>JAKSZT010054303.1:3467622-3649373 GCA_026826555.1 Tolypeutes matacus | reverse complement strand
TGTGGGTAAAAAATCAAAATTTTCACAATACATACCAATATTTGTAAAATGATATATAAATATCTAAGCATATATGTGCATTTGCTTACATAAATTAAACCACTTTCATACCCACATAATAAATAGTACTGCTAGTTACAGACATTATGTGGGCTTTCACCTTTTCTAATCATTTCCAAAGATTAACACATGTTTTTTTGTTTGTTTTTTGTTTTTACCAATTCTGTCTATGTTAACCCTCGGCTTTCCATTCTTTAAACTCATTCTATTTTCTGGTGACCCATATTCAAGTTAGTAACTTCAGTGAGATTACACATTATATTTAGGTCATAATAGCATAATCATACAGTATTTGTCTTTTTATTTTTAATATTTATTATTTTTTAAAGATGGTAACAGGGATTGAACACAGGACCTCATACATGGGAAAAAGGCACTCAATCACTGAGCTCCATCTGCTCCCCAATAAGAGTCTGGGTTTTTGTTTGTTTGATTTGTTTTTAGGAGGTACCAGAGATTGAACCCGGGACCTCATACATGGTAAGCAGGTGCTCAACCACTTGAGCTGCGTCTGTTCCCGGTACTTGTCCTTTTGTGTCTGGCTTGCTTCACTCAACATAATGTCCTCCAGGCTCATCCATGTTGTTATCTGCTTTACAACTTCACTTCTTCTCCCAGCTGCATAATATTCCATCATGTGAATATACCAGTTTGTTTATCTATTCATTGGTGATGGACACCTGGGTTGTTTCCAGCTTTTGGCAATGGTGAATAATGTGGCTATGAACATCGGTGTGCAGATGTCTGTTCGTGTCACTGCTCTCAGTTCTTCTGGGTATATACCCAGTAGTGGTATTACTGGTTCATGTGGCAAATCTATATTCAACTTCTTTAGGAACTGCCAAACAGTCCTCTACAGTGGTTGTACCATTTTACATTCCCACCAACATTGAATAAGTGTTCCTGTCTCTCCAAATTGTCTCTGACACTTGTAGTTCTGTCTTTTTAATAGTTGCTATTCTGAAATGATATCTCATTGTAGTTTTGATTTGCATTTCCCTAATCACTAGTGATGTTGAACATTTTTTCATGTGTTTTGCCATTTGTATTTCTTCTTTGAACAAATATCTATTCAAGTCTTTTGCCCATTTTTTAATTGGGTCATTTGTCTTTTTGTTGTTGAGTTGCAACATCTCTTTCTATATCGTGGATATTAAACCCTTATTGGACATGTGATTTCCAAATATTTTCTCCCATGTAGTTGGCTGCCTTTTCACCCTTTTGACAAAGTCCTGTGAGGTGCAAAAGTGTTTAATTTTGAGAAGGTCCTATTTATCTGTTTTTTCTTTTGTTGTACATGCTTTGAGTGTAAGGTCCAAGAAACCACCATTTAACACAAGGTCTTTAAGGTGTTTCTCTACATTTTCTTCTAGTAGTTTTATGGTCCTGGCTTTTATATTTAGGTCTTTGATCCATTTTCAGTTGAATCTTTTATAGGGAGTGAGATAGGGGTCCTCTTTCATTCTTTTGGTTATGGTTATCCAGTCTCCCAGCACCATTTGTTGAAGAGACTGTCTTGTCCTATTAACATGGACTTGGTAGGTTTGTCAAAAACCAGTAGACCAAAGAAGTGAAGGTTTATTTCTGGACTCTCAATTCTATTCTACTTATCGATGTGTCTGTCTTTATGCCAATACCATACTGGATTGACCACTGTAGCTTCGTAGTACATTTCAAGGTGAGATAGTGAAATACCTCCCATGTCACGCTGCATTTTTAGAATTCTTTTGACTCTTCGGGTGAACTTTCCATTCCAAATGAATTTGGTAATTGCCTTTTCTATTTCTGTAAAGTAGTCTGTTGGAATTTTGATTGGTATTATATTGAATCTATAAATCAGTTTGGGTAGGATTGACATCTTCAAGATATTTAGTCTTCATCCATGAACACAGAATGTCTTTCCATTTGTTTAGGTCTTCATTAATTTCTTTTAGTATTTGTTTTGTAGTATTCTGCATATAGGTCCTGTACTTCTTTGGTTAAATTGATTCATAGGTATTTGAGTCTTTTTGTTGCTATGGTAAATGGAATTTTCCCCCTGATTTTCTCCTCAGATTGTTCAATGGTAATGTTGTGGCAGTTTGATGTAATTATGAATTCCAAAAATATAATTGAATCATGCTTGTACACTGATCTGTTAATCTGGGCATAATTAGGTGAGGATTAGGGCGTTGAGCCCCACCCCTTGGTGGGTGGGGAATTGAATATAAAAGACAAGGCAAAGGACAGTTGAAGCAGTCTTTTGAGAAGCAGTTTTGATGTTGGAAAGAAGGCCCCAGGGGAAGAGAAGCAAGCCGTGCGCCTAATCGTCTACAGCTGACCTTGTGGAGGAAACAGGAGCTAAGCCCAGAGAGAAACGCAGCCCCGGGAAGAGAGGAACCCAGAAGCCTGAACCCTGGCAAACGCCAGCAACTGTCTTGCTCTAACACGTGGCAATGGACTATGGTGAGAGAAGAAACGTAATGCTTTATGGCCTGGTATCTGTGAACTTCTACCCCAAATAAATACCCTTTATAAAGACCAACCCATTTTTGGTATTTTACATTAGCACCCCTTTGGCTGACTAATACAAATATAGAGAAACATTACTGATTTTTGCATGTTGATCTTGTATCCTGCCACTTTGCTGAACTCATTTATTAGTTTAAGTAGCTTTGTCATAGACATTTCAGAATTTTCTAACTATAGGATCATGTCATCCGCAAATAGTGAAAGTTTTACTTTCTCTTCTCCTATTTGGATGCTGTTCATTTTTTTCCTGGTAATTGCCCTAGCTAGAACTTCTAGTAGAATGTTCAATAACAATGGTGACAGTAGGCATCCTTGTCTTGTTCCTGATCTTAGATGTAAAGTTTTCAACCTTTCCCCACTGAGTACGATGTTGGCTCTGAGTTTTTAATATATGCCTTTTATCATATTGAGGACTTTTCCTTCTATTCCTATCTTTCAAAGTGTTTTTATCAGGAAAGGATGCTGGATTTTGTTGAATGCCTTTTCTGCACTGATTGAGAAGATCATGTGTTGTTTTTCTTTTTTGTTTGATTTTTTTTTTTTTTTTTTGCTTTGTCTTAATTCCAGACCTAACCTTCCATGGTTTTCCTCTTAAATCTGTTTTCCCTTTCATCTCTCCCCTCCAGGTCCCTTTCAGTCCAGGCTGGCAGTGGTTTTGTTCATACAGCTGTAGCAAAAAACTTGTTGATTTAGCATGTAGGAAGTGGGGTTCCAGCCATCAGACAGTAAGACTTTCCACAAGTCTTTCCTAGATAACTGCATTTTCAATCCTGGCTTAAAATTTTCAAGTTTAATTAAGTCCTCAGATGGGGCACTATTGTCTGGGGGCTTGATTTCCAGAGGCTTGGAATTTCCAGAATCAGTTTCTGATTTCTTTGTGCCCAAAAATTCAGTTCTCAGCTTCTCTCTCTCATTTAGCATTTTACTATAAGCTGCAAGAAGAAGCTAAGCCACATTCTCCAAGTTTACTTTGAAAAGCTCTTCAGCTAAATGTCCAACCTTGTCGTTTTCAAATTCTGCCTTCCATAAAACATCAGGAGTCAATCTTGCTAAGTTCTCTGCAACTTTAAAACATGGATCGCCTTTCCTCCAGGTTCCAATAATAGTTTCATCATTTCCTTCTAAGGCCTTATCCGAAGACTCTTTAGCATCCATATTCCTACCAACAGTCTCTTCAAAGCAGTCTAGGCCTTTTCCATCAGGCATCTCACAATTTCTCCAAAAATACCCCTTACCCATTTAAAAGCCATTCCAGCATTTTTTTGTAATTGCAAAAGCACAACCCCGCTTCTTGTATTAGTCAGCAAAGGGGTGCTCATGTAAAGTACCAGAAACCTATTGGCTTTTATAAAGGGCATTTATTTGGGGTAGAAGCTTACAGTTACAAGGCCCTAAAGAGTCCAACTCAAGGTGCCATAAGAGGTATTTTCTCTTGTTTTTTTTTTCTTCTTCTGTCTCTTGTTGCGTCATCTTATCATGTCAGCTTGCCGCGCTTGCTTTGTCGTGCCAGCTCATTGTCTTCTTTAGGAGGCACCAGGAACCAAAGCACAGACCAACCATGTGGTAGGTGGGAGCCCAACCGCTTGAGCCACATCCCCTTCCCTAATTGCAGAATTTTCTCTTTTCGTTGGCATTTGACATTCCCCGTAGTAAGTGACTTGGAGTAGGTCTATTCAGATTTATTCTGATTGGAGTATGCTGAGCTTACTCCAATGTAAGTTCATTTCTTTCATGAAAGTTGGGAAATTTTCAGCTACTATTTCCTTAAAAACTCTATCTGTTCCTTTTCTCTTCTCTTCTCCTTTTGGAACTCTCATGACACATATGTTGTTGTATTTTGTGTTATCATTCAACTCCCTGAGTCCCTGTTAAATTTTTTCCATTCTTTTCTCTGTCTGTTCTTCTCTCTCAATTTTAGTTGTTCTGTCTTCTGCTTCCTTTATTCTTCTATCATTTCAAGTCTACTTTTGATCTCACCTATTATGTCTTTCATTCCCACAAGCTGTTATTTTTCTCTTCAGGTTTTCAAATTATTCTTTGTGCTTGCCCAGTGTCTTCTTGATGTCCTTTGTCTCTTTAGCCATAAGAAATGAATTATTATCTTCCAACTAATTCATTAGATTTAAGAGATTTGTATGAACTTCATTGATTAGTTGTCTCAAATCCTGTGTCTTATCTGGGTCTTTCACATATTCCTTTGCTCGAGCCATATCTTTCTTTTTCTTTGTATGGCTTGTAATTTTTTGCAATATTTAGGCATCTGATTATGATGGTGAGTTTACTCTGATGCTCACTTTCTCTCTTGTGAATGGATTTAGTGGTGGGAGGCTGTGTGTCATTGCTGTTCTTTGATTCCTGGGTCACTCAGTTCTAGCTCTTTAGGATTGTCTCTGTTTAGTTGTTCAAATCTGGGCCATGGACCCAGTAATGGGTTGCAGACCTGCTTCTAAAGCCCTTGAGGATGGAGGCTGTAAAAGCATGAAAAAGCCTCTTAGTTTTAGCTTCTTCACATGCACTTCCTTGGTATTCCAGCAGATGGCGCTCTTCTGCAGCCCTCTCAGCTGGAACCGTGGTCAGCTGTTAACATCGACTGGAACAATGTGACATTGGATCCTGCCTCAGAGCTATTCAGAGCCCCAGAAATCAAACTTTTTCAGAAGCTGTTCTCCAACCTTTGCCAGCAGCCCCCTCCCTTTTCCCAAGTCAGAAAAAAATTCCACTCCCCTCTGCGTCCTCACCTTCCAGTCCCAGTCAGTAGAGAGCATGACTGAGAGGGTTGGATCTCTTTAGTCCCATGCTGATTTCCAGGACAAACAGTGGCATGGCCTGGCCTGAAAGGGCTCTTGGGACACAGCAGACCAAATTTTTTTGGATAAAATCTGAATCAGCAGTCAGCTGTGTCCCTCTTTCTCCCCTTTCCTAGTGAGGTGGACCCCTGCTGTCTGTAGCTGCCAGTGGAGGGCTCAATGCTGTCTGCTCCAAGGGTAGGGGGATGGGCATCTGCAGCTGCAGCTTTTACTCACAGTTTTCCCGTTGACATTCTCTTCCTTTGCTCCTCTCTTCCAGGTGGTGTCCAACCTTCCCCTAGTGTTCTAAGCTCTAGAACATTTTTCCCCAGGTGATTTCTGCCTGTCCTTTAGCTATTTTTCTGGGAGAGAAATGAGTCCTGTGTCTCTCTAATCCTCCATTTTCCCAGAAGTCTATCTATATTATCTATATAGTTGTTAGTATTTCTTGACAAAGAGCTAGAAATTTAAATACTTTCCTAGTGTGATCCTGTGATTCACTGTCCATCATTAACTAGCTAGACAACTGAAAAGCTTAGTTATTACTTATATCTGAAATCTCTTCTTCACAATGAATTCCCTTTTTTAATATTAGGTGAAATTGGTTTCATTATGTTTCTCAGTATCAGAATAACTTCCTTTGATTTCATTGCACATCTTTCTTTTTATTTCACATGCCATTGTTACTGTATGAGTTTTTTCTAGGATCTTTAATAAATATACTTAAATATGCAAAAGAAGTTACCTTTCATCTACAGCCATATCCAGGAGTCTTACTTTCTCATTTGCTTTATTGAAAGGTTCCCAAAGTGTCTTTCCAAATCATCATTAAAATGGAATATTTGCAACTCAGCCTCCCCTTAGGAAGACCTCAAAATGCCCTTAGCCAGGACAATACCACCTGGCAGAAGGGACATGTGATAGAAGGAAAGATGGGGTGAAAAGAAGCAGCAGTCTTAATAGATGGCCATTAAAATACCTTAAGTTTGCAAATTTTATAGACGTATATAATAATGTGAACCCTTATCTTGAGTCTCTCTGGGGGCTTTAAAGGGGTCCAGAGACCTAGTCTTCATTTCCACCTTTTCCAGGAAGTCCTCTCTGATTGCTCCCGGGGAGCCAGTGTCTCCCTCCATGGCACGAATACCATCTTACTGTATTTGTGCATTCACTCCTCTGTTTGCTCTCACCGGACTCTTGCAAGCTCCCCAAAGTTAGGGACCCTTGCTTCTGCAGCGCCTAACACGGCAAGGGCAGTTCTTTAGTCTAGTGCTGTACTGTAGTCTGGAAATTCCTTTGTACTATGTACAAAGTCCTGACCTAGTTACTAGCTGCTATTATAGCTACAAAAATTAGATCTGTTTTTGCCCTCAAACTCCTTTCAAGGGACACATAAAAAACATACTTAAAAAACTGATTAGAAACTATTTTCTATCATGTTTGCTTTCAAAAAAAGCAACGCTATTTTGTGATCATTGTAGATTCCAGGCAGTTGTAAGAAATAAAATATCTCACTTAAGTATAGTACAACATCACAATCAGAAAATTGACATAGATGTATTACACCAACTTTAGACTTCACTGGTTTTACCTGTACTCCTGTGTGTTTAGTTCTGTGCAATTTTATCACGTATATGAGTTGCTTTTTAAAGGAACTTAATGCTTCTCTGTTTTTAAACAATACAAGTTAATAAGAGTTTATTTGGAATAGAACTGAATTTTAAAGGTGTTTATAATCCTGCATTTAAGATTGAGGTTTTATTCTGAAGGCAGGAAAGAGCTGCTGCAAGGGGTTAATATGTGCATTTTTGAAAGCTCAGTGTTGACTTGGCAGAGGAGGAACTGGTCACCCACCCCATGGTCCCTGACACCCTCGGGGAAGCTGGGGCCCAGCAGACACACTGCGGGGCTGTGGAAACCAGTGAGGCCCAGCAGTTAGGGAAGCTCTGGTGGGGGCCGGCTGCCTTTCCTCTGCATCCACCCACCCGCGGAGAAGCAGCTGAGCGGGGGCGCTGCCGTTTTGCACGTGGGCAGCCTGGGCACCGACAGCGCCCTTCTTTCTCCTTTCATTGGCTGGGCCTGGATTCTCCTCTTAGGGGGCTGGAACCCTGGGATGTGAAACCCAGGGGGAGCTGCTGGATGCCAGAGGTTTGCAGAAGCAGCAGAAATTCTGCTGGTGCGCAACCTCCCATGTGCCCACCTGCTGCGGGGGCGCGACTTGGGGCAGGGGGGAGGGGCGTTGTGAGGGGGCGGGCCTGGGTAGGGGGCTTCTGGCCCCAGAAAATTAACTTTTGCTGGATCTCTTGTGAGCGTCAGGCCTTGAGTGATAAGAAAGACCCTGCAGCCCAGTCGGAGAGACGGTCAACACACACTCCAAAACGTAAGATCATGTCCCTGCAAGTAGTGGGAAGTGTTGTGAAGGGAAAGTACAAGGGATCAGGTGAGTCTTCTGGGACTGGGACAGACTTCCGTCAGAGCTGAGTGGCGGGAGCAGGCTGGGTGGTCAAGCAGGGCCTGGACTTCTGTCACATGAGGCTCGCCCCCAAAGCCTTGTGTACTGCCTCTGAGGGCACTGCAGACAGGAGGCCGGAAAGGCAGGCGCCGCAGCAGTGTCTTGGAATACGCATGTACACATATTATACAGCTCCAGTCTCTGCCCCTCCCCGGAGAAAGGCGCTGACCTTGCCCCAAACCTAAACTGGATTAGAATCCTGCTGTCTGCTCCCATAGCGCCCTGTGCTTATGACAAAGGACCCGTCGCCCTGTGTTGTAATCTCTTGTGGGCCTTTCTCAGGCGCTAGGCTTCTTGAGTCAGAGACGGTGTTTGGGGCCCCACTCTTCTTGACATCCAGCAGCAGCAGCATTTTCTCTAGATTTGTCCTACCATCTATGAGAGAATTTCTCTTAAATTCCTCAAACTCATGCATTCTTCAAGACCGAGAGCCTGCTACTCAAAATGTGGTCTGCAGACCAGGCTCATGGCCTTCCCCTGGACTCCCTTCCAGCCCCACTGAATCAGAACCTGTGTTTTAACAAGATCCTGTGGTGCTTTGAAGCTACATGGACCCCAGAAAATCATCTTCTTGAAGCTAAGCCGTTCCTGTGAGTGTGAACCTTTTGTAAGTAGGGCCTTTTGATTAGGTTGCTTCAGTGAGGCATGGCCTAGGGTGGGTTATAATCCTCTTGCTGGAGTCCTTTATAAGAGAATGAGGTTCAGCTGAAGAGGGAGAGAAAACCACGGAAGTGGGAAGCTGAAAGCATTGCAATTCAGAAGAGAAGGGAGAGACCAGCAGAAGATGCCATGCACTGTGCCATGTGACCGAGGAGTCCAGCATCACCGGCAGCTGGACTTCGGGGGGAAAGCATAGCCTGATAATGCCTTGATTTGGACGTTTTCACCGCCTCAGAACTGGAAGCTTGCAAGGAAATAAATGCCCATTGTAAAAGCCACTTCATTTTTGATATATTGCCTTTGGTACCCTGGAAGACGAAAACTGTTCCCAGGGGATTGGTATGTCCAGTAAAGTCTGAGAAGCACTGGGCTGGGTATGTATGCGGAGGCTGCCATTTTCCTTCTGGCCCACTGCAGCTCGCTGCGGTGAAGCCTTCTGTTACCCCCAACCTAAAAGTGGTAGCTTTACCTCCCAGGCCCTTCGGATCCAAAGCCTCCAGGCCCGAGAAGGCACTGCCATTGTTATCAATACTAATGCGAGTACTACTAGGTATTGACAGTTAGGATGTGCCTGGTATCACACTAAGCCCTAGATATGCTTTGTCTCATTTCATGCATACAGCAGGCCTTTACTGAGTGGGTATTGTTATCCTCACATGATAGGTGGAAAAACCCGAGGTTCGGGGAGGTGAAGTCTCTTGCCCAAAGTCACACTGCTAGTGATTGCATCTAGGATGCCCATCCAAGCTAGTATGTCTCCAGAGTCCATATTTTAAAGATTCTGATATAATTGACATACAGGCCAATGCACATCCCATAACTGCACGGATGCCCTGCAGCCCTCTTTGTGCTCCCTTCTGGGCACTGAGCTTCCCAAGGATCATTTCTACCCTGACCATTACCTGCATAGATGTTTTGTACTTTGTATAAAAGAAATCATACAGTGTATTCTCTTTTATGGCTGGCTGCTTTTACTCAACATTGTTCGAGATTCATCTATATCGTTGCATGTGGTGTAGCTCATTTATTCTCATTTTTGTGTGAATATATCACAATTTATTTACCCAATCTCTTGATGGGTATTGGGGGACTTCCAGTTTTAGGTTCTTATGACTATGTGGGCATTCTAGTAAGCATTATGTTTTATGGATGGATTTCTTTGGGCGTATCCTTAGGAGAAGAATTACTGGCTCATAGCGTGTGCATACGTTCAGCTTTAGTAAAGTGCCCACAGACCATGTCTGAGAGATCTGGGTGCATCATGTCCTTGCCAGCATAGTTCATCTTTGAGCTCGTTTCACTTTTCTCATGTCAGCCATCCTGGTGGGTATGTAGCTCAGGCCCCTATAATTCTTAAACCTCTTTCATGGCTGCTGTTGCTATAGTGGACACTGTATTGGTTGCCTACCTAGAACTTATTTCCATATCTTCCTTTCCAACAGAATTCCATTTTTTTCTCATGTCTCCACTTCTTATCACAGGCTTCAGAAGAAGCTGCCCTTAGCTCTGGGTCCATGTATGGGCTTTATTTAGTTAAGGATGTTCATACTTTTGAATAATAGTTTCAGAAATGGGCGGGCAACCTCATTCTGGATAGAGAGACTTCAGGAGGTATCTTGGGAGGATTTGGGAACAATTTCCTTAGTCTTAGTGGGGAGCCACAGGAAGAGGTGATTTTCTTTCTCTGGATGTTGTCACGTCTGGATGTGATACCTGGAACTTCTGCCATCTTGCTTTCAGCTCTGGAGTAAAGCTCACGCTGGAGATGACAGCAGAGCTATGTTCTCTTTAAAATCGTGCTGCTGAATCAAACACCTTGACCTTCCAGTGTTTGTGAGATGATACATTCCCTTCTTATTAAGCTAGATTGAGGGGAGGTTTCCATTACTAGCATCCTAATTTGTGTAACGATTTGTTTTAAAATTGGGGCCCACCCACATCTGTGTGAAACTCATCTCCCTGTTCCTGGAGGCTTTCTGACCCTAAGCTGCAGCCACTATTTGTTTCCTACAAAGGAAAACGCTCTCTCACCATTCAATGATGCAAATTGTCTCCTGAAGGCCAATGGGATCCAAAAGAGAGCATGAGTTTCCAAGGTGGACGGACACTCATGGAGATGGATCCTGGCTCTTCTACTTTTTAATCTGTGTGCTCCTTGGCAATCGCTTCACCATCTTGGACCTTAGTTTCCATGTCTATAAACTGGGGGCCAAGGATCTCAGTTGCCCCCCAGAGTGTCTGCAAGATTCAAATGAGATAATGGAAGGGGACGTGTTCCCTAAACGTTCAAAGGCTGCAGAGGTGCTTGGGCCATTCTAGTCATAGACCTGCTCCCTTCACAAAGCTAGTCAGTGCCAGAGCCGGGGCTTGAACTGGGTCCCCTGACTACTGGCCCAGGGCTTTTTCTATGCTCTTATGCAAGGCCTAAGCAGGGCCTGAGCTATAAGTTTCAGTGTTTCCTGGGGCGTTTCTGTCCACCAGACCGTCCCCACCCCCAACTTGGCGGCCTCCCTTGAGCAGACTTGGCCAAGCCCGGTGTTGAATCCTTTGGCTGGGACGGGCTTTTGTTGTCTCTCTGGGCTGTGCTCCCCCCTCGCCTGTAGCCACTTTTGCTCATTTCTCTTGGGAGCTGCCTAGCTGCAGAGAAAGGCCTTTGGAACCCTTCTCTTTTCAGTTTGCTTTTATTGAATTTCACCTCCATTTTTCCTTTCTTTCCAAATAGGAACATCATTTATCTTGGACTTGAAGTTGCAGAGGTCTTCAGGCGCCTTCTCTTTTCCCAGCTGCATTTGTTGACACACAGTCAATCTGTTCTTGCTTCCACTCCCCTTTCCCCCCATCCAGCCCCCCAAGCAGGCCATAAAGTGTCTACAGCTGTGCCCCTTTGTTACCCTTCCCTTTCTATGTCCATAAGGGGGACGAGCTGAAATATAGCACAGCCATTGCTGCTGACAAAAAGGGACAATTTTAAAACACTTCTGCTTTTCATCAGGGAAGCCAATAGCACAAAAGAAAGTGCATCATTTTATTGTAAATGCTTTTTAAATATGGGTCACTTGGTCATCATCAGCCCCAAAGGACAGAAAAGTTCAAAGCCTGAAAGCAGTCATACCCATATCAGTTGTTCTCCCCTGGCCTTTTAAATTATGCTAACTGACACCAAGGAAAACAGGGAGGATGTATCTCCAACCCACCCACTCACTCAGTGTCCAACTCCCTCCTCTCTTTACAGCCTGGAGCATGTAAATAAGTTTGCCTTGCCAAGAATGATGGCCCCCAGGCTTTGAGGGTCTTTTTATTTCTGTTTCAGGAAGAGTAAGGCGAAGAGGCTTATGGGCTGGTCTTTCAGGATGGGGTGATTTTCTCTACTCTCGTTATGTTGAAGACTTCCAAGAGTGAAGGGCTGTCGAAGCCTCCTGGAATGCATCCTGGATGGCTTGCTCTGGCCAGATGGGGGGCGGGCTGGGGGTAGACATGGGGAGCGTTTGCTCTTCCGGTAGTGGTGCCCTCCCAGTGCTTTTAAAGGTATGATGTTGATAGGACGGTGGTTACACTTACGACAGGCCAGACATCACAGGGAGCAGAATGACACTCACCATGTTTGGAGGAGATGGTCAAAAGGTGTCCCTTTGCCACCCACTCCTGTGTAGCCCAAGCTCCCGCTTCTTTAAGTCTCAACCTGGCAATGCCTCCTGGGCAGGGCCAGAGCAGGGAGTGGGACTTGAGGAGAGGATTTGAGTCATGGAAAATAGAACCCAGTTTTCCAGTGCCACTGGGGCAAGGGCGGGATTATCCACTCCTGAGAACCAGCTGCAATCCAAAGACCTGGTCTCAAAGCCTGGCTTTTCCATGTAGTAGCTTTGTGGCCAATGGCAAATTCACACACCTCTCTGAGCCATAGGGTCGTTTTCTGTGGAATGAGGATGGTAGTGGACAAAGTTCTACCTCACAGCGTTGGTCTGAATCGTAAGCGAGCTAACGTGTGGGAAATGATTCTGGCAGTCAGTAGCTGATCCTTAATGTTTGATGAAACTGATTCTGAACCAGGAAGTAGAGGCCCAGGATATGATATCTGGACTGTGTAGGTGACTAGACGGTTTCCCAAGGCATTTGGACTCAACTAGAAATGAAATGAAATCCGTGGGTGCTCATAAAGTCGCCCTAGATGGAAGTGTACAAAGGGCACGTTGGCTCTGGTGGCCGAGCCTGGCACGACCGCCTCTGGTGGGTGATGGACAAGCTTCGGAGAGCAGGTCTGCGCTTGAGCCCCGCACTGGGCCCTGTCCGACCGCCTCATCCTCATCTGTAAATAGGGAGTAGACCAGTGCCTGTGCCACAAGGCAGTAGTGAGGACCAGACGAGAGACTCACAGCAAAGCCCTTGGTGCATCAGCTGAGGGCTTGGAGGTGAGACGGGGAGCCTGCGGATGATCCCTTTACTTCCCCTCCCCTCCCCGCCCTCCACACACACGAAAGAGAGACATTGTTTAGTACAAGTTTCTTGACAATCAACTGTAAATCAGTTTACGGGACATTATGGAATAGGCACTTAAAATATGATTTTAACTTCATTGAGAGGTTAAAAACATTCAATCCCCTGACTGTGCACAAAAACCCTCATTCCATCCCCAACCCCTAAACACCATAAAAACTCCAAGCCTTTCTGTGTACCTTCAAGTCATTTTTGTACTTGCTCAGAGAGCCTGCACTGCTCTCCCCAGAAAGATAAGGATGAAATCCCTACTCTGCCACTTCCAGCTTTGTGACTCTGGGCAAGTTACATTATCTCTCTGAGCCTCAATTTTCTCATCAGTTTAAAGGGCCAAGAATCCTTACTGCTGATGAGAGTATTAAATGAGTTAATTCTGGTCATATTTGCACAAATCTTTCTCGAGAGTCTGCCTACCTTGTGTTTTGCACAGGAGAAAGCAACAGTGTAAAATATAACAGGCTATTTATGTTGGGAGGATAATGAAAAGGAGAGCCACTTCTGTAATAAAATGTCACTGAGGATCTCTGAGATTTAAATCTGGAAGAAGATTTCTCCAGCGAAGAGGATTGCTCCTCATCTGGCCTCTGGGTTTCACCTTCCCCGGGTTCTCACAGTTCAGTTCTTGCTGCTGCCGCTTTGCTTGAGGACGACGACAGCAGCATTTGCTGCAGGCCAGGCACTTTGGTACAAGCCTAGAAAAGCCTTTCTCCCTTGGTTCCCCTACACACAGCTAAGACAGGAGGGAATTTTAAAAAATACTTATTTAAAAAATAAGGGAAAACAAAATGGAGACAAACAGAAAACGTAAGAAGCCTGAAGCTCTGTATTTTCAGTTTTCTGATCCTCCTGTAGCTGGCTTGCTCCCAGGTACCATCCACTTTCACTCAGTTGTGATTTTTATACTCTAGTAACAAAAGATAGGCTCTGCTCCAGAGATTTCTTGCCAGGCTTGTTGTGTTTTGTTTGTTTTTTAAAACAAACTTCTGAGCTCTGAGAACAGAGGATACCATTTTATAAGCTCCGTATAAGAGCCCTGTATTGTCACCTAATATTATTAATACAAATTTTTATTTTTAATTAACAGTTGGGTGTCATTTCACTCTGTTTTTTAATTTTTAAAATTTATTTATTTCTCCCCTTCCCCACTTGTTTTGCACTCACTGTCTGCTTTCTTGTGTTCTTCTGTGTCTGCTTGTGTTCTCTTTAGGTGGCACCAGGAACCGATCCTGGGACCTTCCGGAGTGGAGAGAGGTGCTGAATCTCTTGCACCACCTCAGCTTCCTGGTCTATTTTGTCTCCTGTTGTCTCTCTTCCGTGTTTCTTTTTGTCATGTCATCTTGCTGTGCATCTCTCTGCATGGGCCAGCTCTCCGCGTGGGCCTGCTTGCTTTTCACCAGGAGGCCCAGGGACTTGAACCCTGGACCTCCTATATGGTAGATGGGAGCTCAATCACTTGAGCCACATCCGTTTCCCGTTCTGGTTTTTAACTTCCAGTTTTGCACAGAATTTCTGCTCTTTCCTATTTACTAAATACCTTTTTTATATAGCGGTATGTCATCAATTTCTCTGAATGATCCAAGAATACTTTAAAACAATGTCCCACAAAAACCTTCCCAATGCTTCTCAAATGCTTCCCAGCTAATTCTACTTTATTGTATTGTCCAGCTCTAGATTCATTTATTTCTGGTTATTGTTGACTTGATCTGCTCTATTCTGATAATAGAATTAAGGTCTATAATATAGTATGGCTTTGTAAAAAAATTTTTTAGCTCCCTGTTTTTCTGTCTGTTTTTGTCTGTGTTTGTTATGTGAGAGGATTTCCTCAACTTATCTAGTGATCTGTGGCTACCCCCTCATATTTAGGAGTGAGGCACTGAACACGTGACGAGCTTGGTGTGGGCTTCTGTATCAGCCAGGCCTGCATGGTCTGGTGCCCTTGGATCTCTCTGCCCTCATCACTTCTGCTCTCCCCATTTCCTCCTGTGCTCTGGCCACACTGGCCACCTTGCCGTTCCCGAGCCCTGTCAGGATTCCTCTTACTTCCTGACCTTTCACTTGCTGTACGCTCTGCCTGCAGAGAATACCCTCCCTTAGTTTGGGGTTCTTAGCCAAGGGGCCATGGTTAAGATTTCAGGGGGTCCGTGAGCTTGAATTGAAAATTAAAAAAAAAACCAAAACATTCTTGTGGGGAAGTGTTGGTGAGGGCATGATATATTTATTAAATAACACACAGTATAGTGTCGACTTAGGATGATTTTTATTTCGATGTAGCGTGTTCTGAGTGCAGTGGATAACTGCCAAAAGGTTGGTAAGGATGGCGGAGATGGTTTTATGATGCCGTGGGGAAACTCTAATTTCTAAATGTTGCCGAAAATGACCGTTTGAACAGATGTTGAACCATGTTAGGTTATCTCAGGTATTGAAATTATAGGAAAGTTGTAAAATGTAATTTTGAATAATTCTAAATTTTACTTTAAAGACATGCTGGTGTTGAGTGTCATAAAACTATCTGCCGCTACATTCTGAGAAAGGGTCCATGGTTTTCACCTGACTGGCAAAGGGGGTCCGTGGAACAAAAAAGGTTAAGAACCCTTGCCTTAGATATTCAGCTGGCGTATTTTGTTCACTTCTTTCAGGTCTCAGACAAAACTTTACCAGAGAGACCTACCGGGACTGCCTTTTTAAAACTTTTATCTGCGCTTGATCCTGCTTTACTTGTCCATAGGGCTGATCACTTCCTGACATGGTATCAAGTATAGTATGTTATATTTACTAATATGTTATATTTATTTATTGTCTGTCTTTCTCCAGAATAAAAGTTCCATGAGGTCAGGATCTCTATTTTAATCACTAATGTATCTTCTTCCCCTAAAGATGTTCTTGGTATATTAGCATGTGCTCAATACCTAGCTGCCGAATGAATGACTGAGTGGTGTGTGATAGAACTTGGATTCTGGCCGTTTTTTTGGAGGAGCAGACTCTTTAGATCCCTTCTTTTGGGCCATTAGAGTCCTGGCTGCCTATTTTTTTGGACCTGACTGAGAGGCTGAGGGACCAATAATTCAATGTGAGGTCTCTTATCTAATTCTCCTGTTTTCAGTAAAATATCCCTATCTTCAACTATGTCTCGACCCTAGGTCCAGAGTTCTTTGAATCAACCTCTTCAGAGGAAAACTAGGGAGGGAGAAGTGGAATCACCTGGCTGTTGTATGTGTGTGGGGACAGGGGAGTAGGGAGGGGAGGGTGATGGAAACTGATGGTCCGTTTTTAACCCTATTTACACCCTTATTCTCAGATGCACCTGGCATCTCTGATTCCTAAGTCTCTCTGGTGTTCTTCAGACTATATCACGGTGATATGCTGGTAAAATGTACAAGTGGCTTTCTAAGGAATAAATCTCTGATTTGTAGCGTTTGCTGATTTCCGTAGCTGATTTCAAGCTACCAACATGATGTCACTGAACACGGAGTTGGGAAGAGAACATTTCCATTTTACAGATAACAGCTGTCAATAACCTTGAACATAGATAATTGTAAAATGTAGTAAAATAATTAGGAAGTGAGGAACTTTTATTTCTTACATGTTTTTAATATAATTTAAGTATACAAGATTCTAAAAAATAAACAATTGGCTTTCATGAGCTGGTATAAGCTGATTCTAGCACATACAAATCTGTTGCTTTTGGATCCCCTTGCTCTTGTAGGCCCTTAGCTTTTGATATTTTGGCTCTAAGTAAATTACCCCTTGCTCATATTTCCAGTTTCCAAAATTTTGTTGAATAATCTTCTACTGTGATCTCCTTTCTCATTCTCATTGTCCTATTGGGTTTAAGCCTTACCCCCAAATTTAGAGGGTTTTTAGAAGGCTGTCAAGGTAAACACATGTATTTAAGCTGCTTTATTTAACCAGAAGTATCTCCAATTATAATTACTTTTTAATTTCTTCTTGCATATTTATACTTTAAGAAGTACTTTGTGGCTATTGTTTGGCTCATATAGATGCACTATTATGTTAGTCAGGGTTCTCCTAAGAAACAGAACTGACAGGAGATATATATGTAAATATTAAGAGATTTATTATAGGAATTGGCACATTCGACCATGGGGATTGGCAAGTCTGAATTCTGCAGGTCAGGCTGCAAGTTGGGGACTCCGATGAAGGTTTCAGTGAATTCCCCAGGAGAAGCTGACTGGCTGAAGTAGAAATAGAAATTCTTTCTGACTGCTGAAATTATCAGTTCTCTCTTTAAGGCCTTCAACTGATTGGATGAGGCTTCTCTCATTGCTGAAGGCCTTCTCCTTTGTTGACTGTAAGTGTAAGCAGCCATAGAGGCAATCAGTTGACCAATGATTTAAATGCATGAAATACCCTTACAGTAACAATCAGGCCAGTGCTTGTTTGACCAAACAACTGCACAGTATAACCTAGCCAAGTTGACCTATGAACTTAATCATCACAACCATTTTTTCATTTTCACTGTTGAATGTGACCTTGTTTGGCTCACATAAACTTTTGGTATGAAATTTAGTTCATTAGTTTCCATTGTTTAATGTAGTTTTGGTATGAAAATTCATTTAATACCATGTTAGTAACTCTCTTATCTACATAGAAATGATAGAAATTAAACCGTATTAACTTTTAGTTTCAAAAGTTAAAAAAAGTTTTTTTGGGGGGTGAAATGAGGTAGTGTTTTTTGAAATCTATCAATATTTATTTTTCTTTCATGAGTTCATGACCTTGTCCCTAGTGAGCCTATGGGTGTAGGTGTGCAGAAGGAAGGAATTTAGAAATAAAAAGCAAGGAGAATTAGGCTTAGTTTTTAACTAACTTTGAATACAAAATAATAGGCTTGAAAGTCATAATTTGTTGTGAAAAAAGGATCTTCTAAATCCCTTTATCACTCCCTGTAATAATATATTAAGACTCAGGTTTCAGTTGTAACAGACCCAGCTACATCTCCATTCTTTCCTCAGCTTTGTTGTTCATCTCTTACTTCTGTGACGAAAGAATATTCCAGTGTTCTTATACAACTAAGCTAGTTTGAGTTTCTGATACTTGTTACCTAGAATTCAAGTCTTTTCAATTATGAGAAAAAAATTTTAAAGTGCTGTCAAATTTCGAGGATCTTTTTTCTGCATGATAGCTGTTTATCATTGGTATTTTTTAACTTAGAAAATACAATTGAGCAAGAGAATACTATGAATTCAGTAATGATTATAAATGAATTTTATTCATCACATCGACATGTATATATACAGTACTTGTAAAATAGTACTTGCATGTTGAAGACATTTATTCAGTATATAAATGATGCTTGGTGACCATACACATTTTGCAGACTACTTGCAATAAATAATTCTTAGTTCTACACTCCTGTTCTTAAATGCCAGTGTTTGAGTCCTTTTTTCCTAAAGTCATTCTCATCCCTATGCATTTAAATGAGCTCTTTCTTGCCTTTCTCCAATACCAAATTGTGTTTATTCTGGCACTGAAGTGTTTCTTGAATCCATCCTCTCCTTTCTACATCTACTGCCTCTGCTCTAGTGCAGGCCCAATCACCCCTCACATGTACTGGTGCAAGTTTTCTATCTGGTCTCTTTTCTTACATTCTGTCCTTCCCCCCAATCCATCCTCTACACTGTAGTCAGAGTGTTCTTTCTGGTGTGTCCTTTTCCTTGCCTGAAATGCTACAACTCATGTGTCCAATCACAAGATATGGGATTCCTTGTCTCAGTCATACTTTAACTTCTTGCGAAACACTTCATGTACATTTTTTTTTGTTTGAATGAGTTCTCTTGGCAGGAATGGTTTTCTCCTGTATATGGCAAGCTCATGTTCAGTTTAAATGTCTCCTTCCATGAAACTTTGTGATTCATGTCCACATGCCTCCTGGCATCCTGTAACACTTAGTACAAGCTTTGGTTATGTCTTCTCACATTATGCATACTTTGGGGATAGAGACTTTGATTTAGTCATGTTTGCATCCCCAAGCACCTTGAACAGTGCCCAGCACATAGATACCCAATAAATGTTTCCTGAACAATTCCATGTGGATGGGTGTGCTTGTAAATATGGGCCTTTCTTTAAGACTAGCTTCGGAATGGGATTGTATGCATAGCAGAGATGGAAATGAACATAGTCTTTAGTGAGAAAAGCATGTTAAATTACTTTCCCAATTATGGTGTTCCCATTTCAGTTTGACTTCTTTTTCTTCCAGATAATAAAACTTTATTTTTTCTCTGATTACAATGATAGCATAATGTTTACATGGGCTTTGGCATCAGACAGGCTTGAGTTCAAATTATGCTGCTTACTGTGTGTTTTGCACACAGTACTTAACATCTTTATGCCATAGCTTTCTTATCTGAAATGGGGGTTATTAAAATAGTACTACATAACACTGTTAGGAAGATTAAGTTAGAAAAGGCATGCGGAGTGCTTAGCAGTGTCTGCTGTTATGTTCAATGAAGAAAATGTGTAAGGGCTGTAAGACCTGGATGGAGCAGGAGGCTATAGCCCAGGATCTTCACTGTGTTGTAGTAAAAGAAAACACAAACCTGACTCCAGAAGTCTTGGAGAATAATTCTGACCTTTTCTCTAAGACAGCTATTCTTAACCAGGCTTCATCTGAAGGACAGAATTCAGAAAATGACTGGAAGGACTATTTTCTCGTAACTAACAGCGTCCTAGATATACAGGAGAGAACTTTATTCCTAGAGGCTTAATGCTCTTTGCCACCCCTAACCCCCTTAATGTAAGAAAGCCTCTGGTGTTTCTTAAAGGCCTAGTGCAGGGGCTGGCATATGCATCACTCACCTCCAAAATCCTCTCTAGAAACTGCTCCCTTTCCCAGAATCTTCTCACTTATGGCAACTGTGAAAATCTGTCGCTCCCTCACCCATATAATTTGCTCCTGGGACACCATTCATTTATTCCTTCTCCATACTGTGCTCTCCACACACCCAAGAGTTCTGACAGGTATTGCCTTGCTTTTCTTGAGATAATAGTGCCAGTCTCTCCCCATCCTTATGCACCCCCGTCTACCCTGAAATTGCAGTGAATATTATCTCCAAGAAAACTAATTCTAGTAACCGGACCATACAGCAGGAAACAGGATGAACATATTGTTCTTTTTGTTTTAACATGCAGACTTATTTAAGTCCTCTGGTTCCCAAGCTTTTAGAGAGCACTCCTTGACCAAAAAAAAAAAAAAGGGCCTGTAATCTAGTTCTGTCATTTGTGTTGCTGGGATTTCTGCAGAGTGGTGCAGTATGGCAGATACACGTCTGCTCCTCTCACTTCCATTCCTATTTCTTGTTGCTCTCCAGGGCTGACAGTGCTTACGCTGCCTTCCAGAATGGCAGGCAGCAGGCACCTTTTTCCTTTTTGCGGGGAGTTGGTCATGATGTCTTTTCGATTAGTAAGGAAGAATATTGGAGAGGCAATTAGTAGTGTTTGCCACAGTTCATAATGGAAATATCATATAGCCATGTATTTTGAATAGTATTTATTTGAAATGGGAAAATGTTCACAATATGTTAAAGAAGAGAGGATACAAATCTGTAAATACAGCATGATCCCAGTCTTGTACTAAAATAAATTATATATGCATAGAAAAATACAGGAAAGAAATACTAAAATATTAACAGTGATTATCTCAGGGTTGTGGCATTTTGTATGAATTCTTAATTTTATTATCGTCTGCATATTCCAAACTTTACACAATGAACATATATTTACTTTTATGATTGGGGGGAAAAAGGAAATCAATGCAGGTGATACCTAGTACTAATGCAGTAGTGATGGGTGTTTGAAGTCACTTTTATTGTTTATAAAGGAGGGATAATAGCATCTGCCCTGCCAGCTCCCAGGGCCACTGGGTGTGTGAAAGGGACACAGATGTCTGTTGATTGTTATTCTAAAGAAAATGGCTCAGGTACCTTAGGTTAGGACACACTTTTCCACATCCTGCTTCAGAGGTCAGGAGGTGTGTGGCCAGAGGCACCTGCAAAGTGGTGGCCAGTGAATATTCTGTTCATCCCCACTCCATCACCAATGCTAGGCTGATGTCTGGGGAAATCCTATTCTATAGTATTCCAAGTCTGCATTTGAAACCTAGTAGTAAATAAGCAAGTTTCTAACTTGCACTTCAACTCCAGGCCACATCCTTGCTTAGTAAGTTATTTGAAACCGGTTCTGCTGAAATAGTTACTGATTAAAACAGCCTGAGAATTACCATTACCTAACCCTACTCTGTCTCCCAGGGTAGGGCTCCCAGCCTTCCAAAGCCATAGGAGGCACAGTGTGGGCTCAAGATGTGGGGAGAGGAAGGTGTAGTGTGGGAGTTGAGCCAGCCAGAGTTGGACTCTTACCAACTGTGTGATGTTGGGAACTTACTCAAGCTTTCTAGAGATGATCTCTACAGGGGTTACATGAGATAACATACCTAAAAAGCCCAGCATGTGGTAAGCTTTCAACAGATGTTAGTTCTCTTTCTGTGTACAACTCAAGAAGTAGGCTTTGGAGAGGTCACTCATCTTCTGTCCCTGCAAATTCTCTTCAAAAACAAAGCTTAATTCCCAGAGCAAGGAAACTCAGAATGAAACAGAACTCATTAAAAACAGAACTGCACAGCTACTTAAACAGGACTGTCCAAACATTTACTCTGCATAAAGCTTGGTAGAAAGGCATTTCATTAAACATGTCTTCATTTAGGTGATCTGACACTCATACCAAAGCTATTTGATTGTGGAAATTATAAAAATACTTTAAAACCACATTTTTAAAATGACATAACAAAAATACTTTTTCCCTTAATCTAAAATTATGAATTGCCAAGCTTCATTTTATTTGCTGTCAGTAAAACGTGGGTCACCCACAAACCTCTACTCCAACAATTTACTCCCAAATTCTAAAATGCATTGTATTCTTCATAGGATTTCATAGAGTATTCTGGATATAACTTAATTCCTTTAAGAAAACTCAGGGTCATCATTATAAAAATCAGTCCATGGGCCATACTGTAGTACAGAAATAGTGTCTGGGTCAACTGGTGTGTGCTTTGGTAAACAGAGAGACCCAGACTTGAATCAAAGTTGTTTTTCATTCTTCTCCATCTCCCTATCGAGTTTTTTGTTTTTTTATTCCAGTATGCCTGATTTTAATCTAGCAGCCCTCCTTCTTTGCCATTTTTTTGTGGGCTTGAAAGCCAGGTAACATAACTTAATGTTATAAATATATGCAAATTTTGGTAAAGAGGCAAAAAGTGAGATTCTTGAGAATCTCTCCTATTAATAAATTACAAGAAACTTTCTAACATGTCTTTTGGCAGCTCAAAGGCCCTTTAAAACCAACTCCTGATTTACTGCTTTGCCAGAGAAGTGACTTCTGGATAAATGATATTTTCACTAAAATTTCATGTACATTTCCTATCTTAAGCTTGTCAAAAGCTATTATGACAAATGAGATAATGGATCTAAAAACACTTGGAAAAAGCATGAACTGTGAAACAGTATTGTTTATCCCATGTATCTATAAAGAAATACGCACAGATGGCTAAATTGAATCAACCCCAATGTTTTATTTAAAGTTTTAAAAGGCAGTGGTTAAGCACATTATCTATCTGTTTATATATATGTATGTATATACATATATATGTAAAAGGAAACCAACCCCTTTTTAACTTTAGCCACTGATCACTAGGCCCACTGTCTACTGCATGATTCATCTTCTACTTCTTCATATGACCAATTCTAAAAGTAAAAATAAACAGCCTTAATCAGTTTAACAGTAACTATTTGTGTTTCTTTTCTTTTTTTTTAATAAATAAAGTTACCATTAAACCGATCACATATGGTAGAAAGGTAGAATACACACACACACACACACACAAATACACATAGTCCCCAATTTAAAACATGGTACTTATGAATGACCTTTATGTACAAATGGGTGCTGCTGCTTCCCCCAGCCCCAGCAGAAGCCACAAAACAACTTCCACTTCTCAGGACGTCCCCATTCCTTCTGCTAGATTGGAGGATATGTGTTCCTGGCACCCCGAGTTTGACCTCAGAATGCATGCTCCCCACCCAATGATGCAGACAGTGGTTCAGTTCTATGTTACTAGTGTTCAGGTAAATTAGGGAATAAATAGGCATTGTAGCTGCCTGAGAACTAAGCCATCATTTATAATTCTTTAGAGGGAGAAATGTATTATGAAATTCTAAATAAATGATATACAAACTTTAGACTGAAGTCAGTTTGCAAGACTGGGGCTGTGTGTGTGTGTGTGTGTGTGTGTGTTTCTACGTATTTATAAAAAACTGAAATGAAGAGTGGTGCTAGGTTTATGGAGCAGCCGCTTGGCTTCCATTTAGCCAGTCCTGATCTCACGAGTCCTTGCCTCAGCCCTTAGTTAACAGCTCATTCTGCTTCTCACTTGCCTCTGTCTGCTGGAGAGATTCAGAAGGGGTGGCTCACACAAGTGAGAGGAAGGACAGAGCAAAATCTTCTGAGACTCTTGATAAACAGAATTGTCAGATTCAACCAGGGCTGCTTTATAGAAATATGTCCTTCAGTTTGATCCTGATGAAATGGATTTTTCCCCCTGTTTCTAGCCCCTGTAACTCCATCTCACTGCAGCTCTGTATGATTGCCTCAATATTGCAAAAAACACAGGATCACCTCTTTTAAATATGCTGGATTCTCAATGAGTAAACCAGTTAATGTGTTTCTAGCCAAAGCAAGGGCATAAATGTTTTAGAGAAAAGATTCCCCTGGAGCTACAGAGAAAAGATGCTGATAAAAGCAATATTGGGAGTTGAGCAGGTGATGCTTTTAGTCTGTGTCAGAGCTGGTCTCTTCGATGACGGAGTACTGGTTGAGTGCTTCCTCCAAAGGCGTTATTGTCCCATCAGGTTTTAGTCCCATTGGTTTAAGCAACTCCTCTCTGGAAAAGGAGATAAAAGAGAGAAGAAAAAAAGTATTCACCAGCATCACACACACACCCCTCCTCCCCCTCGCCCAAATCCACATCCTTTTAAAAAGAAGTCTTTAAAAACCAGAGTATTTTTCCTCAAGCTCCCTCTGTGTGTTTGTAACAGGAAAGATGAAAGGGGCATGGAAAGAAAAAGAGGGAGATAAAAGACTTCATTCACACAGCCCAAACCTTCTAAGCCAATTAGAAGTATGA
Source organism: Tolypeutes matacus (assembly GCA_026826555.1). Lineage (NCBI taxonomy): Eukaryota > Metazoa > Chordata > Mammalia > Cingulata > Chlamyphoridae > Tolypeutes > Tolypeutes matacus. The sequence goes on along the minus strand of JAKSZT010054303.1, from coordinate 3,625,162 downwards.
AAAGTCAAGGTCTAAATGGGCTCAGGACAAGGAGCAGGTCTCTTCTGTTTTTAATAATTAACTTTTTTTCCCTTTTGTGGATTCATTCTATTTTAGTGAAGTTGAAGCTGCCAATTTCACCTGCCCCCAGTGGACCAGGCATACAACTAAATGGCTGATTTGATATGTGTGCATTTCATTCAATGGATAAATTCGTCAAGTTAAATTTCCCCCACAATTTCTAGTATACATAAGTACTTGATACTTGATTCATTTCAAATTAGTTGGCCTTCTCCAAATTTCTCCCTCCCTTTTCTTTCCTTCTCTCTCGTGCACTCTCTTTCTTTCCTTTTATTGTTATTATTATTATTTTTAGCACCATTGCTTTTATTTGTGGCAGTTTAATTTCGGGATTGACAGCCATTTTAATCTCTTCAAAGCTCCCCAACTGCCTCTTTTCAGCTAATCCAATTATATCTACTCCACAAGTTACAGCCTCATCTAAAGATGATTAATTATTGATTAAGCCAATCAAAAAGCATTAAGAAAGATTTATTTAATCTTTTCATAGGCTCTTATTTATTACATGGAGATTATGATGAATGTACCTGTTGAGCTGACTAACTCCAGTACTCCCATCCCGAAAAGGTCAGTAGTGTACTTAGCAGCCTTGAAAAGGTACATGAGCTACTTAAAACTTATTCTCACGGAAACAGGCATCACCCCTTGAAAACATGTCTATAACCAAGAATCTACATGGCAGCCACTGTAATGCTGGGATCTGGAGTGAAGAGAATTAATAAAATCTCCTTTCCCTCTGCCTCCTTACTGTTGTTGCCTTAGATCAGCACAAAGAAAGGCTCACTCCTGGAAAGTTATATCACAACATCACAACAGTGTGATGGTGTTATATACACAGGGAAAGATACAGGGTAGGGGTAAGAAACACTTACCCCTGGATAAGTGTTGGCCGCTGGATAAGCCAACAGGAGGCCTAATCATGTAGCTTCGGCTAGAATCAGAAGACTATTTCTGAGAGTTTGAAAAATTTGAGAAATGTGGATGGCTGACTGGCTAAGTTGAGTCTTCTGAATATTATAAAGTACGAAACTTGTTTCCTGATGCAAGATATGGAGTCGGAATCATAGAATTTAAAGTTGGAAGGGATCATTTAGTCCAACCCCCTCATTTAATAAAGGAAACTGAGTGACTTACCCAAGGTATCTAGTGGCAGAGTTGGACCAAGGTATCTAGTGGCAGAGTTGGACCTGTGACATAGATCTCCCGAGTCCCAGTCCAGTGCTTTTTCCAGTATACCACAACTGGATTAAGTTTTCTAACTACACTGGAGGAGCACACTCTGAGATCATTTGTTTAATGTTTGTTCATTGTTTGTTCAATAACAATGTGCCAGGAATTAGGTCATATACCGGGGTCTGAGAAAAAAGAAAGACTGGGCACAACTGCTGCCTTGAGGAGCAGGAGAAACAAATAGAACATAATGGGGTAACTGTGAGAACTGTGAACAAAGAGTTGTGGCAGCCCTTGAGATATGAAGCATAGATCAAACTGCTTGGGGAAGGTGGCAATGAGGTACCAAATGCCAGGCAAAGGAGGGCACAGTGTATTTTAGGCAAAAGAGAGCTCTGTATGGTCCCATCAACTTGGGTGATTTTGCAGACTCTTTTGGAGAGTCTCATCTTTTCTATCTCTGTGCCCTCATGAAGCTGTAAAAGGGCCCAGTGTTTGGGGAGTGTGAGGTTCAGTGAAGAGTGGCAGGGAGATGAGGCTGCAAGGGTGGTTTGCAGCCCAACAGTCAGGTGTCTTAAATGTCAAAATAAGGAGCTTAGATTTCATTCTGGAAAGAGTGCCTCCTCAGGTTTGTTTTATAGGAAAGTAATTCTGGCAGCAGTATGACAGACACACTGGAATAGGGAGAAACTGGTAGCAGAGAGACAAATTATTAGGAGGTCACTGTAATAGTGTGAGAGGAGACAGAGACTTGGATTAAGGCTGTGATTGTGGGACGAAAAGGTACAATTTTTCAGGTAGATGTGGTGACCCACTGGAAGGGCATGGGGATTGGTAAAGGAGACTAAGAGGAGAGTGCCCATGTGGTTTCCAACGTGGATAACCAAGTGGATGCTGATACCATTTTCTGGATGAAGAACACAGAGATGGGGAGATGCTAGGCCATGAAGATCTTGAGGTGTTTGCAAGACAACCAGGTAGAAATGGTCAGTGGTTAGCTAGAAATAATCTCTCATTAGAACTTCTCTCTAGTATTGATATACACTGCAGATCTATAGTTTATAATATACATTTTCCTGGTTCTGATTGTGCTGAAGGACTTTGTGATATTGGACGCTTTATACTAATAATCAGTGCAAAAGGAGAAGTGGGTCAATATGGGAATGAAACATTAAGGGACGTAAGAAAACTCAAAGGTCCAAAGGGGTTGGTGGACTGAGGGCACAGTGAGGTGGGGTGCAGGGGAAAGAGTAGGAATAGGTAGAGATAGGAATGGCAGATGGAACTAGAGGAATTCTGTCAAGGACAGTGACGGTGGGCAGACCATCACCCCTCAGCCTAATTCTGCTGCATCTCTTTGATAAAAGAATGATACTGGCAGAGCTGGCTACCAACTTGTATGAAGTACCCTAGTATGTTCTCACTCAAACCCTGGAGGAATATTTTCAAGTCTTTTGGCTTCATCCCTACTCCCTAATCAATTTTACAACAGAAATAATTAAGAACATTACATTAATTTTATTGCCTATTTATGGGAATTCATCTATGGAACAAAGGGCCTCATATTTTAATTCTCGCTTATAAACTGAGTCTTCTCATGCATATATTTCTTGGGTGCTTTGTATGACCCCTCCATTAATAACAGAAGCTCCTCTGAAGATATGAATTAATTTCTTTGCTACACTGCTCCATGTGATGCCTGGGCTTATTGACATTTCTGCAGGAAAGGTATCAGTGATAACTGGCCACATAATCATGTATTTGTGCAAATGAATTAAGGCATGGATGTGATGTAGTGGAAAGAACAAAAAAATCTGGAGTCGGGAAGTCTGTTTGAGATCCTGGCCCTTCCACTTACCAGCTGTGTGATCTTGGGTGAGTCTCTGAGTCTCAGTTTCCCTTTCTATGAAATGGGGATGAAGATGATAACACTAGCTCTACCTACTTCCTAGTGATGATGTAAGGAGTAGTAGTAGTAGCAGTAGTAGTAGTAATAAAAATAATGTAGAATAAAGAGTCCTATGAACTGTAAAACTCCTAAATGTTAGTTATTACTATGGCATAGTGTGAAGCACACATAGGCTTTGGAGTCAGACAGAACTTGGTTCTAATCCTGGATTCACCACTCACAAGCTGCAATATCCTGAACTCTGAATTTTAGTTTCCTTATCTGTAGAATTAAGATAAGAATACCCACCTCACTGAGCTGCCATGAGGGTAAAAGGCCATTAAACATAAAAAAGTGCAGAGTGCAGTGGCTGGAATGTAGTGGAAACTCACAAGTTGCAATTCCTGTTCCTTATTTGCTTAGGGAAGGTTTCCCCAAGCTTGTTAGGGTACTCTTTGGGAATAAGTGGGGGAAGAATATGTAGAAGCAAATAAAAGACATGGTCCCTGTCCTCAAGAAGCTTTTAGTCAGGTCAGAAGAGAAAACACACACACATTAAACAATATTAAAAGAATTACAGTACAGCAGATCAACAAGCTTGAGATGATTAACAGGCAGAGCCCTGCTTTCCCTAGCTTGACGGTTCATCAATACACCCTAACTGTATATGAAATCTATTTAAAAGAGATTTCTTGTCCTGTTTGGGAGTGGAAGGAGAGAGGATCACTTACAGATGTGTAACTGTTTCTTCTTCCATAAGAAGATAAAACCCCAGTTTTATCTGTCATACCACTCTCCTAACTTTTCTGATCCTCTTCCTTTCCTACAACTAACAGCCCACAAATACCAAAGTGAAATCTTTTATATATTCATTCCTGAAGGGTCTGGTAAATGACCTGGTTATGCTGGACTGTTTCATTTTATGTGGACAGAGAATGGGAAGCTTTAATGAATACCACAGAAATGTTATTCCATCAGTCATATGGGCTATGTACATGTGGGAGGGACACAGGAGGAGATGGGGATGCTGACCACAGGTTCCTTGTAGGAGATGGACCCAGGGCCAGATTGTAATGGCAGCAATGGACATGGACGCATGGGGAGAAGGGCATCTTAGAAGCAAGAATTAGTCAAGCAGAGGCACAGAAGCAAGAGTTAATTGTATGTAGGGACTGGCAAGCAGGCTGGCTTGGCTGAGGTAAAGGAAAAAGAAAGCTCAAAAGAGATGTGGGGTACAGAAGAGGATTTGAATGGAGACTTTGAATCCTAGACTGACAAGTCTGGATTTGAGTATAGAGATATTTTTGCCTTCTATTCCAAGGTCCGCCCCCCCCCCATTTAAAAATATTTATTAAAAACAATTTTCATTACAAAGTTTGAAAGCTATGAAACAATACTGCTCTGACATATTAAAAAGAAAATATGTTCTATGCCTTATTCAATTTTTGTACTCCTATGTGTCTAGCACAGTGCCTTGCAGATAGCAGATCCTCAATAAGTATTTGTGCACTATATTTAGTTGCACTTGATATTATCTTGAACCTTCTCAGAGAGGAAAGGTATGGTGTCTTACGGGACTCTTAATAACTAAGCTATGAACAAGAGATAAACTAAATCTTTGGGTAAAAGATCTACTTTCATTAGTAAGATTTATAGAGTTAGGAAAGGGATTCACATTCCATAGGAAATTTTGCACAATGCTTACCAGGGATTTCTAGTTCTCTACTAGACTGTGAGCAACTTGAGGGCAGAGTCCATGTCTTACCTGGCTGTGATTTGCCAGTATCTAGTATAGGACAGGGCACACAGTAGGTGCTCAATAAATGTTTATTGAAAGAATATAGTACATGGGCCATGGCATAAATGGAGAACAGAAGGGAATCATTTGTCAGGAATCGTTCTCATGTTATTTTTTTTCCCTTATAAGTCAATGTCATCAGACATTTTGATGGTCTGGCAGAATAAGGCCCCTTTTATACCATGCTGCCTGGAATTCCCAAACACTAATCAATATAGACTGGGCTTTTTATATGTGGGGCATCAGGAGATCTAGATTCTAGTCTCAGATCTTCCACTAACTTGCTGGTTGTCCTTGGGCAAGCCATTTGCCTCTCTGGACTTGAGTCTCCCCATCTATAAAATGAGGGGGTTGGACAAGATGATCCCCACGATTCTATTCTAAGGGTCTAAGTATTAGGCTACTAAATAATTTTGATCTATTTAACAAGCGAATACGTTTTTAAGACACTAAAACTCATTGTTGCTAAGCCTTTGTTTCTAATTAAGATATTCTAAGCCTGAGAGTCAAGCACAGCATCCTACCTAATTGTCACTGGCATAGACTAAGACCACAAACCCTTCCTACAAAACTAAGAGCAGAGGATTAAAATGATTACAAAGGTAAATCAAAGCAATGGCAATTGTTACAAGGAAGGATCCAAATTCAATCATGGCTCTCAATAAAGAAGCCATTTTATGAAGAATTACTGGTCCTAAATTTATGAAGGTCCCATCTAAAAAGGATGGCTCAGTATCATATATGTACATCACGGTAAAATGGAGATACTAGATATTGAAATGTGCATCAGGATTAAGATATTTATATAATGCAACAACTCCTTCATACTTACCTTCAATGCTATACACAGGCCTTAACACAAGTTAAGACTGCCCTCGTTATCATCAAAAAGTACAGTGAAGTCTACTGGATAAAGAGCCCATTCTAGGCACTGTGACAGTATCATGGCGGGCTTCTCATCTGATCAGGCATCTGGCCAGGGAAGAGATAAGCCTCCAAGAATGTTCAACTGGAACGAAACATCATTTAGAAATTTGATCTTACTAAACGATAAGGAACCATAATCTATAAGGGCTTGGCCAGGCAAGAGGACACAGATAAAGCACGTCCAAGAAAGGAAACCCTATTCGTGCCCCAGCCTAACCCTTGGGACTGCTAATAGAAACCAAAAAAAAAAAAAAACAAAAAACAAAAAACAAAAAACAAAAAACAAAAAACTTTCTTAAAGATCTAGGGGTGGGAGAGTATGGCCTTTATACCATATTTAAAATTCTGTGGTCTATTTCTTTTTCCAGATATATTTTAACATATTCCTGAGTCACCAATTCCCTGTAAGCATGGTACTCTAGGATGCCTGGGCTTATATAACTGCTTATAACCTTAGAGAAGGTGCCACTTTTTAGGGCTTCTGTACCTACGTGACTCTTTCCCTTTGGAAATGACAGTGCAATATTGGGACTCCAGATACTGACATACCCAATGCACATTATAGAATGGGCCAGATGTGTATGTGTATAAAACACCTTAACTTGACCTGAAAGCAAGAGAATACTCTTGCCCACAGCACATGTTTTTGTGCAGTACAAACAAAGCATTCAATTCAAGTGTACTTGTTGAAAAACAGGACATAATTAAGCAGTTGGTAAAATGCATTCTTGTTTCCCACTTGCAGATCTCCCAAGAGTCCCTTCGAATTTACCTATACGAGATTCAGCTTCCCGCTTGCCACTTAGCTTGATAACGACTCAAAAATCATTCCCTTGTTTTCAAGGGCTCTTCTTTCTTGTCTGCTCTGTGTACTACAGGGCAGTATTGACACATGGAATTAATGACAGGGTCTGTAATGAAACAACAGTCATGCAAACACCAGTCTGCTCTTTTGATAAAATAGCATGTTAGAGACCTATTCACCTCCCTCTAATTGAGTACTGCATAATAGTTCTGATCCTTTTATGCAACATATTTTGTTCTATGATTAAAAAAGAAGAAAAGGTGTGTGTGTGTGGGGGCTATGGGGTATTGCTTCTTTCAATCACCCCCTGATTAATTCTCTGTTTTTAATGAGGGTAGCTGCTATTTAGGAAGGTTCTGTTACATACTTGTTTTGTTGACTTCTGTACAATGTATAACAAAACCCAAGACAGGATAATTGGGAACCATTTCTTTGGCACAGGGATTCTTGCTCTTAATGTAAGGTTGGCTTGGAAAAAAGAACTCTGACATTTTAAATCAGCCATTCCATATTTAATTCCTTTTAACAGTTGAAAGATGGGATGCAAAGTTAGTATATAAATCATTTTAATTAACACAGAGCTTTTCCCAAAATGTCTGCTAGACTGCAGCTTGTAAGAGCCCCAACAAGGAAGCTCTGTAGTCTGCTATAATTCCATGTCTTGCAATGCATCCTATTCCAAGACTTCAGCATCTGGAATAGTTCATAATCCACTGAAATGCAATGCATTTCCCAATAACTTGTTATTTTCTTATTCATGTTTTTGTCCTTTTCTTCTCACAGAAATAATATCACCTTTGGGACTGGTTAACATCATCAGTTATGTACTATGCAAGAGTGTCCTTTGGGCCTGGGCAATCCTTCATCTTTATTACATCTTTCATCCAATCACTTTCTAGTACTGGCTGTTTATACTGATCTTTCACTAAACCAATAACCAGTAGGAAGGAGGGGTATGGTGGCTTTTTTAAGCACATTTTAGGTTTTCAGGCTGAACCTTTCAAAAATGATTCTGAGCTTGTTCCCTCAGCCCTCACCATCGTGCTTTGGAATTGGGAACAACTGGGAAAGTAAAATATGTATCATAAAAATACCATTCCTAAGACAAATGGATAATGGTGTACTGTCCACATCACCATGTCCTTCCATTTTGTGAAGGTAACTGGGGGGTTGCCTAAACAGTCCCATAGAAAAGCCTTTTTAAAGGGAGGTTTTCTCAGCGTGATCACATAAGTTTGTTAGAATACCCATAATCATTACTTTTTTCAAAATAATTATAACTTATAGTTGTTTCATGGTGATATTACTGGTTTCCCTCATATAAAGCTGTTTTTGTTTTGATACATGCTATTTATTTAGCACCTGGCCTGATAGTTGAGAAGAGCTCAACTATAGTATGACAAAGCAAGATGACATGTCCTCCAAACCTTAATTCTCTTCTCAGGTAAATATGCTTACTGTCTGTCCTTGTGCTTTGCATTTATCTGAAATCCAGGTTCTTATTTAAAATAATCAGACAAAGGGTGTTGGTAATTTTTCAAAATAGCCTAAGATGTGGAATCTGAAGACTAAGAACCAAGTCCTGGCTGAGTCATTAACCAGAGGCTTGATCTTGGGTCAGTCACTTAAAATTGTTGGTCCATTTACTCGTCGATAGATAAAAGACCTCTTGCCCTACTTAGTTCACAGGACTATTTTAATAATCAATGGAGATAAGGTATATGGAAGTACTTTTTAAACTTTAAAGCACTATATATACATATATTAGTCTTTTATTATTTTTCTCTTTTTTGGTAGAAGATCAGAAAAGACATATATTAGTCTTTTATTATTGTTCTCATTCTGTTAGAAGATCAGCAAAGCTCTTAATTTCCTACCCACCTCACATTAAACAGCACGGTTAAGAAAGATGTTAGGGATAGTGCTTGAAGAATATAACTCAGTTTTATCCTTAAGTGACAGAGTTCCTTATTATTTCTTGGTAATTTATCTACAGAACTTCTTTGCCCTGCTGCTGAAATTGGCAAAAGAAATATTGATAAGAGGTCAGCATGCCAACTGACATTGCTGAATAAAGCAGTAAAGTAGGAGTTCTTACGTGCTCTTCCCAATTAGAAAAACTTAAAAGTTAAAGAAGGAGTTTTGGTAGTAACTAAGAGAGCAGCCAACCAATGGAGATTAGTTTTACTTGAAGTTTCTTTAAAAGCCAAAAGCCATTCTGGCTAGTGCCTAAACCAAAAGCTCAAAGTAGCCAATCATACTACAGTGACTACCAACAGGCCATGTAAGGCAGCATGACATACTACTTAGAGGTGGCTAACCAGTTGTAGGGTACTCTATAACCCAGATACAGAATACAGAGCTTCTCAAATTAGCCCTCCCCTACCACTTTAAATGTGTATTAACTTAACTGGATCCGAGTTCCTTTAATTGAGCTTCTAAGCAACCTAACAGTGTATTCTAATGATGTAGAGCAGCACTGTCTAACAGAAATATAATGCGAACAAATGACAAATGTAAGCCATATATGTAATTTTAAATGCACTAGTAGGCATGTTAAAAAAGTAAAAAGAAATAGGTAAATTTAATTTTAATAATATATTTAACCCAATAGATCAAAAATATTTTAACATGTACCCTGTATCAAACAATTATTAAGAAATTTTACTTTTTTTGTACTAAAGTTTTTGAAATCTGGTGAATATTTTATACTTATAGGACATCTTAACTTGGTCTAATCACATTCCAAATGTTCAATAGTCATATATGGCTAGTGGTTACCATACTGGACAGTGCAATCCTAAAGGATTTTCTGAGGAAAACAGTTAAGATCTCTCTATTTTCAAACCTATAATAGATCTCACAATGCTTTAAAAATTGATTGTGTTTCTGAAATGTACCTGAAAAGAACTTCTTTGACTAACTCATCACAAGATAGGTGTAATCACAGTTGTTGATATTTTCGTAAGCAGAGTAAAATAACTTTTTTTACAAGGAAACAGTTATGTATTTATTTCTTTTTAGTCATAAATCACTGGTTCCAGCCTTAGTAAGTTTAAAAATAATGTTTGAATTAATAAAGGAACTATTATGATAGTTGGTGCCTGCACTTAGTAAGAGAGCCATGTCCCAAATAGCATACAATGGTTGGCAGAAAAAAAAAAAATCCCAATTTTTGGTTGAGGAGTGGATGAGAAAAGGAAGGAATGGGAAAACAATGATTTATTTATATAAATATAAATTTCAGAACATAGATTTTGATGATATAAAGACTTTATAAACAAAAAGGCAATGTTCCTTGTTAAATAGTGATGGGGTAGGAAGGGGGCAGAATAATCAACTCTGGTTCCAATTAAGGAACTAAAGGGGATTAGAAAAGTCAGAACAAAACTAAAACTTGAAATATTATTTCCCTTGGTTAGTTTAAGCTTAAGCCAATCAATCCTCTCTTCTTTTCTGAAGTAGCCTGCATTATTATATACGAGTTGTGTGCTGTAGCTAAGGTGAATGCAATTGTATTAGCCACACTGGACTTGCTTAACAGCACACACAATCCCCGTTCTAATCTCCTGCTTGAGTTGCAGGGGATTATTATTATTATTTTTCTTTCTCCAGTTCATAGAAGGAAAGAGGAGGTGGAGAGGCAGGTGAATTTCATTCCCTTTTACACCTCTGCTCTCACTTACAAAATGTCAAATGAAGCTTTCCATAAATAATTTCATGCTTCAGGCCTTAATGCTTATGTTTGATAAATAGTACAATTATCATTCTATATTAAAAGAATTATGTATTCCAATATTTAAATTAGTCAATCATAGTCCAAAGTACCTTATGGAATTCCTTGCCAGCTCTGAATTTTATGATGACTGGCCATGAAATGGAACTGACATAGTATACTTTAAAGTCTTAAATCATGTAGGCTATTTTATAGAGCAAAACTCTTGACATCAACTCTGGGAATCAGCTGTTTTCGTTATTTCATCACACACTGGGGAAACCACAGGGTACAAGGCACTGTACTAGCTAGACATGACAGGATTTATAGGGCTCAGATTATTCTCAAACTCTTAAGACCTTCAGGTCTACTGCCAATCCCTTTGCCTACATCTATCACAAATATAATCCTTATACTAAAAGTGTAAAACAAACAAAAAAAAAAAACAAAAAAAACCCGGAATACTACTAAGGCAGTTTTGGTACTCAATGGGAAGAAAACGATTACTAATCTCTCTGGTGTCCTTGGAAATATAATTGAGAAAAAGCTGCTAAGGTGGTGAGCAACTTGAGGGCAGTGGCTATGTCAAGCATGGAGGCAAAATGGAAATGTAATTTTAATTTTTGCATTGGTGGTTTTACAGTTTTGGTAGTGAATAACATCTATACCCTACACCAGGCTCAGTAACAGTACTTGGCATGACCAACCTTAGTTAACACTTTGGTAAGTGCTTTGGCACGGGCCACTGTTGCTAACCACCATCCTGGTGCAGGTCCTTCACATCTGCTCCCCTATGGATGGAAAAAAGGAAGTGTCTAGTGTCCATTCATTGGCCACATCACCTCCAATCCTATCCTTTACTCACATGCCTTTCAATTTAGGCCCAGGAGAAAATGACCTCATTTTTTGAGAAGAAAAGTTAATCAGACAAAGCTACAGTACACGCTTAGCACAATAAAGACTTGGTTGAATGCAGATCATCCTTAGAGTGACAGTTGAGGGAACCAACCAATGAGTACAATACTGAAGAGGATGTTTAGGAAGTGTTCTGGCAAACGCTTACTATAACAGACAGACACAGTAGCACAGGAGACAGAGCAAAGGTCTTGAGTTCTGGAAAATGAAGTTCCTAATCTCAAATTTTTTATGAAGCTAGAAAGAGAATGTATGTGAAAGTGTTTTGTAAACTGTTAAAGGAAATGGATTATCATTAGACATTAGCTTGGAAATGTCTTGGGCAATTCTGTGGGTCTTGCTTCTCCCAATGATAAATCTGGTAACATATTAATCAAATAATAATAAAATAACCCAAGTTCTTTGGAAGAAAGATGTAATATGTGAATACCAAAGATTGATCTTATTAACGAGAATAAATTTCCCTTCACCTAGAATATCATTCCTCATTCCTCTATTTTTTCTATTAAAAAACCTCTTGAACCTCAAAGATAAGCACAAATGCTACCTTCCCCGTGAAACATTCCCTGATGCATCCAGAGAAAATAAATTGTTCCTCTTCCTGGGTGCTCACAGTTCAACATAGACCTCATTTTGTCACTATTTCCTTCTACCTTGTATTCTAGAACTATTATAGCCATCTCCTCCACTAGAATGTGAGTTTTCCAAAGGCAGAGTCTGTCATGTTCACCACTGAATTTCCCTCAGCTTCCTAGCAGTGTTTTGCATAGAGTAGTTGCTTAATAAATGTTCCCAGAATTGTAATGAATTTAGTCTATTCTGACTTTATGGCATCTTTTTTACCTTAAAAAAAAGTGAAAGGGAGAAGAAACTTAAGTTATGAGGAATATAGCACAACAAACATGTAAGATGCATAAAGAATGGCTACATTCTTTGCATTCCTACTTTGGAATGCCCATTGCTGATCTCCATATTTTTTATTATTAGTGAGAGCAAATGTTAGAAAGCACAAAGTGCAGACAATGTAAAAAACACACCACACGTCATGCAAAAGGCCTGTGTGATATCAGACTATTCTCAAGGTTGCCTTTTGCTTCAACTTTAATGGCAAGATCGGTACCATAAAAGCCAACACAAGATATATTTGCTGTACTTTATACATGCAAAAATCAGTATCACCTTCAGATTGAGTTGGGCATCTGCTAGTTGTTTCCAGGTGAATATACATCTTTTTTGAGGCATAGTTTAAATCAGGTGGAAGCTTGGGTATTTCACACTTGACATTTGTGTATTTATTTGTTGGCAGCTTCTAGAGTATGTGGATTCCCCTGAGATTAAAAGGAGAAGCACCTAGCATCTTTTTCGTTCTCTTTATAGGGATGCCTTGTATAATGGTGTTGTCTCTATCAGTAAGTCAAGTATCTGAATTACAATTCTATTACCTTAGGCAAATCTTTCCCCCATCTCCCACTTACCTAGCTTACAGTATATCTATCCAGGTACATGGGTTATTTGAATAGCATCTGGGTTATCTTTTAAGAACTCACTGTTGGTCAGAAAATGAAACTTGCAAAACCTAACAGGTTTATTGTCCTTATAGACTAATATGCTCCATTAAGGTCCTTGTGAGCTCTTCCCCTTCCAACTTCTACCAGACGGGCTTCTGTTGGTTCTCATCCTAACTACTGTACTTTTATCACTGTGTTTTCATTTGTAAGCTATATTAGATTCTTTTGGAAGTAGCCAAGCACAATTCTTATTGTTTATATATTCATTCAGAACTTGTTATTCTATCTCCTATAGGTTTGCCCTATCAGTATGTTCTCTTTGACTATGAGTTCCTTCAGGGAACAAAGGTATGGAGAATGTCATTTGCAAACAGATAACATTGTCTTTTAAAGGTTGTGAGCATAGCCAGTCAGTAACTGTACATTCTACACTTCTTGGAAAAGGATGAAAATTTAAAAGGGCTGGCTGGAAGTCACTACGTTCTCATCATACTAGCTTTGTAGATAATGAAGCTACTTACATTTAAACACCTTCTACACATTACCAGCATCCTTTGAAAAAAGCTCAGAGTGTCTAAAGATCCATATTTAACATCCTCTCCCTGTCAGCCTCTTGTTCTCCTCTTCTACTCTAAGCCTCCTGCTGTGCTTCTTAACCTCTGCTTTTTTTTTAAAAATACCTTTTCCTTTAAAGGTTGTTTGTCTGGCTTTCCCATTCCAGTTGCTACTCCTCTTTGACTTTGGGATACTAGCCTTTACGTAGTTGTGAAAAAGGAGATGACTAGAAGAAATTCACCTTTAAGTGGCAGCTGCCACCAACACACAGAAGCACTCATTCAAGATGGCTTAAAGGAGATAGTAACTTAATGTTTAAACTGGAAAATAAAAGTAATTCAGCCAAGTGTGAAAGGAATTAATATTTTCTAATAATTCCTCAAATGACTAGTTGCCAATCGATTAGTATATATTTGAGTTAATTATTTTAAAACTGGCTATTTTTGGAGAGGAAGAAATTATGAGGCAACAGGGGTAGGGGAGATTGTTTTTAGAACCCCTATTTAATACAAGTGTCTGCTTTTAGAAAATACTTCATTTGAGCTGTTCCTTTTCACTTTTTCCTGTTGGGTGCATGATATTTTAGAATTCTTCATTTCAGCAGCAACCCAAAAAGGCAGAATTGCAAACTTGCACATCAAAAATGGGGGGTGGGGGGTGGGGGTGGGGGAAGCCATCATGATTTGGAACAAAAACCCAAACAGACTAAAACAAAAATACAAGCAGCAGCAAAATCACCAAACTTAACTCACAGCATCTTTTTGAAGACAGGGATGTTAGTTGGTTAAATACCACAGTAATCTAGTAGTTACTATCTTAGCTTTGAGCATTTAAAGTTTAAGAATGCACATCCAAAAGCGGCACATGTAGAGAAACCATGATAGCCAAGAGAGATCTGAACTGCTGCTGCCTGGGCCACCCTATTCCAATCTACATGGATTTCCAGAGTTGTTGTTCTATGGTAACTCTCCGTGAGAGAGACAAAGAAATAGAGCATTTTTAGAAACCAAGCAAAAAATGGATGGGAATACAATACCTGGAAAGTTTATCAAGCATGTTGACAAGTTTCATGGCTTCATATTCTTTTTGTTCTTCTGTCATTTCATCTATGGGGTTTGGCATTGGTTCCTCTAAATGACCAGTGATAAGATTAATGCTACAAAAAGAAAAAAAAGTTATGCTGTATGTTTAAAAATTATGCTCTTTCTATACTTTTCTGGTCCAAGTTATCAGTTAATTTTAATAAGAAAGAGTATAATAGCCAAAAAAAAAAAAAAAAAAAAAAAAATGGCAATAATTTCAAGTAATTTTATGTTATAGAACTGCTATAAGAATTTTTTTTAAATGGACTTTTCTTAATAATTTGCTTTGGAATATGAGCTATAGCTATTTTTAAAAAATGACTTGCCAACTTTTTTTTTTAAAAAAAGGCATTGTTGGTTTTTAAAAATATAAAATTTGATTGGTGCCATTAGGATAAATATCCTTGGATGCACAACTTATTAATTATAAGGGGAGCATGATTTCTGAGGAGAAATAAGGAAATCCATTTTGTGATACAGCATAAAATAAACATGTCAAAAAATTGGAAAAATGATGAGAGAGGAGGCTGCAATCTGGAAATGAAAGCATGCCAATTTTTAATCTCAGGAAATTAGTCCATTAGTGAGACCACAGAGGGCAATGAGTGTTTAAATAATACAAGGGTAAAGCAGAAGAACAATTTTAATTAGAATTGATCTGACCTAGATAAAAAAAGGAATGAAATCTAGCCTATCAAGGGGCAGGTATACACCACTTGGAAATAGATTTAATAGAGTACTTAAAATGAATACCTTGTATAAACTTAGTATAAAGTTTTAATATCAAACAAGCCATTCTCTTAGATAAAAAGCACACTATTTTTTTGAGGCGGGGAAATGAAAGGTAATTCTTGAACCAAAAGATTTCAATGGCTGCTAAATATCTGTAACTTAAACATCTTTCTGGAGAAGTAGACAAAAGGTTACA
Source organism: Tolypeutes matacus (assembly GCA_026826555.1). NCBI lineage: Eukaryota > Metazoa > Chordata > Mammalia > Cingulata > Chlamyphoridae > Tolypeutes > Tolypeutes matacus. Next base: position 3,609,811 of record JAKSZT010054303.1, on the reverse strand, counting down.
GTATCTTCTACCAGTCAAGTACAGATGGTTTATTTTTAATGATCAAATGAAATATCCCTGAATGCAGCAAATTGCTAGAAAATAGCTTTCTAGGGTCTACAAACACAGATGTTTTCAGGGGTATGCCAATGAGTAAGCGGGCCTATAAACAATGCGGAGTGCTGGAAACTGGGATAAAATGTAAAGCAGTGCCAATCTAAAGACAAAAAAAAAAAAAAAAAAATCATGGGGCCAAAACAAAGATATTGCAATCAACTAGGTCTTCTGGTGGCAGTTGGCAACCTCTGCTTTAGATTTACTTGGGCAAGTTATGTCCTTTACTGAGCAAGGCTTCTCTCATTTGTAGTAGGGGCTAGGTCTATTACAAGATCACTTCCTCTTTTTCTACATTCTCAGAGGCTACATGACATACAGATTCCTGTGGAAGGACTGTGTTCACTATCCTTAAAAACCAGAGTGAAAACAGCTGCTTTGCCATTCTTGCATAAGTCCTATGCCTAGAGCTATGGTTAAAAAACTTGTTTCCTTCAAAGCACTGGAACCCTTTACAAATGAGATCTACACAGAAGCCTAATATATCAAAAGAATAAAAGCAGAATTGCTGAGGCAGAAGAGGGGATAGGGCTGGCTAAGAAGAATGGGGCGGGGGTCTACAGTGCCTTCCATTTGTCCTCCATTCACTTCCTTCCTCTTAACTTAGCCCCTAAGATACTTTCAGGAACTCTGGGGAAACAGTCTGAAAACCCACAGGTTTGTCAGTTGTTCTTAGTCTTGGCTGTACAGTAGAATCACTTGGAAAACTTAAAACAAAACAAATCAACCTGGGCCTCACTTCAGATCAACTGAATCTATGTATTTGTTTTTCAGGTGACTGATACGGTGAGGCTAAGAAACACTGGGCTAGAATGCTTGATTCAGACCCTTGTGGGCTACTAATTCTTCATCTTTTTTTTTTTTTTCCAGGTACTTGTAAAAGAAGAGAAAAATTGCTGAATGGGGTCATTGTATTTCCCAAAGTCATGAACAAAGAGACGAACACTAGGCTTCTGAGAACCATGAGTGGAGTTTTTAAGATGTATTCAGATTCCATGCTGAAAATATACTTTTGCCACCCATTTATTATTTGCTTAAGCATATAATAGACACCTGTTTTCACTGATTTCAATTCTGCCACCTACCAAATTTGAAAAATAACTAGCCTTATAAATAACTGTACTCATTACAGCACATACCATTTCCCAAGAAAAGAAAATCAAGCCTTAGAAGGAAGTATAAAGGAAGGTAGAGTTATTAACTATGTAGCTCATGCTCACTTACTTCTTGAGAGAAGGCTTCTCTCTCCTCAAGTTCAATAGAGGTATGATATTTAAAATCTGATCCTGAGACATTTTTAAGATATGTCACTAGCACAACCATCATGTGCCTTAGGGAAAAAATGTGTCAGGAGGACACAGTGGTAAGAGCTGGTGGTTTTGTGACAACACAGCATACAAAGAACACGAATTCCTAGATCAAGGCCCAGTTGAGACTTTTCCTGATTCTCTTAAGAGCTTAGTGGAAGTGATGGCCATTTTCCATAAGATGACCTCAAGTCATTTGGCTGCTTACATGATTTAACAGCTTGCTCTGAAATTAGCTACTCAAGTCACAAAATCTTTTGATATTTGACCATAAAAGCAGCAGTTGGAAATGTTTTCTTAATGAATAGGAATCTTACCATACTTTGCCCAAGTAGTAAAACATTCCAACCCCTCAAAGTGATTCCAGGGGTTCTGGCTTCATTTTTTTCCTTTAAAAGGAAAAAAAAATTTTTTTCTTGCCCTGACATGCAGAAGAACATAAAGCCACACAAAACAAGTTGGGGCACTGAACTGTGCCACTTTCAAAGGAAAAATGCCAATGTGCTGGGGCCAAAAGGCTCCTGTCTCCCTTCCTGCCTCCTGCTCTTCCAACTTAGAGTCTTATGTAGTTTTCTTACACAAAAATGGAAGAGAAATATAGCCACCATGACACCAATGGTGTGAGGTTTCACAAAATGGCTTATTTTCAGTTGACCAAACACCTAGCACCTTTATAACCTCATAGTCTGAGACTTAATTGATCAGGTTTCGGCATCACTAACACTGAAATCCTAGGGTTACTTTTATTTTGTTCTGAGACTGATTCTTATATGTTTTCAGGATACTGAAATAATAATAGCAGTGGCACTTTACTGGTTAATTTTATATTTATCATAATTTTTCCCACCTTGTCTCTGCTCCTTCCCCCATCTTTCCAGCCCTCCAATCCTATAATTATGTATGTCTTCCAATTAGGTGACAAGAAGCATCTAAACTCTCATCTATGGTATTCCACTGTGAATTTTGTATTAAGGAAGGCCATTATATGAACTGACAGCAGTTATGGAGACACACCAAAAAGGTATGAACAAATGAACGTATGTATAAAAATGGAAATACTTTTCAAGTCTTTGGCTCTTTCTTCAAATTGCTGCTACTTTTGGCCAACATCAATAGCAGTAGGTCACTTAACAAAAACAAAAACACAAAAAAAAACAGCATTAAAAGTTCTCTGGGCTATATGAAAATTAACTTCAATCTCACAAAAGTATAGCTTAAATTTTACTCAAAGCTTTCTGGTTAAAGAAGGAGCTACAAAGTCAAATTCCTACAGGGGCTAGGCTGGTAACATCAGTGAAATGGATAAGCTGTCAAACCAAAGGAGCTTTATGCCTGGTATAAAGGAGGCCACAGCTACTCAATCCAGCAGTCAGTTGCCATGTGAGAACACAAACCCAAGTTATCAGAACTTCCAATTTTTCAAAGAAGCTAGAAACCCAGATTTTCACCTGAAATATCTGAATTCTAAATGCTGACAAGTTTAAGTTATTTCAAGAAGCACTGTGAAAAATAAAAACAAAAGCAAATAACCACTACTACATGTGACAAGTCAAACAAAACATAGTTGTGGGCTAAATCCAGCCTATGGGCTGATAACTTGCAATCTCTAGAAAAAGGATCAGGGTTTCCAGGGACAGGCAAGAATAAGGCAGGTGGGATGGGAAAGGAGATATTATATGCAAATAAAGCTAGAAATTCTTTTTCCAGGATAAACACAATAGAAAATTTGTCCCTCTACCTCTCTTTAACAATAAAACTTGATGAGGACAGGAAACTCAATCATCTTGTATTCTAGTGCTGAAAAGGGGCTGACTGACTCATTCATTTACTCAACAAAAATGTACTGAATGCCTACTCTGTGCCAGGCACTTTCTGGGGATATCTCATTGAACAAAAACAAACAACAAACTGCACACATGGAGTTTACCTTCTAGCGGGGAAACAGATGTAGTAAATAAATTACATGGTATGTTGAAAGGTGGGAAGTGCTATGGAAAATAAAAAAACAGTGTAAGGAAGGGCGAGATGGAGGGGTGAAGGTAGGAGTGTTGCGGGTTTCCATAAGGGGTTGTCAGAACAGGCTTCACTGAGAAGGTGACATTTGAGTAAAGAATTGAAGGCAGTGAGGGGGTAAGATATATAGCTTTCTGGGAAATGGGCATTCTAGGGAGAAGGAATAGTCAATGCAAAGAACTTAGGAGTGTGTGTGGAGTAGAGGCCAGTGGGGTGAAAGCACAGGGAGAAAAGGCCCAAGTATACCACTTTGAGGTCTCTGGCTTTTAGCCACTGTAGAGTTATGAGCAGAGTGGCATGGTCTGGCTTACATTTTAAAAGGATCACTCTGGCTGCTGTGTTGAGGACAAACTGAAGAGAAACAAAGAAGCAACAAGACCAGTTAGGAGGCTAATAAAATGATCCTGGAGAGAGAGAATTTTACCTTGGACTGGAATGGTAGCAGTTAAGGCAATAAGAGGTGGCTGGATTCTGAACACATTATAAAGGTAGAGCCAGAATTATCTGACGGATATAGGTGACTATTCACCGAATTAGAATGAACTGAATAGAACTTTCAAGCTTTCAGGGTATATACAAATACATTACTCTGTTTTGGTTACACCAAAGAAAACTAACAGATTCTATGAGAACAGGGGAACTATTTGAAGGGAAAATTCATCTCTCCTTTTCATTGACTTTGAGGCAAACTACAGCAGCAGTTAAACAGAAGCTCCGGAATTAGGGCACCTGATCACTCATGAACTGTGTGCCCTGGACACTCTACTTGACTTCCTTGTGCTTTAGTTTCCTTATCTGTAAAATGGGGAAACCCCACTTCAAAGGGTTTCTGTGAGGATTATATGAGATAATATCAGTAGGGCTGTTAGAGCACAGCCTGGCACATAGTAAACACATAATAAATGCCAGCTATTGCTATTAACATAAATGACCCACTTGCTGAGAAATAAGCAATCCAGTAAACCTCGGATGATCTAGGAATTGAATTACTGTATTCAATTAAATTGTCACTATGGGGATTCACGTGCAATCTTCGTTAAAAGAATCATGCAACAACTAGGTGTTTTGTGGAGTTTATGATTATTAAATTTGGATATTCTGAAGAGATACCAGTTCCTGAAAATGTCTTAAATTGAGAACTATGGTATAAATGGATCACTGATTCCATATTAAAGAAGTAGGGTAAATTATGAAACCACATTCTAATCCAAGTCTTTACATTATATTAGCAATGGAAAAAGCTAGAGTAATGTGGGGTCATTCATTTATTTACCAATTATTTACTGTCTAGCATGTGCCAGCCACATACACATATACATACAGTTATATACATGAATACCAAATTGCATCTAGGAATTAAAAACTCCAAAATTCCTTTTTATATTAGAATGCTTCTTAAATGTTTCCTATGTTGGGCTGTTTGATAAGAGCCATATTTGTGATATAAAAGATTCATGATATAAAAGAAAACTGATGGTTGTAAATCTACAGGAAATGAAATCTGGAGCAAAGCTCATCACTGTAGTTTAGGACATTTGGGCTTTAGCTGGCCATTTAGTCAAATTATACTATGAAATAAATATTAGAGAACTCAATTTTCAAAGTGCAAAACTGATATGATTGCAAATATCACAAAGGCTGGTAAACTTTCTGAAGAGCACAAGTGGCAGAAGTGGCAATCATTTTATTTTCAACTCTAGACTTCTAGGGATCTGAATTTAGATTCTCTTTCATGACTGCTTTTAGCAATTAATCCCAGTTCTATAATGCTAGTTAGATCCTAATATGGATAAATATATTATCAAAGCCCAAATTGTGCAAAAGAGAAAAATATTCAGGTCCTGGTTTCTGGTTTATTCAACAAATATTAAAAACAAAGAAAGTATACATTTATATAGTCCCAATATATGGAAACAACTAAAATGGGACTTAAAATAGTACAATAAAATCTTGACAGATAAAGTCTCTTGCCTTGTGGTAAAGAAACTATACAACAGTTGCTATCACAGCTATTATGGAGATAAATACAGCCAAAAAGGAAACAACCCTGAGTTTGCTTAGTACAATGATTTTTAAGCTTTTGGAAGGGATTATGAATTAGTGTAGAGTGTTAACAGTGTAGGAGGTGTCTTAGGGTTTTGCTCATTTTGGTAGTCATCTCTTCTTGTCCCTTCATAATGCAGCCCTTTAAAGACAGCTTTTTAGATGCAGGGCTCCTGTGAACCCACCCTGAAAGTCACTGGTCTAAAATAAGTCAAATGTCATTAGACACACATCTTTCAATCAATGTCTGGAATGATGTACAAACCATTTCAGTTATACCACACAGTCAAGTGGCCTCTATGCTTAGAGACATAAAAGAAATAGGTATAAAAGTTAGAATTCAGAAATTTGGATTCCCTTTGATACAGGATAAAAGTGTTATCTGAAAAATTTTAACACACCTGGCTGGACACATACCAAAAACCTGCACAGCATGTAACTTAATTCTATGAGTATATTTTGTCTATGTGCACTAATTGCAGAAAGCCATTTCCAGTCCATTAAATACATTTATTTTGACACAAAAAGGATTGTTGTGATATGAACTGTCTCCCATAGCCTGAGTGTAAGCTCCATACAATTCTTGGTTTCAGATTCCACCAACGGATTACAGGTTACCCTGGTGCATTAATCAGAATCCACTTACATTTTTGACAATAGAACTAAGGCCAACTAGATGAAGGGTAATTTCTCTGTCTCTGTCAATACTAGCAACTGTTGTGAGTAAAAGCATGATAAGAAAATCAGACTGCGATCTTAGGAACTCTCACTGGTGAAGGGTAATCGAGGGGTAGGGAAATAAGTAATCCTTTCAGATACAGACTTTATAAGCTTGGCTAGATTGGTAAAACTCTGAGGTACTAGAGAAGTTTTTGTAAACATTTTTAGGAAAAAGTTCTTTGAGCTTATGGATCATTCCCCAGAGTACAAATGGTTATAGTACCTTTTGTTCATCACCACTTCCACAGGGGTCATTTGAAGAAATATTTTAAAATAACAAACACCCCACCACACTTTTTCACCTCAAAGAGGGAAGATTTAAGACAAAAACCCAGCAAATCTATCTGAAAGGGAGAGATGTGACTATACTTGAGACATATATATGTATACTGTAACAAGCAATGTTTAAGAAACACAATTTAACAAGATTTCACAATGGTGACTATTTTGGCCACATTACCATTCCTGTAAACAAGAATAAAACAAGTCCAAAGCCTGAAGTAGATTCTAGTCAGTGATATAAGAATCTTCCTATGACACAGAGCCAAGACAATGACAATCTCAAACATCATGGCCCTTGATTCAAAAAGGTGCTTTCCTGAAATGTAACAATTCCATAATGTAACAAATCAATTTCCCCATGCTAATGGGAGAGACTAGTGTTCTGGTATTTTTTCTGAGCTTCTTTTTGTTCTAGTAGGGTTCTGATGCTTGCTAGATATATGACTATTACCATTATAAAGTCACCTACCAAACAAAATCAACAATTCCTATTGAGATGCAATGTCATCAAGTATGAGTGCTCATGAAGTTTTCTATCTTAGTTTTAAGTGTCCACATACCCTGGGACACAATTAATGCCTAATTAATTTCTACCTTCATTTAAGCATAGACTTCTCAAGTAGTATAATGTTTCAAATGGACAGATATAAAATATTAAATTAAAATGGAAATGTATGGAATGGAAAAATAAAGAGCTAGCAAGACTAATTTAGAATGATGAATTCTATAATTAGGGAAAGAATGAAGTATGATTCCTCTGTTTTAGCTCAAATACTTGATAGAGATGCCCAATTTATAAAATCTAAATGGTGGCAATCTTAGAACTTACACTCAGAGTCAGTTATAGCTTTTTTCCCCAAAAACCTTTTTATCTAAGACACACTATGAGATCCTGCTGGTACTGGGGATGTTAAAAGTAATGCTGACCTACTCAGACCTGATTTGCCAAGGAACAGGCCATATATATCCTGCCAGATTAGAGACTGATCTCTTCTTTTATGTTTTGACAATACATTACTTTCACGACAACAGGCACAATCTTTTTAAGGACATAATTTTGCAGGTAATACAAAATTTTTATCCTTGGTCAACTGTTACATGATCCATATAATACTCTAGAAGACTGCAGAAAACATGACATGTCAACAGCACTGATAATGCCAAAAGAAGAGAAAACTTTTAAAAAAATTTATTAGGCCAGTAATGAAAACCAGAAAAAATGGAGTTCAAAAAAAAAAGCTCCTGATAAGTGGAAGCTAAGAAATTTACCTGAGGTAGGGGCTAGAGGGAAGGGCAATTAAAAGGATGGAGAGAGACTAGAAGGAAGGAGAAGTGATTGGTTTGTCCTGGGATAAAAGAATTAGTATCTTTAGTTTGTAAGCACTGATTCAGAGAAGATGTGATAAGTCTCGGGTTTTCCTATGCACTGTTCTAAAGCATCTGTTAAAATATTATTCCCTAAGAGTTGATTAAAATTTAATGTGAAGCTAGACTTCTTTCCTTTTGCTAGTAATGTGCCTTGCTGTCATAATTTTATTGACCTATAAGGGATTTTATGTAAGAGGGAAGACCAGAATGTATGGTAACTACATTTAGATTTCTAAGAAAGACTGAAGCATCTAACAACCAACTTAAATACTACATCTTGGTTATACCTTATACAATCTCAACCTAGGGAAAGAAAAGCAAATAGTAAGCAATAATACTATTTAAGTATATGAGGGTAGATATCTAAACACCAGCTCTACTTGTACTTGGGAGAGGATAATGAGCATGTTGAAAATACCATGGAAGCTGAACATTTCTTGCAATATTATCCATCCTCAACCACTTAAAGTCACTCTCTAAAGCACTAGCTATGAAACTGCCCCTAAAAAACCATTAAAGGGAAAGCCTCCAAATTCCACAAGAGAAAAGAAACACTTGGAAAATGAAAGACAAAGAAAGTGAAAAGCAAATAACCAACTCAAAGGCACAAGCATAGTTAGGTGAAAAGAAACTTGATACTATACTTTGGTTTTGCATTTTTGTATTCTTCAGTGTCTGTGTCCTCGTCCTCTGAGTACCAATTATCTCCTCTTCCTCCAGTCAAGAGGCCCCTGGCCGCCAACAGTCCTGCAGCATTCCCATAGCCAGTGTATTTCAGCAGGCTATCCACTGCAAAAACAGAATAGATTTTTAGACAGGAATCCTCAGGTGCTCACCATCATCACTGACCACTCACCAACACAGGGAGATTGAAAATATGCCACAGCCAATCTTAAAATTGAGAAGTAATTATCAATGATTGTACACTTTGGATGAATTGTATGCTTTATTAATATGTATCAATAAAATTGATTTAAAAAAAATTGAGAGCTACTGAAATTGTGGTGGTGACAAATTCTCCAAGGTGCTCTGAGCTCCAAAAGGTTTTTTTCAGGTTCTGAATACACTTTGTGGCAGAAGTGGGGCCTCTGTGACCTCTGAGCCATTTGTAAAGGTGGTGTTTTAAATTTCTGATCTCAAGTCTTCTTTATCCAATTTTAGAGAAATAAGAAACAGGAGTTAGTGAAGGTCACACTGGGATTTTAACAATGTGGCATGTAATATAAAATCTTTCCTTTACCCTTTATAGGAATTGAAGGGAAAAGTTTTAAGAAATAAGGAAATTTCAGGATAGTAGCAAATATGACAGGCTAAATTTACTGTTGTTGTTTTTTTGTTGCTTGTTTGTTTTTAAAGTCACCAATAATATGTAAGCACATGAGGCACACTGAATGTAGACCCAGGAATTAGACTGGTTGGATTTCAATTATGGCTCTACCCTCTACCCATTGACTTTGGGTGAGATATTCTGCAGTTTTGCACCCCAGTTTTCTCATCTGTAAAAATGGAATTATAACAATCTCTGCCTCACAAATGTATACATGCAAAGTGCTTAGAAAAATTTCTGGCACAAAGTAAACATTTTTTCCCTGTTAATATTGGGTAAAGTATATATTTTAGATTTCCCTTATCTTAGCCAACCAAACAACAACAACAACAAAACAAAAAACCCAGTGAAGCATTTGGTGCAGGTCCTTTGTAAATACTACCTCAGTGTAAGGAGATATCTCTAAGATTAGCAGACACACAAAACTTTTGCAGGTTTTTACTGTAGGATTGAGTGTGTGTATGTGTGTGTGTGATTTCTAAGTAACTTTAAGAAAGGTACTAAATAATCATTAGCAGCTTTATTTAGGAGTACTTCCTTCTCTTCAGGTGTAATCTCAGGGTGAGCACTAGAATATTCCATCAAAAGACAGAAACTGGCAACGTTTACTTAAGATTTTCAACTGAATCTGTAGGAAGCAAAGCATTCTCTTTTCCCTATAAAAAGTAGCAGTAAAATCTACATCTGAAATACTATTGTAATTAAGATCACTGACCTACAAAAAAAAAAAAAAAAAAAAAAAAAAAAGGACAAAGCTGGAGAAGATTCAGAGAAGGGCAATTAAAATGATTTTGGGGACACTGTCTTCACCACCATTGGACTTATAGGGCCCTCTTGAGAGCCCTCTCCCTCCTGTGCACTATGACTACTCTTAAGAAAAAAACGATTGCACTATTTGCAGAAGAATAGGCAACAGTCCCAAACAATAAGATCACTGTACTGGGTGTTGGACAAGTTGGCATGGCATGTGCCATCAGCATTCATGGAAAGTCTGGCTGATGAACTAGCCCTTGCCGATGTTTGGAAGATAAACTCAAAGGAGAAATGGAAGCTTATTTCCTCAGACAAGTAAAACTGTGGCAGATAAAGATTACTCTGTGACTGCTAATTCTGGTGATAACTGCAGGAGTCTGCTAGCAAGAAGGGGAGAGTTGCCTCAATCTGGGAAGGGAGGGAGGGAGGGAGGGTGGAAGGGTGGAAAGAAGGAAGGACTGTAGGATTGGAAGTGGGTGCAATCTGGATTCTGCTAGATTTCATTATCTTATGGCTGAAAAACATCCGAGCAGGTGCCAGGGATGGATTTTGGGAGAACATGGAGACTCAAATTGGCTGTGTGAAATGGAGTGACTGTGGCAAGAGTTTCTCTCCAGGACTGAACCCAGAAATGGAAATGGACAATGACAGTGAAAATTGGAAGAAAGTGCATAAGAGGGTGGTTGAAAGTGTCTATGAAGTCAAGCTAAAAGGATATGCCAACTGGGCGACTGGATTAGGTGTGGCTGATCTGACTGAATCCATGTTCAAAAATCTATCCAGGGGGTCAGATGTGGCTCAACTGGTTGGGCGTCCGTCTCCCATATGGAGGGACCCGGGTTCGTTCCCCGGGACCTCCCGGTAAAAAAAAAAAAAAAAAAATCTATCCAGGGTTCATCCAGTGTCAACAATGGTGAAGGGGATGTATGGCATTGAGAACGAAGTCGTCTTGAGCCTTCCATGTACCCCAAATGCTTGTGGATTAACCAGTGTTATCAACCAGAAGCTAAAGGATGAAGTTGCTCATCTCAAGAAGAGAACAGGTACCAGCTAGGATATCCAGAAGGACCTGACACCTGTGACATCTGGGCTCTACACTGAAAAATCTAAAAATGACAATGCAATTAACCTTGAGTCATTAGTTCTCATCCATGTACATGGACCACAGTTTGCTTTTATCTTCCTAAAATGTGAATTTGGGCCCACAGAATCAAAGCAAATGCTTGGTTTAATGTGCGCAGTATAAGCCCTTGAACAAATAAAATTAACTATTGTAGTATGAAAAAAAATTATTTTGGACTCCTGGAAGAGGGGTGGGTAGGGTAATAGGTGGATAAGGAAAGGGGATATATGGTTAGAGTATGAAATCATGATAGGATGAATAATCCGGGATAGAGGTGGTTGTTAAAATTTCAAATACATGAACTGGAGGGTTACTACCCTTGACCCTGAAAATAGGTAGTTTAGAGACAAAAGGAAGTCTTGCTTTCAAAGACATAGCAAACAGTTAAAATTCATGCAAAGGAAACAAAGTTTATAAGTAGATTAAATGAGGTTTAGACTAGTGTCTTGCAACCATTTTATACCCTAAAACCTACTGCTAGACGTGATCTCTCTGGTAAGAACTACCACTGGGTACTGGATAGGATCATATTAGAATTTAGTGAGGGATAATAGTGGTGTCATTTGAAAAGCCCTCAGAATTAATCTGATATGATCTTTCTTGCCAGCAGTGCCTCCCCAAGATGGAGTGGTTTAGACAAATGAATGAATCCTTAATGTTTTATTAGGGGAAGAAGGGAATGTTAGGTGTATACAGGTATTCTTAATATTTATGATGGTCAGACACAAGCTTAATGACACAGTCAGACACAAGATCACCGAGGCTGAAGGATCATAGATATGAATCCAGACGGTACTGATGCGCTTATTGCAAGCATTTTTGGTAAGTCTTATTTTAACCAATAAGAATGTTCAGTGATTCCAGAAAAGCAATATTCCCTGAAATTGTGAAAGTCTAAATTGAGATGATATGAATAAATGGTATAAATAAATGAAGTTGAAAGAAAAATAACAATGAAAAAAAAAAAAAAAAAAGACACAAAATGTCAAAAACCACCTAGAATGGCTATAGTATTAAAATAGTTTAAGAACAGAGGTTATGAAAGATCAAAATTAATTAAACAGAAGTAAAGAGTATACTGAACAACCTGTTTTCTTATTCAGAAAAGCTTTCTGGAAACTAGTTCATAGGAAAAATCCTGGTACTTTTATGAAAATAATGTTTACTGCTCATTCATTGGAACAAACATTATGTTTGCCAACTCTGTGACAGACAGTGTGGATTACAAAGATAATTTAAGACTCATTTTGCCTTAAAAATAGATAAGGCTATGAATAGTTTTAAAATTAAACGAACTTTTGTTAATAGGATAAAATATCTAAAAAATGGGGGGAAGGGGAGGCAAGACAGAAGCATTTTCTTTGTGAAGTTCTGCTTGACGTTATTTGGCGGAGCATTTCTAGTTAATTTTATAGTCCATTTTCAAACACACTGTATAATATCCTATCTAATACTGGGAAAGTAGTAAAAGGAAAAGTAACTGAACTTGGATGTTCAGGTGAGCTGCTAAGACAAAAAAGATTTTCTGGGTAGTTCTTAAAAATAGAAATAAACAAATATATTTGGGTTTTTTTGATCATGGTAATCTTTGCAGTCATGTGAAACAGCTGTAAAATGAAACAAATCAGCCTTTAGTTACAACAAATACTGCATCATTACTTTATCAGGATACTAGAGGGCACTATGAACAGAGGAAAGCAACCACAGCAGTGCCTTACAATTAGACCTGCAATGGTAGTCATCATATAATTGCTTACAAAAGTGTGGGTTTTTAACCGTACTCTAGCATGAAAGCAAAAAGAATTTGTTCCTTTACCGAGGAAGAATGGCAGAACCAGATTCTATCCAGAGACCATTCCTCCTCCTCTGTAAATTCTTTTCCTTCTAGTCAAATATGTAATGTTTAGAAGTTCTATACTAGTATTTTCCTAACTGGTCTTTCTATTTGCAGTCTCATACCCCTCCATTCATTGTTCCACACAATTGCCTGAGTTATCTTTGTTAAGGAAAAATATGATTGTATCACCTTCCTGGATAAAACCTCTAAAGCCTCCCCTAAAGGCCAAAGATCAAATTTCAAAACCCCTAAAGGGCTCTTCATTTTCTGGCCTCTGCCTTCTTTTCTAACCTCATCTCCTACTCCTGTGCATTATGGATTCCTCACACCTTGCATTAGTAACTCTTTCCTGTACATAAAAGGCTATTTCCCCATTTCTTTGACTTCTTCTATAAAGCCAAGCTCTAGTCATTCCCTCTTCCAGGTCGCCATAGTACCTGACACATTCCTCTCTTATAGCAACTTACCAGAGTGTACTGAAATTATTCCTTTATATGAAGAAATACTCAAGACAGTGTATTCACCAGGCAATTCATTGAGAGTACAAAAATCTGTTCTTTCATTAACATTTACAGGGCACCTACTATTTGTAAGGTATATTGCTATGACCAGGGATTCATAGATGAATCTGACATGATCTCCAATCTAAAGAAGCTCAATGTCTAGAATGCAAGTTCAACGAATAAAGAATTACAACACAGCAAATGTCAAAAGTATTTAAAACTAAGATAAGAAAGATTGGAACAAAAGAGAATGATTAACTGCCTGGAGTGGTCAGAGAAGTGTTCGTAGAGATGACGCCTCAACCGGTCTTCAAAGAGACGTAAAGCTCACCATCCTAACAAAGGTGGGGAAGGGTATTTCATGCAATAGCAACAGCATCAGCATTTGCCAAGCCAGGGAGATATGCCAAGAAGCAGTGCAATATAATCAGGCAAGAATAAAGAATTTAGGTGGCTAAGCAGGAAGTATAAGATAGATTTAGAATAGGCTACATAGGAAGACCAGGGAGGTAAAATTTAGATTTTACCATGCAGGTGACAGGGAGCCACTGTAAGTTTTACATGGGAGAATGGTAAGATTATATTTGTGTTTTAGAATAATCCCTCTGTTAGCCATGTGGAAGAGAGACTGAATAGAACCTGACAAAAAAGAGAGCTCTATTTTAATAGTGTATTAATAGTTTAGGAAGCCATTTTAATATTTTAGGAAAATAATTTTAAAGACCTATACTAAGGTAGTAGTGGTGGGAATGGATTGGATGTGATAAAAAAGAGAGAGATTTAGGAGGTAAAATCTGTATGACTAGTTGATTATTAGATCTACAGGTTAAGAAGGAATCTAGAGTAACTTTTACGTTTCTGGCTTTAGCAACTAAATAGACAATGGTGCCTTTCACAGAGAAAGGGAATGAAGGAAAAAGAAAAGGTTGAGGGGCGTGGGAGTGGAAATAATGAATTCAACTTTAGATGAGTTTGACGAACCTGTGAGAAACCCAGGTGGAGATGTCCAGTAAGCAGGTGGATATACATGACTGGGGTTTATGAGAAAGGCTGGGGCCGGAGATACATAGATTTGGGTATCACCAGTAAATACACTGAAGCAGAAGCCAAGGGAGCAGATAAGATTGCTCAGGGAGAAATATAAAGTGAGAAGTGGGTCAACTGCTATGAGATGGACTGAAAAAATATCAACTGCTTTTGAAAATTAGGTAATTTGTGATCTAATTGAAAGCATTTTCAGTGGAATCTAGAGGGTAGGTAACAGTAGTGAAAAGTCTGACTTGCAGGAAGTTGAAGACTGAATGGGAAGAAAGGATACTGAAAAGAAAACCAGATTAGTCTTTCAAGATGCTAAGATGGGAAGGGCAGGTTAAGAAAATATATAGGAAGAGTTAAAAGAACAAAAGAATAAAGGGTAACAACTGATGGAGCAAAGCTTCTGAGAAGACAGCAAGAGAGAAGATCGACAGGAAAGGGAGACTGTTTAGCTACAAACTAAGGAGACATCTATTTCTCTGAGACTGAAATGAAGGAGACTAAAGTAAATTTTAGGTGTGGAGCTATGTGCTGAAGAAGTTCAAACCTTATTTATCTCTGTAATTTAGTCTCTCCTGCAATGTCTAGCAAATACTGGAAACTAATCAATGTGTTAAAAGGAAAAATAAAACCCACAGAAGGCAAAGGATGATTTCATAAATCATTTTTAAAAAAATTAAACTATTTAAGCCATCTTTTAAGCCTCCTGTAGAAATTACACAATTTTCAGGGCAGGTAATAAAGTTTAGTTATGCTGGGGTTCAACAGAATAAGTTAGTAGCATGAACATGGGTTAATCATCTATTGCATTCTTAGTCAGAGATGCAGTTTGGCCTGGCACATATGAGTATTTAAGACAACTGAATGGTTCTTTCTGTGCCTAGTCTACCATTAAATTTTTTCCTTTGTATCTCACCCCATTTCAATTTCCCTTCTTCTAGTCTCTGTGTTCCTAACCCAATTTGACTGCTGCCTGCTATCTCTACTTGGAGGTCTGACTCTGAGACTTAATCATAGTCCCTTTGCTTTCAAACTTAGCTTTTCACATTCTTAAAAGTTCACTTACTGTGGCTAATTATTTTAAATTTATTTCACTTCTATAAAGTACACTTCCAAAATTCTACATTTAGATTCTGAGCCATTAACAGAGGTTGCCATCTGATGACTTGTGAGTTGAATGTGAACTACAGACTTGTTTCATGCTTTTTTTTTTTTTTTTTTTTTTTTTTTTTTAAAAGCCAGAAGGTTTTAAATTTGAATTAGTTGACAACACTTAAAAATTGGGAGATTTTATGTAAAAATTCAGATTCCTGGATTTTCTTAAAAACCTGGAAGATCTGATTAACAGTGGCCACATGTTCCTTTATGACAACATATCAGTTGGAGCTAAATAGCAGCTATGTCTTCTTTCCAATCCGCTATATGTTCCTTGTCCCCCACCCTAACCCAATGTCTTCCCAACAATGAGCTAAGCGTCAGTATTCATTTATCATCTTACGCCTAGTCTACTTGACTTACTTTTTTTTTTTTAAAGGAGGTACCGGGGATTGAACCCAAGACCTCATACATGGGAAACATGTGCTCAACCACTGAGCTACATCTACTCCCTTGACTTACTTTTATTATCAGCCTGGCTGCTACAAGCATTTGTGTTTATGACCCTTGTATAAGAAAGTAAATAAGATTGTTTATCTTGTACATCTCTGTATTCTTAGGGTGTGGCTCAAGAAGTGTTAGTTGAATGAATGAATTTTTATTCTGGAAGAATAAACCTACTAAATTTAAAATCAAATTGGAAGGAAAGTAGGTGATTATATATAGAATTCTCAAAGGTCAAATGAAAAAAAAATACAATTGGGTTGGCTTTGGGCTCAAAGTTAGGATTATGAAATCTGAAATTCTGGGTCCAAGGTAGAACAAAGTTAACCATCTCAAATGGAAAAACAATGAACAAATATCATTTATAAATGCATATACTGTATTTGCCAAGATTCTCACTAACTCATTAGTAAGGTGATTATATTTATATATGTAACTACAGAAAAAAGGTTTTTCACCTTTTTAAAACATTTTAAAAGTACACAAGAAGTCCATGTTTATTGTAGAAAGATTATAAAGTACAGAGAAGTTTAAAAAAAAAAAAAAACCCACCAGTAATCTTACTACTCAGAGGTAACCCCTGATGACATTTTTTTTTTTTTACCGGGAGGTCCCGGGTCTCGAACCCAGGTCCCTCCATATGGCAGACAGACGCCCAACCATTTGAGCCA
This sequence comes from Tolypeutes matacus, assembly GCA_026826555.1. NCBI lineage: Eukaryota > Metazoa > Chordata > Mammalia > Cingulata > Chlamyphoridae > Tolypeutes > Tolypeutes matacus. The sequence continues at coordinate 3,593,137 of JAKSZT010054303.1, read as the reverse complement.
CATCCGCCCCCACCCCTGATAACATTTTGGTGTATATTTTTAAATCTTTCTTCTATGCATAGGTAGTGTGGTTTAGATTATGTATATATAAAACACATAATTGCTTTAAAATACAGCTAATATCTGATCTTAGAACAATCAATTCAATTCAGCCAATATTTATATATAACTTACTATATGCAAGGCACTCTAAATACTTAATTCTAAATCAATCTCTTCTCAAAATCATGAAATAATTGCATTTAAAATGCTAAAAATACTAATCAATGATAATAGTTGTATATTATTATTATGAAAGGCAACATTGGTAGAATGGAAAGGAGAGAGGACTCAAATTCTGGGTCTTCCCCTAAGCAACTGTCTGAACTTGTATAAGTTACTGAAAGGCTCTCAAGTGCAAGGTTCCATCATTTATGAAACTGAAATAATAGTAATATTTACTTTAGAGGGTCCTTATGAGAATTAAAGGAGATTATGCATGGAATATGTTTATTATCACCATTACTAAAGAGGTCAAATTATGTTGCTAAAATAGCATCTTAACAGGAAATTGAGTGGTTGCATCAAACAGTCAGGTATGAAGCTTAACGAATTAAACTGATTTAATATTTTTGGAGGGACAAGTGGATTTTTCAGTCTTCAAATTATCTATCTCACAAAACTGGATACTTTTAGAAAGTGAAATATAAGATCTTAGATGGGACTATCAAGTACATTTATAAAGTAGGAGAAGAAGAAAGAAATAGATGAGCAGAGCATCTGAATAACTTAGCCAAAGTTCCTTGTTTGGAGAATTTGCTTTTTGCAGAGCTAATAATCTATACAATTTCAGGAAATATTTTTAATTGTTAAAGCTATCTCATAAGACATTAATTTTATACAAATTTATAGAGTATTTTTTAGAGACTCCATCTGCCACTATCTTACCACTATCTCAAGAGGAATGGGTACATCTTATGTATTTTGTATTTTTGTACTACCAGTATGTTATATAGTTCACTTTCAATAACTATTTATTGATTTAAGAACTTCGTGCAGAAACCAAAATTCCTATAGCTCTATTTAATTAAATAGTAAAACTAATGAAACTAGGCCTCTGCTTGGTTATCAAAATAAGTAGCAGATTAAGGGGAGTTTTCCTAATGGCTCCAGGTCCTGACCCATCAAGATTAAAGAGTCTGGGTTAAGGATAGAAATGGCAAAGTTAGAAGGTGAATATGTTTTGGAAGTGCATCTATCTGCATGTCTCAACGAATTCAGAAGCACGTAGAAAATACTTTTAAATTATTAATTTTTATTGTTTCTTCATCCCTCTACTAGAGCATATAGGAAGCTATGAGACAGTGGAGGAATAAGATGACCATTACTAAAAGGAAAATTCCTGAAATTCCCCTGGAAAGATAAAAAAGCAGAGGGCAAAGAGAGTTTAACCTACCTCTCTCTTTGCAAAGAACGAAAAGGAATTCAGCAGCAATTTGCTTGACTCCAAGGTCAACATGTGTCATGAGGCGCACCAACTTATTTCTCATAGTTGAGCCAACTTCAGGTCGATTTGTCACATCCCTCAATGGTGGTAAAACCTGATGACACAAACACAAAAACCATCCTCAATCGAAGGTACTAGAGTAAGTGAGGATGGTATCATGGAACCGGTCAGTATTGCAATGTCTATTGTGCTCAGAGGAAAAAACATTTTAAAAATCAATATATGTTTGTTTCCAAATAAAATGAAACAAAATTAAAATAAAATAAAACTAAACAACAAAAACAAAACACAGACCTCAAATAATTGCATGCCTGTAATGATGCTTTATTTGAACAGGAACATCTTTCACTATACCACCATGCTATACTCATAGCTGTTACTCAGTTTTTTACTCACCTCCACACCGGAAATACCTATTCTTATCCCTATCAAAATCCATTCTAAAGTCTGGGTCAAGTGTCTCTTTCTTCCATGCAGACTATCTTAATACTTTGGTTTTTTTTTTTTCATTTTATTTCTTTTTTTTATTTTTATTATTTTTTTTTGCTTTTCTTTCTTTTCTTTTTTTTTTTTTCATTTTTATTTCTTTGTACTTTTTTTTTTTTTTTTTATCTTAATACTTTGACTCACTGGTTTTTACTTTCTTTGAATTTCTGCAACATTTTTTGTATTTACTAAAAAAAAAAAAAAAAAAAAAAATCTGAACTTCAATTTTCTAGTTGTTTTATTTTATAATAAAAATAACTATTAATTATTGAGCACATCCTATGTGCCTGACCTTGGAATAGATGGTTTAAATATATTAATCTATAGTCCTCTTAGTAACCCTGCAACATAAGTAACATCATCATCATCTTTATTTTAGACTGATGGTCAAAGAGGTAAGGTGATTTGCTTAAAGTCTGTCTGTTCATTTGCTCACTCACCCATCCATCCATCTGACATGTCTCTTCTGTTTTTCCTCCAATTTCACTAATTACTTTGTTTTTCTGTTTTGCCATTCCATTTTCTCTTCCTGACTTCTAAATGTTGAAATATTCAAGGATTCAATTCTAGGGTAACTTTTCTTTACTATTTTCACTCACTCCATTGGTGATCTCTTCCAGTTTCATGACTTTATATAGTCTCTATATGCTGATGACTCCCTAAATTCTATCTGCATCTTGATTTTTCCCCTGACCTCTGGATTCCAATAGACATCTCAAACTTAACATGTTCCAAATGGGACTCTTGATGTTCCCACCAAACTCGCTCCTCTTGCAGTTTTCCCACCTCAGTAAATACCAGGTTCATTCTTCCAACTGCTTAGGACAAAAGTCTTGGAAATATCCTTGATTTCTCTCTTTCATACCCCACATTTAGTCCATCAGCAAATTATATTGGTCTTACCTTAGAAATATACCCAGGATCCAACCACTTCTCACTACCTCCTCCTGGATTACCAAATCCAAGCTACTAATATCTCTCACCTGGACTATTACTATAGCATCCTAACTTCTCTCTTCTTGCATCCTGATCCCCCTACAGTTTATTCTCTATATAGCAGCTAGGATGATCCTCTGAAAGTCAGATCATGCCATTCCTCTTCTCAAAGTCCTCCAATTTCCATGGCTTTTCAGTTCAGTCATGGTAAAAGATAAGGTCCTTACAAGGCTCCATGTAATCTGGCTCTGATTTCATTTTTACTCTACTCCCTCCTTAAGATGCTACAGCCACAAAGGCCCCTATGGAATTCCTTCAAACATGCTTTCCTGCTTTTCCACTTTCTTGCCTCAGGGACTTTGCATTTGCTATTCTCTATGCACAGAAACTTTTTTTCTAGAAATTTGCATGGTTCCCTCCCTTACTTCCTTCAAGTCTCTGCTCTAGAGACCTCCTGACCACAGAATGTTAAGAGAATCATTAATATTCTCTTTCTTACTCCCTTTACTCTGCTTTAATCTTCCTCAGCATTTATTACCACCTGACAGTATATATTTATTTTACTGTCTACCTTCTTCCACAAGAGTAAGTTCCATGGGGACAGGGATTTCTTCCAGTTTATTGCTCTTTTCCCAGTGCCAGGCATTTTATAGGTATTCAAAAAATTTTGCTGATTGAAGAATGAATGAATTCAAGTAACATTTATTAAATGCCTTCTATATGCAGGGCACTATGCTAAGAAATGGAGATAGGCACAAAGTCAAATAAAAATCTATTGCGCAGCTACTATATGCCACATTCTTTATGTATATATTATTTTATTTAATCCATTTAGTTGACTGACTTCCTTCCCTACCTCTTTTTCTATACTGAGTGCCTACCATTTATCAGGAAGCACTGGAGGCAGTGGAGATCTATCTGTGAACAAAACTGGAAACTAAATCTCAGAAAATTAAGTCATCTATCAAAAATGTTTATGGAATCCATATTTCAATATCTCCAGCAGGACAGAGCACAATACTAGGGCCAAGGTAATCACACTATATAGTCTTTTTTTTTTTTTTTCCACACTATATATTCTTATTATTTGACTGAGCTAAACTTACTGAGTTTCTCTCTCCTATTTCTAAAAAAAATGAGATATGTAACAGCTGATTTCAAGCCCCAGACTATAGATTCTATTAACAAAGGTTATTACACAAACATCTGATCTATATTTGGTTCCTTAAAACAAGTTCTTTATGGAATTTTGTTGTTATTGTTGTTATATACCACCCCCAGACAAACCGTATATGTATGGCCCCTTTCCATTTCTCCCAAAAATACTTCCCTCCAACTTCTTTCTTTTCTGTGACAAATCTTGTCCAGTTCCTCTTTCAAAGCCACTAAACACTCTTCTATAAGCCTCTCCAGACTAACACAACCTGGGTCAGAAATTTCTACCATCTGTATTTGTATATGTTCAAATATAGAATATTCATACCTTTGGGTATACATGAGTTGGATTTACTCAAGTATTCATGACAGGGCATAATAATTAATTAACCATTGTTCCATTTATACTAATATCAAAGCTAATCATCGGTTACTTTAAGTTCTGCCCTTGCTGGTCATTGTAGTCCACACTGTATCCTCTTCAGAAGGAGAGTTGATTTCTGTACTCTGACTTGTATCTTTTTTTACCAGTCATGTCTTATCTCCTTACCAATATTGTAGTGTTTCCTGAGGACAAAGAGTGGGTCTCATAATCTTTTGCATCTACACAATGTGTGTCCCAAGGCCTGTATATAAGAAGTTGTTTAACAAATAGGTTTTTGTCTGTCTTGGCTAGAGACGGCAAAATCTATAAACAGTATAGCTGAAACTGGTTTCCCATGTAAAATGCCAAAATAAAAAAAACAAATACATTTTCATTTATTATTCTTCACCAAGTCCTCCTAGTCAAGGTAGAATGTCTTAATCAAACTTGGAAATGGCCTTAATTCATTAATTAGTTTATTTGGCTTAAGTGATTAATTAAGCTTCCATGGTATTTCTCTCCTCTCCCAAAAGACAGTAAAGTCCTCAAAGATAAGAGTCCCTACTCTCTAATCACTCCTAATCAGCAATACCTATTAGTGTGTTCTACAAATAGTAAGGTACTTACTAAATTTTGACCACAAACATAGAAGGGAATAATGAACGTGATTCATTTTTTAGGGAAATTCTAAATGGAGATAAACTAACAATGGGGTGAATGGTGCTTCAATGAATTGAAATGTGGGAAGATGGGGAAGAAAAAGGTTGAGGGATGGGAAATCAAGAAATTAGTCTGGGATATGCTAAGCTTAATAAACCTATTAGATATCCAACAGGAGTTAGTTGTATAAAGTGTGAAGCTTTTAAGGGGACAAGTTAGGCTGGGGATATAAGGTTGGGAATCATCAGCATATAGATGGTTTTTATAAACCATGAAAGCTGAATGAGATCACTAAGGGAGTGGAAATATTCACAAAAACTGAATATTGAGTTTTCAGGCACTCAGACATTCAGGGTTGGGAAGAGGAGGCAGATCCAGCAAAGAAGAGGCTCCCTATTATGTCCTACAAACCAAGAGAAGAAAGTATTTCAAGAAGGAGAAAATGAGAATACTCAACCCACATGAAAATGCTACTGGGGAATAAAAAAAAAAAAAAAAAAGATTTGAGAACTATTAGACATAGCAATATTGGGTTGGTGACCATGATAATTAAGTTTGCAGGGGAGTAGAAAGCATGAAAATCTAATTACAGAGGGTTCAGGAAAGAAATGAAGATTAAGAAAAAGAACAGAGAGGGTGAGTATAAAAAAACTCTTTAGAGGAATCTTGCACAGAGAAATGGGGGAGAAGGAGCTTGAGAAGTGGGCTTAAGAGAAGGTTTTTTGTTTTAAAGATGGAAGGTATTTAGGTACTGACAGAAACAATCTAGTACATTAAGAAAATGATTAATGTAAGAAGAAAGAGGGAATAAATGCAGGAATAAAGTCCTTGAGAAAGTGAGAGGGAATGGGATGTGGAGCATGAGTGGAGAGGCTGGCCAGTGACAGAAGTAGGGACAATTCATCCATTGTGATAGAAGAGGGGGACAAAAATATGACAGAATAGATGCAGACAGATGGCAGAGCCAGTGGTAGGAAGATGAAAAACATTTTTCTCTTAATTTCTTAGTGAAATGGGAAACAACGTCAACAACTGAGAATGAGGAGAAGAGAGAAAGTGTTGGAGGTTTGAAGAGAAAGGAGTTGTGAAACAGTCACTTTGGAGCATGCCAGGGACCACTTGGGGTTAGTCTTAAATTTAAAGTAGGGATGTGGTGGGAGGTGTGGGAGGTGGGCAACATGGGAATCCCAGTGGGTTCCATGTAATATTTTGGGTAATCTAAGCACCTCTTAAAATATATGTATGTATGTATGTATATATATAACATTTTTGTAAGCAAATACACATATATGCATATATATTTATATATCATTTTGCAAATATTTGTATGTATTGTGAGAATTTTGATTTTTACCCACAATAAAAATAAATTAAAAAAAAAAAAAAAAAAATTTAAAGTAGACTAGTCAATATGGTTGTGATATTTTCTCTCATTATGTTCAGGCAGAGGCCCAAAATTTGTGGAAGGTGCATTTAATCAGTTTATTTGGTTTTGTTAAGTGACTAGGACTGAGGGAGAAAGAGAGTGCTACTGGTTAAACATGTATGCAAAAGACCGATTATAGTTACAGACCACAGATGGAATCTAGGCTGGGTTAGGAGGCAAATAAGCACATGGGGCAAGTGAAGGACAGTGAAAAAATGATAGACTGACAATCCTCATGGGGATGAAAGAGCACTGGATTGAGTGTACTAAGAGAAGGTGGTCAGAGTGGGATACTTGAAATTGGGATTTTAAAAGTCAATTTCTATTACTGTTAATATCAAAGTATTAGACTTGAGAGTTTAGAACCTGATATAAAAGGTTAAAGTCAGCTCTGATTCTTTTTCTTTCTTTCTCAACCAATATCCCAATCTTTCAGTAAGTTTGTTGAGCGCTACTTTCCAAACATTGCAAACTATAAATTCTAACTACTCCGTCTCCTCCAAGCCTTCATCATTATGAATAATCAACAAAACAACTCATTTGTGCTACTGCAGAAGCTTCTAAAACTGATCTCCTTGATCCACTCAAGTGCCTGTTTAAGTCTTTCCTACATACAGCATCTTTAAATATAAATGAGATCGCATCACTCTCCTCAAAATACTCCAATGCCATCCCATCTCACTTAGAAGGGAAATGAGTACTATACAGCCTTATGTTATCTGGCCCTTCCTTACCTCTTCATCTACCACTCGCCCTCTTGTGCATGGTTGCCTAGCTACACTGGCCTTCCTGTTCTCCTTAAGCAAATCAAAGTATCCTCTTATCTTAGGGACTTCAAATTTGTTCTCTCTGGTACATTCCTCTTTCAGATATTCTTAGAGCTCCCTTTCTCACTTATCCAGGTTTCTGCTCAAAAGCCATCTTCTCAGAGAAGCCTTTCCTTATTCCCCTACTCTTCCCTCCCATTACCCTGCTTTATCTTTCTTCAGAACATTTATCACAACTTGCTAATATAGTATATATTTGCTTACATTTTACAAAGTAAACTCCACAAGGGCAAAGATTTCATTTGTCTTTCAATGCTTAGAACACAGAACATAGCAGATGCTCAATAAATATTTGTTGAATACATGAATGGCTAAAAAATTACCCAAGATTCCTTATTTTTTTGAGTAGAAAGAAGACTTCAAAGACTAAAACTAACTTTTCTGATTTTCTGAAAGAAAACTGTTATGAGACAATTCAACTCATTAATTCTATGTTTAAAAAAAGACATGTAAGATTAACTTTGAGATATAATATGCATTAAGCAGTTACCTGATCTTTGAGATATTTTCTGATGTTTCGATGGGCTCGGGAACATTCTGTTAATAAGCTGAGAACTGGAGTTAAGCCCTCTCTATAGCTGCTTCCCTATAAAGAAAACCATACATGTTATATTAGTTGAGTTTCTAATAGTATTACTTTCCTCCATGTAACTGAGCATATTAATGTTCTTTTTTGGGAGGTTGGAGGGAGGATGGAGGGAGGTAGGTAAAATATCTTATGTTATCAAAGCTTTATAAACTATTTAAAATCCTACACTAGCTCAGCCAATAGGCTTAAATGAGGCAAAGGTTTTGGTAATCCACCCATACTACCCTGTTGCCTTTTAATATAGTTACCTGACAAAGCAAGTGACAGACTAGGGAAAATAAGCAGCTCACAACAACTTAGGGAAAGTTGAAGATGTCTTTTAGGTATTATGGAAAGTATTTATCATCAAGTTATCTATCTAGGGATAATTTCTTACTTCTAGAACTTAAAAAGTGCCTATATGAAATAGTAATTAATTTTTAATTTTTCCTGTGTTTTCAGGCACTAGTCACAATTTTGGTGTTGCATCAACACAATTTTCAGGATTAAATAAATTGCTTGGTTTCAGCAATTTATCATATCTTATAATAAAATGCTTTGGCAAAGTACAATTATGCAATCATGTCCTGTGGTGTATGTATATGTGGCACAGTTACATTCTTTAAAGCATCTTCGCAAGGCCTCCATTTTCAGTCTTACCTTGTCTATTCTCTTCTCCATAAAATTGAGTAAAACGTTAATGGCCTCCATATTCATACCATTGTATACCATGGTATTGTTTTTCAAAACTGTCTCTTGCTCAGCTGTTGTATCACCGGGCAGTTCATCTAGAGTCGTTGCCTCTTGGGCTGTTTCTTCATGGGTTAACGGACAAATGAGAACATCCAAACAAGAGACTGGAACATTGCTTAAAAGGTTGACTGCATTGCTGAAAAGCAATTTAAAAATGCAATATTTTAATTTGATTAAATAGTCCTTTAAAATGCAAACATAATAAGAAGTTCAGAAGTGACTTTTAGGAATCAATTAAAATTTTTCTTTTTCAAAATGAGCCATTAATATTACTTGGCATTTGCTGACTAATAGAAAATAATGAAAGAACTGCTTCAAATACACATATGACAAATTAGAAAGAACAGATGTTTAATGGACAGGCACAATCACATGATGTCATGTTACTTTCTGAAATGCTAAAATAGGAATTAGTGAGCTTTAATGCCACCTCTTTAATTTTATTATGACAATAATGCTAGCTTTGCATTTTTTCCCTGGTGTTTTAAATCCTTTTGTGGATCCAATGGTGTTTTATTACTCCTTAGATTACAACATAAAGCATTTGAGAAGCACTGTATGTAAGCAGCTTATCACAGAGGCAACAAAATTAAAACCCAAATATTGCAGGATTAAGTTTTGTTCTTCCTAGATGTAGAAAACAATTTTTAAACCATCCCATTTTTTGTAAGCCTTCTGCAGAAAATGAGTAATGGTGTTTTTTCTCTTTCTCTCATCATCATTCTTTCTTTCTTTTTTAAAGCTAGAATAACTATTTCTAATCCTTATCCCATAAGCCTTTCTTCCATGTTTTAATGAATACAAGAGCCTGCTATATGCACACCAGTAGAGGGAACCCAAACATTGTATTTTTGGCATTCCCTAAAATCCTTGTTCTGTTGCTCACTGTAAAAGAGATTAAAGTGATACTAACAATTTAAAGATTAGTTATTTTCTCAAATAACTATTTTTCTGCATGTATTATTTTATAGTCTTTCATCTAAAAGGAGAAGTGGTATTCTATGCTAACTGTATCTTAGCCTGTGCCTCAGAACTTCCTGATAAACAACAATGGAAAGACAGGCATTACATTTCCTAGTGACAGAGAAGCAGATCTAAAAATAACCACATCCTGACTAAAAATAAGCTCTTGCAAATGTAATTTAAAAGTCTAACCATTTGGAAACCAAACTCAGGGCTTAATCTCAATGAAGCTGTCTTAATTTAGACTACAGTTCCTTTAATATAGATTATAGTGGCTCCCTCAAAAATAAAACACAACAAAAAATATCAGAAAAAAATGTTCTTTTTTCCTGAAATGTGGCTTAATTTTTCCAAGAATATTTTCTTTTTAAAAAATCTTATGGAAAAATAAAAATTCATAAGAAATCAAAGTTTCAAAATTAGACAATACAGAAAGAACAATGAGTGGTAATGATCGGGCATCAAAAAAACAAAAACAAAAACAAAAACAAAAGCCTGAACCAAGCGTAAAAACAAGTCCTATGGATTAATGATTCCTGGTGAAATACAAGTTACTTGTTTGTCCTCACTAAAAGCTAACTATTATTACCTACTAAACAAAGCCCCTAATTTTGGTTATTTGCAAATAATCAAAGTTGGTTGAAATACAATATTTTTTCCACAAGTATTTTTCCCCCCAAATATCTGAAGTTCCTTACTTATAAGTAAGGATTGTCAAGTATTAAATTAAATGCTACACTTCTCACTTAAGTGTTTATAAATTATTAAATATCACAGATTCGCTGGGGATGAAAGAAAAAAGAAACCTATCTTAGAATTATTTTCCATAATTGTCCGTGCCATTCTGAAATTTCAGGATTTCTTGAAAACAGGGAAATAAGCCCTGGAGCCCATGGATAATATGATTCTCAGAGATCCTGCTGAAAAGTTTAAGATGCTCCATTTCATTACAAAGGAATGTTTCCCCTTTAAATTCATTCACAGCAAGCAGTTTCCAGGAATTCAGTAAATTTAAGAAACCAAATAGAGTTTGATTTAACAAATATTTGGAAGTTTTAGGCTTTTCAAGAAAAATTTGGATTTTCTCATCTTTTATTAAACAACTGGGTTTCCAAACAACTACAAAATTAATTTTCTGGCTCACTGTGTTTGAGCTATTCTTTTTAAGTAAGGAAGGGCAGCTTTTTGAGCTCTGTCACTTCCCTGACAGTTTTATTTGTGGTAGAAGAGTGTATGAAATTCTCCAGCTACCAGGAAGTCAGTCACTATGCATAGATCTGCACAATGGTGTTTGCATTCCTACTCCAGGGGGTAGAAATACTGTGTATATTACTCTCCCCTTTTCAGCTTCTTAGAGATCATTAATCACTGGGACATGACATCCTCCCACTCATGCTCCCAGCCCCCTCCTGATATGCAAATTTAAAAGCAAGGTCTATTTAGAGCTCCTTATTGCCCTGATTAAAGAATAGTGGGAGAGAGAAGGCAATCAAATATCCAGTCTTGTATCAATTGCTGGACTAAACATTATTTAACATCATAGTTTTTTCGGCACACAAAAGAAGGACATCGAAGAACACGATAACTACAAATTTGTACATGTTACAAATCTTCCTGGTCAAGTGTATTGTCTTTATATTTGGGGCTCAAATATATATTATTTCAGGGATGAAAGGTCCATTTGAATGAACGCTAATACCTTCAAAAGATTTTCAGGTGTAAATACTTAAGTTCAATTTAATTTCATTCAATTCAGTAACTATTTATTAAGAGCTTACTCTGTGGCCAGGCACCGTTTAGGCAGGCATTGTGAAGAAAATAGCAAAATCCATGCCTTCATGGAGTTTATTTTCTAGCATGGGGAGAACAGTCAATAAATGTAAACAAAATAATTAAATAGCATGCTAGAAGGGGTAAGTGCTCTGAAGGGGGGGGACTAAAAAGGAGGGTAAAATAGACAGAAAGCATGGGTTGTAAAGGGCAGTACTCACTGAGATGGTGTCACTTAAGTAAAGACTTAGAGGAAGTTAGAGAGTGAGCCATGTGAATATCTGGGGAAAAAGTATTCCAGGAAGAAGTGAGAGTCAGAACAAAGGCCTTAGGGCAGCAGCAGTGCCATGTTTGAAGAACAGCAAGGAAGGTGGTATGGCTGAATCACTATACACGAGAAGGAGAGAGTAGCATATAAGATCAGATAGATAATGGGTGGCCAGACTGGTCCTATAGGCATTATAACTTTAGTTTTCATTCTGAGTGAAATGGAGAGACACTGAAGGGTTCTAAGTGGCCAGATACTCCAACAAGGTAAAAGGCTCATTCTGGCTACTGCTCATTGAGAACAGCTGGTAGAAGGCCCATGGTAAGGAAGACCAGTTAGGAAAGTTTTGGATGTCTTAGCCTTCTAAGTGGAGATGTCAGCAGGAAGTTAGCTGTGAGTCTGGAGTTAAAGGAGGGATATCTGGGTTAGAGATATAACCTGAGGAGTTATCAGCATGTAGTTGGTATTTAGACTGGATTAGATCACAAAGGAGTGAGTATGGGTTGAAAGACTATGAAGGCTGACCCTGGGGAACTCCATCATCTAGAGGTTGAGAGGTAAAGAACTAACAACTAGTGAGATAGGAGGAAAATCAAGATGATATAGTGTTTCCGAAGAAAGTATATGAGTAGATTTGGAGCAGCAGTAGGTGGGGAAGTGGCAAGAAAAATTTGGATAAATTATGAGTGGAAAGCTCTCTGAATACTGTTCTTGGTCATTGTTTTCTATATGTTCTGTAAATGTTCTGTATTTTCCTTTCTGAATTTGTTCATGTTTTCCTGGGCCTACAACTTTCTCATTCTTTAAGACCAGCTTAAACTTCACTTCATTCATTCAACACATATTTATTATGTGTTAGTACTAAGTGCTAAGCACACAAAAATAAACAAAATATACTCCCTTTTCCCAAGGGATGGCGGAATAACATAATTCATGGAACAAATTTTTCAAAGTTCTCTCTTATTCAAAGTGTGTCTTAAGCAAATTACATGATCTCTCTTCAAGGACTCAGGGTCCTTGTCTCTAAAATAGAAGGAAATAAATTTACTCAACCAGGTTGATGTAAGGATTAAATGAAAAATGGCATGCAAAGCACTCTGCCTGGCACATAGTAAATGATAACTTTTAGGGAGCTTTAAACTATAATAAATTACACTTAGGAATAGCAAAGATCTGAAGAAATGAGGGAATATGGTGCCTGTGGGGCAACTGTTAACAGGTTATGGCCTTAAAGAAGGGGACTTAATAAGTGATAAAACCAGAAAGGTGTATGGATGTGTGTGTGGAATGGGGAGGTAGGATTATAAAGGATCTTTTATGTTATGGTAAGGTGTTTTATTTTATTTATTTATTTATTTGAGGTGCCGGGGGCCAGGGATTGAATCCAGGACCTCGTATGTGGGAAGATGGTGCTCAATCACTGAGCCACTTTGGCTTCCCTGAGGTGTTTTCTTTCATTTGTTTTGCTTGTTGTTTGTTTTTGTTTTTTCAGAAGGTACCAGGAACCTCCCCCCATGTGGGAGGTGGATGCTCAACCTCTTGATCCACATCCACTCCCAAGGTGTTTTATTTTAACCTAAGAAAAGGAGAATTATTGAAAGGTTTTCGGCAGGTAAGAAACATGAACAAATTACGGACTAGAGAAAAATCACTTTGTGGGTAGTACAGAGGATGAACTCAAACAGGGTACCTAAAATTCAATACCTACAGGGCACAAGTAGGTAACGTATGAGGGGGAAGCTGGACAAAAATAGGTAATGCAGAGTAATTGATACTATAACAGCAAGTCACAAAGTGCAGGCCTCATCTAAAGGGAACAGCCATTAATTAGCTCCAGCTGATTACTATATGTAAGGATGTAGGTAGGACCAGCTTCATAAAACTGTGACCTGTACAGCTACACAGAGCCCCCATACTTGGAAGGGCCAGGGCTTGGTTTAGTACTCTGCTAGCACCATCTTGAAATTCTTAATAATTTTTGAACAAAGGGCCCTAGATTTTCATGTTTTTCACTGGGCTCTGTAAGTCATGTTGCTGATCTTGGGTGTTTGCCAGTGTTGCCAGATTTTCCAATGCATCAAAACTGGTTATATGGATTTTGTGTAAAATACTTTGATTTTTTAATGCTGGCAACTAATTCAATTTTTCTTTTCAAAACTGTGCAGGCCAATACAATGTGGGTAAATCAAAACACATTTTTATTTATTTATTTTTTATTTTTTTATTTTTTTTAAAGATTTTATTTATTTATTCACCTATCCCCCCCCTTGCTGCCTGTGCTCGCTGGGTCAGCCAACCACGCCCTGCGGGCAGGCCTGCCCCCACCAGGAGGCCCCGGGAACCGAACCTGGGGCCCCCCATATGGCAAACGGGAGCCCTACTGATTGAGCCACAGCCGCTTCCCAAAAAACACATTTTTAGATACAGCTGTGGGCCACCAATGTGCAACCTCTGAATCAAAGAGTGGAGAAGGAAGGAGGTAGGTTGATTAAAGGAAAGCCTACTTTAATGATTTAGGTGAAAAATGGTAAAAGCCTGAACTAAGGGAGTATCAATGGTAACTGAGGCAGTTCAACAAATATATAGAGACGGAACTACAGGACTTGGTAACTAGTCAGATACTGGCATTGACAGAGAAGGAGGAATCTAAGATAACTCTCAGGTCTCTGACTTATGATACTAGATGGATGTTAGTTACATAAACCACTATGGGGAAACAGGAGAAGAAAGTGGATGCTTGGAATAAAAGTTAGTGAATTTCATTTTGGACTTACTGAATATGAGGTTCTTGTAGGATTTAGAAATGAACAAGAGATTCAGCAAGACACAGATCTGAAGTCACTGGTACCTAGTGCCCACAAAAATAGTTTGAAAGCTAAGTATTCTCTTCACCACAAAACTTTATATATAGTTTTCATGATCTCTGATGTTCAACTATAGACCAGACCCTTAGCAACTTAGGAAAAAAAGTGAGAGAAAAGATGTCTGAGGACATCCCATGTATAAGGGAGCTATTAGAAAAGAAGATGACAAGGAGTATGTTAGAGAGATAGGAGGAAAATCAGGAGAAAAAGCTGTCATGGAAACTAAGGGGAAAAAAGAGTAGTCAATAGGGACAAATGCTGTAAGAAAGGTCAAGAAAGGTGACTGAAATATATTTAGGATATTTGGTAACTAAGAGGTTATTGATGGGAAGCGGCTGTGGCTCAATCAGTAGGGCTCCCGTTTGCCATATGGGAGGCCCCGGGTTCGGTTCCCGGGGCCTCCTGGTGAAGGCAAGCCCGCCCGCGCGGCGTGGTTAGCTGACCCAGCGAGCACAAGCAGCAAGGGGGGGGGGATAAATGAATAAATAAATAAAATCTTTAAAAAAAAAAAGAGGTTATTGATGACCTTATGCCAGAGTTGTGCTACTGAAAGAGTAGGCTCAGAAGTATATTATAGTGGGTTGAAGAATAAATAGGGAGTAAAGCCATGGAAAAGTTAAGTACAAAACAGTAGTCTCCAAAGTAGGGTAGGATGTATCCTTAGAGGTGCCTAAGATGATCTATTGGGGTATGGGAAGAACATCGCTCAATTTTTACTTACTTTTATCTAAAAAGTTGAAAAGAAATTAAGCTTTACTAGTATTTAATAAATGAACTGACACTGATACCCACATCTGAACCATATAGCAGATGTTCCTATGTCACAAACATATGCAGAGAATATTATACTGTGGGAAGAGTTGAAGTTACACATTATGGAAGAGGTGGCAATGAAGCCCTTTCTCCTTGGTCATTCATTTATTCTCTTCATTGGTCATATTACAATTTATATATACCCAATTAAGTGGGTTTATAGATCATTTTATCCAGTTTTAAATCAACTAATATTTGTAAAATAGATATAGTGCCTTAATTCCTGCAAAGAAATCAAAGATTGAAGTAATACTTAAAATGTTACACAGCAAAGTACAAGAAAAATGGCAGAATCCTTTGTGAATCATATCATGATGTAAAAACAAGGATAATCTAACTGCATCTGGCAAGTAGTTAAAAAAAAGAAAGAAAATTAAATTACCTGAAATATGGATTTATGTCTATTGTAATATTAATGACTCTTGCCTTCAGTATATAGTGTGCTCCAAGATGCTAGCTAATGATAGTTTAAAGTCATCACAATTAGCAAGACATTTAAGTACTAAGTAAGCAGAACATAAAGAAAAGCCTCTACTATTTGAGAAGGAAAATGTTTATGGTAGGTTGATTTTTAAAAACTATTTTAAAATATATTTATCATATCCCTTTTTATTGTTCATTTTTTATATATTTTATGGTTTATTTCATATATCAGCATAGTAGCATATGTATTTAATTTATATGTAAATAAATATATTAAGGGGTGTGCTAAAAAATTCACTGATTTGAAAAAAATGTTTGAAGAACAACAGTACAGAAAGCATTATCAAGAAAGTTAGCTGCAAAGGGAAGGAAAGAGTTAGGCTGATAGCTCTGAGAGGATAAAGGTCCGATGAAAGGTATTTTAATCCCTAGAGGGGACAGATCTGAGCATGTTCACATTTTGAAGGGATAAAGTCCAAAGAAGAGATTGAAACATCTAAAAAGAGGAGTTTAATGCTGGAGTAAGGTCTCTCAGATGGTATGGAAATTAGCCTTCATCAGGAAGAGAGTCACTCAATTTTCTGAGACTGGCAAAGAGCAGAAAAAAAGGGGTACCGATTAAAGTAAATTTACAGGCAGGGGTAGGGTGAGGTTAAAGGTTAGAGGAATTGCCTGTCCGACATTCTCCAATTACCCTGTTAAGTGGCTGGCAACGTCATCCATCCATCCAAACCAATCCACCAACCAACCAGCATTCACTGAGCATATATTATATAGACCTGTTTAAGTGCTGGGGATATAGTGGTGGACCAGATAGACAAGACCCTTACTACTGTTTAAGCTTATGATTTGGTGATGGAGAGAAACAATAACCAAGTGAAAAAAATAAAAGAAACACATTATTTCAGATAGTGTAAGTGCTTTGAAAAAAGTATAAACAGGGTGATAAGACAGAGGGGCAGGAATTGTGTGTGTATGTGTGTGTTAATCTAGTTTGGATGGTCAGGGAGCTCTTACCTGAAAAGGTGATATCTGAACCAAGTTCTGAATGACAAGAAGGACACAACCTCTTAAAGCACTGGGTAAAAGCAGTCTAAGCAGAAGAGAGAGCAAGCACAAAGGACCTAACAAACAGGGTATATCTGAGAAAAAGAAAGATGTGCAGAGTAGCTGAAACACAGAGTCATCTGGATTGTGGAATGGTGGGCCCTTTTATTTGCTTCTTCATTGTTTCTTAAATTTTAAAAAATCGATTAAATTACAAAATGAATGAGGAAACAACCCTGGAGGCAGGAGTGAGAGGGGTGTGAGGGTGGGGGAGTGCTGTGCAAATGTTTGGCTTGATAATAGGAGAGGGATGTTGTCAGGGGTAGTTGGTTCCCAAGGGTGAGACCAATGCCTCAGAAGCAATTCAGTGGCTTTATCTAATAGAACATGATCAGAGGTAGTTTTCCTCATTCAAAAGAAATCAATGTTGCTGGCATATTGCCGGGTTGAGAATATACCACCCAGTTTAACTGCCTGACACGTGAGCATTAGCATGACTTTCTTCCCTGAAGTCTTGAGGAGAGAGTTGCTATTGTCAGGCTGCTATTCTTCAATGACCATGTCTAGAAGTAGTGTGGAGGCTTTCCGCTCTCCCAGCATCTTACCATCCCTCCACTATTGTTGCCAAGCTACCCCAATACTACACCCCCTCTAAGTAAAATCACTTATCTGCTAAGAATAAGGTGAAGAGGGCCTGAGAAGAGTTGCAAAGTTTTGGCAGAATCATACATAGAGGATGAAAGAGGAAATCGACAAGGGGAATCAGATTTCCCAGGTGAGGCTATAGATCATAAACAAATGCAAAGTGGCAAAAAGTTTTCTCTTAAGAGATTAAAAAACATGAGAGGATTGAAAAACGACTCTGCATGAAGTGGGGATGACGGAACCATCTGTTAGGTTACATTAAACTTTCCCACAGGGCTCAGCAGCTTGGGTATAGAAGTGGAAAGGGAAGATGGTCTGCCAGATATGGGTTTGGGTGTTTGAAGACTGGCAGGACATGGTACAGGGGAGGAGTGGAGAGAGGTTGAAATGATGAACCAATGTTTTAGGATAGAGAGGGTTAAATCTAAAGGGGCTTATCCATAGGAGAAAAAGGAATCATTACAATACTAGAGGCCTCTGGAAAAGATGGAGATCAGGGATAGTGTGAGTGAAGGAGGAAGATTTTCCTCATCATGCTAAACTGCAGTGAGGTTGTACCTTGAATTCTATTAGCAATTATTATTTGTCTAATTAATTCCCTGGGAAGCTACAAACTATCACATAATATTTTCCCATTCTTTTCTTGAACCGTTATTTAACTTTTCATAATATTTATTTCTCTTCTCCCCACTTAGACTCTATGTTCTTCCAGGGTATGCACTGTGGAGTCCTTAGAGCACCTAGCACAGTGCTCAGCTATAGATTAGAAAATATTTGTTCACTTAGATAACTGTTATGTATAATGAGAATCAGTTTAAAGAGCTAAGAGCTTTAATGGAAGCAACAAAACAAAATAAAAACTGTTCTCCCTGATTACTCGAGACAAAGTAAACTCTCCTTTTCTCTGTACACATACGTAAGCTTGTTCATGTCTGACATGACACTCATCAAAACAACTGTATGATTTAGTTACAAGTTTATCATGCCCACTAGTTAGCTGGTGAGCCCTGGAAGACAGAGAATGTATTTTTTTAAGCAATTTTATTGAGACATAGTCACATACCATACAATCCATCTAAAGTGTACATTCAATGGAGAGACTGTATTTTATTCATCTTTGTTGCCCTAGAGCTAAGCATAGTGCCTAACACATAGTAAATGCTCAATTAATAAATGTGAACTGAAATCATCCAATTTTTAAAATATTATTAAAAATCTCCTATGTGTAAGCTATTATTCTTAGCATCGTAATAAGGTGTCATTATGTACTAAATTGGCCACTTCAATATATGAGATAAAGTGAATTGGTCTAAACAAAGAAACAACAAAAAAGTAGGGAGTTAAGTAATTTTTAGAGACATACTGAGTCTTTTGGGTGAAAAAAAAAAAAAGCTTTGTAGATGTCCATGTACTCAATAAATCAAAGAAACTAGATTGAGAGCCTAAATGAAACCAGATCAGATCTGGTCCTCTCCTCTCCTCACCTGTGTATAGGCTTATCCCCATCTCCTCCCTTTTCTTCAAAACAAGACAAAACAAAACCATATCCACATGCAACCTTCTTGGGCTAAGCGTTTAGGCATATGGTTATTGATTATAGACAGAAGGGCTGAAAATACTTTCAGGCAAACAGTAGAGATAAATAGACTTACAATGTCCTTTTATGTAGCAAAAAAAGGTGGATCATGCAAAGATTCTACTTGTTACTACAAGTATAGACAAAAGAAAATGCAATGTAACAGAAAGGTTTTTAAACCATCTAAGATGTTGAATAGCAGAAATAAAGGTTTAGGTCTACTGTCTTTGTGAGCTAAAGAACTTTTATCTCTATGTCCATGTTCTCTTGATTTGACAAAAGGTTGCCACAAACCTTCAATTTGTAAAAATTCAGTACCTTCGAAGCTCAATAAAGCAAAATGCAATAAAATGAGTTATTCTTATATATGGCTTCTGGAAACTTAGATGAACAGAAAAGATTTCCCTATATGATCACAGGGTAAAGAAAGAAATAAGTTCCTACACATAATATCAAGATTAAGAAACAATTTTTTAAAAAAGATTTAGAACTAAAATATTGGATCTAAAGCCAATATGCTTATTATAATTATAGTAATAGAAGTAGCAGCAACAGTACCTGCCATTTGCTGAGAGCTTACTCGGTGTCAGGCATGGACTGCTTTATGAACTTCTTTAATCATCACAACCCTTTGAGTTTGATAATGCATGACCACACACAATACATTAGGTTTACCAATCTAATTATTTTTCATTAGAACAAATGAATATCTTTAAAAACACAAAAAAAGCAAAGCAAAACAAAACAAAACAAAACACAACCAACCAAACAGAAATTAACTGCAAAAATTGGAACGAGACATTACTTTGAAATTTCCTGTCTCTTTTTGTTTTAACTTATGCCTTAAACACACACAGAAATTGTTTCCAGGGTCACTAGAAACTAGAATTACAATTCTAGTAAGGTTACTAAAGTAGCCCTTTGAGGTTGGCCCAGTTTTCTCTTTATTTAAATGGATTAGCCTAGAGTCATTACTGTTTCAAAATGATGCTTATCACTTTAATTCTGATTAAAGGGACATGCAGGGCCATTCCAGATAAACTGTCAGTCGGCAGCAACCTGCTTATCAGTCTTCCTTTGAGAAATAATCATAAATATTGTCTGTGGTTGTAAGCATACCCCTTCTTATTTACAATGATGTTAATATATATTTCATCAAAGCAATTTTTAAGAGAAAAGCAAGTTTAAAGAAAAAAGCAAATACCATCACAAAGGAAAATAAATCTTAATACTTAAAAAAAATTTTGACTTAAAAATCTCTATATAGTTTTGCTTGTTTTTGATAAATACTGGGTGCTGTGCTAAAATATTAAATTCATTCTTTAGAGAAATCCTTGGCAATGGATTTGTGACATGTATAGGAATTCCTGTCAAAACACCTTCTCCTCATATCCTTGTAACAATGCTATTTAATTCATGATCTGATTTCCAAAAACTTCAACTTACTCCTGGACTTATATACTCATTTTCTTTTTTCTTTTTTCAAAATATTTTTTTATTTTCATTTATACATTAATTTTCTTTTAGTTTTAGTGTCTATATTTCTAGTGTCTCTTGATTATGAAAAAAATTACAGTGGATCAAAATGCTTAATAAATCTTTTTAGAGGAAATTATTTATTGAAGCTAATCTTTTTTTAAAAGTACAGTTTAAAGAAAACTAAAGCAATGTTTGATCTGTAGCTACAGAAAAAATTACACTTTTTAATTGTGAAGAAAACCTTTTGCAGTCTTGCAGGGCAAAGACTACATAAAGATAACCTACGAACAAATTCAGTATAACATCAAATAATAAATTGCCGATCATAACTGAAGTAATATGGAGTTGACTGAAAAATCACAAGTAAGGGCATATTTCACTTTACACTTTGGTTGGGTTTCTACAAAGCTTTATTTAAGCCATATTTCAAGTATGCAAAAGGTAATATCTACTATTAAGAAGAATCCTATCCTAAATTCATTTGTAGAGCAGAGTTCATGCCAAAATTATTTGTTTGTAGATTCGGATTTATTTGAATTTCTTATAAAGCTATTTATATTCTTTAAAAAATAAAGCACCATGAATAGTCTTATGATGAAATTAGAAGTCTTGTTACTACAAATCTAATATACAATAAAATGTAAAAGAAATAGAAAAAATGTATTAATTCTTATTCAGTTGTTCTCAACAATACATTTTAATAGCATTCCATTAATAGCTCTAGCAGGCAAGCCATGAAACTTGAACTATTTTTTTTTTAGTATGTTAATGCTTTACACTGTACCCAATTCTCATAGAGTTTTTTAAAAATTATCATTGCATAAGATTATACTTTAACTTTTATTTTGAAATAATTTCTAACATACAGGATGGTTGCCAAAATAATAACAAAACCTATGTGGAAAAGGAGAATCCCAACATACCCCCCACCCAGATACTCAAATCCACCAACTTTCAACATTTTGCTATATATGCCATATCCATCCTCCCTCCCTCCCTCTCCCCCTCCTTCCCTCCCATCCATATATCTATCTTTAAACATTTGAGAGTTGGATGTATATATTATGCTCCTTGAACACCTTAGTATGTCCTTGTACTTTTCCTAAGAACATGATACTCACTTATGTAACCACCTTAAGTGCAGTTATAATGTTCAGGAAATTTAACACTGATAGAAAGTTGACAGTCTATATCCCAATTTTTTCCTATGTTCCAATAATGTCCTCCTGGGCATTTTCTCTTCCATTATTAGATCCAGTCCAGGATCATGTATTGCAGCATTTAGTTATTGTATTGTCTCTTTAGTCTGTCTCTCTCTTTTTAATTGTGGAAACATACACACACACACTCACATATCATGAAATTTCCCATTTCAAACTGCTCCCAGGCATACCATGCAGTGGGATTAATCACATTCACAATGTTGTACTTCCCTCATCACCATCCATTACCAGAACTTTCTCACCACCCCGAAACAGAAACCCTGTACCCATTAGGCATTAACTCCCCAATTCCCTCCTCTTCTAGTAACCTGTAGTCTACTTTTGACTCTATTAATTTGTATATTCTATCTATTTCATATAACTAGATTCATATAATATCTGTCCCTTTGTATCTGACTTATTTTACTCAAATGATGGCTTCAAGGTTGAGCATGTATCAGAATTTCATTCCTTTTTAGGGCTGAAAAATATTCCACTGGAAGTAAAAACTGCCTTTTGTTTATCCATTCATCTGCTAATGGACATTTGGGTTGCTTCTACCTTTTGGCTGTTGT
Organism: Tolypeutes matacus; assembly: GCA_026826555.1. NCBI lineage: Eukaryota > Metazoa > Chordata > Mammalia > Cingulata > Chlamyphoridae > Tolypeutes > Tolypeutes matacus. Next base: position 3,570,851 of record JAKSZT010054303.1, on the reverse strand, counting down.
GAATAATGCTGCTATGAACCTTGATGTACAAATACCTGTCCAAGTCCCTGCTTTTAACTCTTTTGAGTATATACCTAGAAGTGGGATTGTCAGGTCATATGGTAATTCTAAGTTTAATTTTTCGAGGAACTACCAAACTGTTTTCCACAGTGGCTGCACCATTTGACATCCTCACCAAAAATGTACTAAGATTGCTATTTCTCTGCATCCTCACCAACACTTACTTTTTTTCGCTTTTAAATAATAGCCTTTCTAGTATGTATGAGGTGGTAGCTCATTGCGGTTTTGAATTGGATTTCCCTAATGGCTAATGACATTGAGCAGCTTTTCATGTATTTATTGCCCATTTGTATATCCTTTTTTTGGAGAAAAATTCAAGTCCTTTGCCCATTTTTCAATTGGGCTGTTTGTCTTTATATTATATTGAGCTGGAGGAGTCTTTTTTACATTCTGGATTTTAACCTTTATCAGACACATGGTTTCCAAATATTTTCTCCCATTCTGTTTGTTGTCATTAAGATGTATTTTTTGGTAAATACTCCCATCGTGAAATTAATGGTACTATTAGTAAAATGCAGCAATAAAAAGCAGGGCTCAAATCCCAGTTCTTCCACTTACAAGGGCTGTGTGATTTCTTGGTAATTGCTTTATCTTTCTAAGTGTCAGTTTCCTCATCATTTGAAAGGGAAAAATAGTAGTACCTCATACCTAACAGTAGTACCTACCTTATAAGGTTGCTGTAATGACTAGCACAGTACCATGCATAGTTAGTACAGTACCTGTATGCTATTATTATTCTTGTTCCAGATTTTACCTGTGAATGAACAAATGCCAAATTCCCTGTTGGAGCTCAATATAACAAAGACAAAGGAGGTAGAATGAAATATCTGTTTTTCATCAGGGCATGGTAATGATTTCTAACCTACCAGTTACCTAATGATCTACTTTAATATTTTCATTTTCTTGTGCTTATAATAAAGATGCAAAATTAGAGGCATGAAAACTATAAGAACTGATGATACCCTTTACTGAGAAATCAAAACAGAGTTTACCTACCTGTGCAGCTCTTCTGTTTTGTCTTCAGTTGGGCCAACAATTAGTAAACAATGGCGAAGGACAGCTGCCATGACACGGAACTGATGAGAATCACTCTATGGCAAATAAAAAAGAGGAGAGGAAAAATTGGGGTGATGAATGCCTTAATGAAAGAATCTGGTACATTACTTCATCCCTGGGAGTCATCTTATGGTCCACTTACCACCCAAAACAGTCATTCTGAAAACTATGATAGAAGGCAACATATTCTAGGAAGAATTCCCTGGGCAATATTAAGTGAATAGTCACTGCTCATATGAACAGCCACAACCAGCTCCGGAAGTGGCTGGTGCCAGAAGTTCCTAATCTAGCCATTCTTTTAAGGCATTTCTGGCAAAGAGGCATTACTAGCACCCAAGCACTACCCTCCCTTTTACCTTAAGATTCAACTCTACTAGTGATTTTTTTTCATTTCCATAAAGTTCTATAGCATATTATTCCAGTTTACTAGCCATTATAAAAATTCAAGCAGATATAATATGTACATCACTTATTGTAGGAGCTAGTTGTATATCCTTTATAAGAACGTCTCATTTCTTAACTTTCAAAGGCAATGAATTAAAATCTGCTATCTACCAACTTCATTTTAATCCATTTTCTTAATCTCTTACTTCCCCTAAATCTTGCTCCTAGTTCCCCCAGAGCTATCAGCAAGGGTTAAAAACAAGTAGTCTGTGTTTTATCTCTGATTTTTCTGATGTTTACGCATTGGTAGTGGTATTAAAGAGACACAGGGAGTAAAGAGAGAAGACAACAATGGTAGGAAACAAGCTAAGTGCCAAATAATCAACCCAATGGGAAAATATGTTAGCAAATTTTAAATTTAGGTTTTAATTTACCTCCTCATTTTTAGTGATATCTTGGGCCACTACAACAATTTCTTTAATCGTCTGCATCAAGGTCATATCTTTTTTCTCAAAATTTTAGTAATAAGAAGACGTGAAATTAGAGAGAATTATGATAGAGGTTTCAGATATGCCATGGTTCAGGAAAGCTCCAATTACTTCAAAAGGTATTTTAAAAATTGTCAAAAATTCTTGGTATGTAATTGATTTCAAGCCCATGTAAAGTGAAATATATTTACATATTATATACATATATCCTATGTTCACATATATAAGTCACATAGCCTTCTAGGAAGATGTCTCTTATAAAACCTAACAAACAATACTGTACTTTCATTATTCACAATGCAGATTATAATATTTTAAACATAATACCACCATGTGTAGAGTTGGAAGAGATGTTGGCCTTAGTGGCATAATGGAAAAAACAATGATTGCACTTGGGATTCAGGAGTCCAGGATGTGATCTTAGACAAGTCATATGACTTCTCTGAATCTCAGTTTGCCCACATACATCTCAATAAACATGAAGTTATTAGAGTAATGAAAAGATTAAAGAAGATGATGTGCATAAAAGTGCTTAGTATGTTCAATAAAACATTTGAAGGTGAGAGGGAAGAGTGAAGAAGAAAGGAAACAAAAGGTAAGGCTAATAGAGCTGAAATGAACAATAACAAAATAATTTTAGGGGTGGGAAGGGGTGAGGGAAAAGGGGAAAGGGGGCCAGTGGAATGCCAGAGTCACCAAGACTGTCAGGACTTCAATGAGTGCTGTGCCATTAGCCATCTGTTCCCAAATGCTTGAATAAAAATTCTCTCGTATGTAAATAGGCTTTTACTTACCCCCAAATTAAATGAAACGTATTGAAACCCACATAAAACTCATCCATTACTTCACTGTTGACAAAACATTTTCCTTGGTTTTGAAAATTAACTGGGGAATGCACTTCCTTTTATACGAGATTTTCATTTATTCACAATCTTTCTCATGCTGATGTTGACAAACCACTTGCAAAACTATCCATTTGGTCTTTCCATTATTCATAACTGCACACCAAAATCCCATTTCTGTCCCATTTCCTCCTGCCCCAGTTTTTACAACACCAATTCCCAAGTTGTACCAAATGCCCACCATGCCCTCTCTTATCTTAAGTCCACTGAATTCTCTCCATTTTTCTACTCAAAACCACCACTGAAATCTCTGGACTGTTTGCCTTTGCTCTTCGCATTGCTGATTTCTTTTCATCTTCTGGTCTCAACTTAAATAACATCTCACAGCAGTCCCTTCTTTGATTACCATATCTAAGATTCCTTCCTCCATCATTTTCTATCACTATATCATGTTATATTTTTTTCACGAAATTATAATTTGTAATTTCACATTTGTTTATTTCCTTGCTTATACTTTGTTTCCTCCACTAATCTATTAACCTCATAAGGATAGAGGCCATGGGCTTAATAGGTGTTTAATAATTTTTTTTTTTAAGGTAAGCAGGGGAGTAAAGAGTTTATTAAGAAACAAGAAAAAAAAAGAAGTACACACCCCAGACACAGGTGCGGGCATGCTACAGGGTGAACTATGCTCAATAATTTTTAATGCAAATATTAACATACTATACAAAAACAGAAAAGTGTCCAAATAATATATGTACAGTCAGATAAATTTCCACAAAATGAGCTCACCCATATAAGTAATACACAAATCATGCAATGCCAAAACCAAGAACTCCAGAAATACCATCATATGCCCTTCAAGTACCAAACTTCTGCTCCTCAAGGATAATTCAAACTTCTAACAGCACAGGTTAGTGATTCTGTCATTGAACTTTATATGAATGGAACTATAAAGTATAGACCCCTTTGTATCTGCTTGAGAGATTCATTCATGTTATTGTGTATAGTTGCAGTTTGTTCATACTCACTGCTGTAGAGTACTGCTATGTGAAGTATAGTTTGTGGACCATTGCTGATCCACACTGTTTGTTACTGATCTACAATGCCATGAATATAGGGAAGTATGCATGGCTATTTAGACACTTTCCAAGAAACCTGACAAATTGTATTAACAAGAGTTGTATTAAACAAGAGTTTCAGTCTGACAGCTTAGAAAAAAAAATCTGGTCCTTCACCCCAGATAGGTTGAGAAAGCACATCTATATAGTATTCCATTATATGAATATCACAATTTATTTAACTATCCTACTCTTGATTGACAGTTGGATTAGTTCCAGTTCTGGGCTATTTTGAAGATTGCTGCTATAAACATATTTTTTATAGTCATTTGGTATCTACTGGGCATATACCCAGGAGAGGAAATGCTGGGTCATAGGGTAAATACATTTGTCAAACATTAGAAGGCATTGCCAAACAGTGTTTCAAAGTGTTTACAGCAATTTATACTACTAAATTATATACTAAATAAATAAAATAAATCTTAAAAACAACAACAACAAAAAAAACCTGATGAGTAAAAAGTCTACAAATTATATAGCAAAAGAATTTTTTTTTTTTTTTTTTTTTTTTTTTTAAGGTACCGGGGCTGAGGATTGAACCCAGGACCTCATATGTGGGAAGGCAGTGCTCAATTACTGAGCCACATTGGCTCCCCTGAGTTGGTTTTTTAATTTGTTTGCTTGTTATTTGTTTGCTTTTCTGTTTTTAGGAGGCACTGGTATTCGAACCTGGGACCTCCCATGTGGGAAGCACGTGCTCAACTGCTTGAGCCACATCTGCTCCAAAAAGATTCTTGGATTCTTGATATACAAAGATTCTTACAAATGAATAAGAAAAAGACAACGTTTTTTAGAAAAATGGATAAAAATATTAATAGGCAATTCATCAAAGATAAAACATAAAACTTTGAAAAAGGAATAAATTCCTTCCAAGATAAGAAACTGAAAATAAATGATCATTTTTATATATGAAATTGGCAGATATTTTTTAAAGTGAAATACTCAAAGTTAGAAAAGATATACATTAGCTCTATTCTTTTGAAGAATTTGGCAATTCATATCAAAATACCTTGATGGGGAGTGGATGTAGCTTAAGTGGCTGAGGGCCTGCTTCCCATGTATGAGTTCTGGGTTCAATTTCTGATACCTCCAAAAAAACCAGAATAAAACAAAACAAAACAAAAACCCTAATTTTTAAACTCTCTGACCCAACAATTATAGGAATTTATCTACAAAGATTTTACAACAGGAAAGTTCACCGAATTACTATTTAAAGTAGCAAACAATCTAAATGCCTCCAAATAGGAGATTTATTAAAGGTGTTAAAATCCTTATGAAGGATTACTCACTGATCATTAAAAAATGAAGTGGAAGATGGTTGTTAAAAGGTTTTTTCAGTTGCAAAACCCTTTTTATCCCCCAAATGAAATCTTAGTTACAACCTAAATTTAGTGAGAAACAACAACAACAACAACAACAAAGGTGTTCTTTTTAAAGTGAAGATGGGGTACCTAGTATCCTGTCCACTCATCTTCCCACCTACCCCTACCCAGAGGCTATTCCTTGTAACCTTATGGCTTCAAGGAAACATTTTGAAAGCCTCTACTCTTTAAGAAAATTTACTGTGGAAAAAACATCAAGATTATAAAATTGTGATTTTTTTTGGTAAAAAATTTATATATAACATTAATATTTATATATTATACCATGAAGAAATGATCAGAAAGATAAACACCAGAATGTGAATAGTGCTGATCTTTGAGTGGAAGGTTTACAGGTAATTTTTATTTTCTTATCGCCTGTATGCCTTTTTTCCTTAGATATTCCACAAATGAGCATGTATTATATTCATGAGGAAAAAAATGTTAGTTATTTTAAAAGTTGAATTCTTCTGTACAGTACATTTTCTAAAACCCTTTATTTCAGTTGGTATTTTAAAGTATCAACAAGTCTTTTGGTGCTTGCTCAACTGATGTAAAACAAATGCCTTTTGCCTGATAGTCAAGGAGATATTGAAATCCAGGTAAATGCACTCATAGTGGCAAATTTCTCTGTACCATGATTACAGATTTTCTTTATACTAAGTTGTGGGTACCTCATTAAAAATACTCTGTGCTCTGGTTTCTGTGTCTTTTCACATGCTGTTCAATATCCTGGAAATGCTCATCTCCCCATTCTTTACATGGTTAATCCTTTCTCAGTCTTCACATCTCAGGAAAGACCTTCACAGGTCTTCTCTGAACACACTAAGTGTTCTGAATCATTGCATTCTTTCTCTCTTAGCACTTTTCACAATTTGAATTATATATTTATATTATTTTATTTATTATCTGTCTCACCTACAAAACTGAAGTTTCATGAAGGCAGAGACTATTCCTATTATTTGCCAATATATTACACAATGTCCAGCATATTGCCTAGCAATTGTCAATAAATATTTGTTGAGTGAGTAGATGAATGAATAACTAAATGTTTGCTAAAATTTTAATTTGGAGACTCATTAAGACATTCTTGCTTAAATGAGTTGGCAAGGATCCTGTTTTCATTACTGTTTAAATTTCTATAAACTTCAATAATAGCACAGAGTTGCATTAGCTGTGCATATTTTATAAAGGTCGTATCAACTGATCCATGACTTGCTACAACAGGTACTAGGTCTGCTGAGATGTCTGCTCCAGGACTACTGATACTTTATCACATATCTCTTAGAGAACAGACATTCTGTAACATGGAATGAAAGAATATTTGTCACTTCAACATTTTCTTCTGGCCCCTGAAATATACTAATGAGGGCTAGTCTCAATTTACTAATATTTATTACATGTTATCCCACACATGTACTGATGAGCAGCCACTAAATTTATAACCCTTTTTATCAGGAATCTGAACAGTGTGAGCTACTATTTTGTGCACACTTAAGTAAAAGGAGCTCCAACAATGGCAAATCAAAAGTCTCAGAGGAGCTCTTGCAACTAAATAGGGAGCTTAAACACACCAAAACAAACAGGGTAAGAAAAATAACCATGGAAGATACCAAATAAGCATAGAGACATAACACTTTAAATACTTCCAAATATTTGGTTTCAAAGCATAAATGGAGCATGTGGGCTTTTCAGATCTTTCCTGCCAAGTCCCAAGAAAAAGTGACCATATTACAGTCATCTAAAACAGCTGTTAGGATTGATCTTCAAATATTTAGTTTCAAAATACAGACTTATTTGCACTTTAAAACTTAGATGCCTATATACTCTTACTAAAGCATTGCACTGAGATAATCCTTTCAAAGTCGGCTGCTGGCAAAAACAGATCTTTATTCATGAGTGAGAACTGCTTCAAATGAACAGAGCAAAATGTCAGCCTAACTCCTAAAGTCAATCGTCAGAAGAGATAATTTGCTCCATAGCAAAATGCCCCTTTTTAATTTTTTTTAAGGCAGGGGCTAAATGTCACTAGTTATTTAAGGTTAAAAAGAGAGGGTATATGTGAAACGTTAAGATTTTAGGAGCAAGGAAAAAAGTTTATGTCCACTTTACTTAAAAATGTTCACTCTTAAGTTTCTAGTTTAACACATCATTTTTGTGGGTACTCAAATATACACTATCAAATTTACCTCATTTTGGGTTGCTGCAAGGTCCAAGTCATAGAAAGGGATCTTAGTCTAGAATTAAAAGTTAAGTGGTTGGTTTAAAATACCTTATACACACTCTGGTGTAATTATGCTTTTTTTCTAGGTATGTACAGGCATTGTAGTTCTACACTTCTGATAGTTATCTAACTCTATAAAGTAATAACCTTGGAGACTGGGATGATGAGTGATACACATAGCATCTCCTATTTTTTTGAGCAGATATCAGTTCTTATTGATCAGTTTCAACTGGTTTGATTTATCTTGTTTTCTTTAAAATGGCAGCCACTGAAATGTCTATACCTTTCTGAACCACATTGTTTTGTTTCCCTTTAAATCTCTTTAATTTAAACCTTCTTCCTTAAAAAAGAGTCAAGTGATAGTACAACTCAGCATCTTATAAAACAGTGTGCATCTTCAATATATTTTTCTTATAGGTGTTTCACAAATGGAAAGAATAAGACTAATGAAGGTTAAGAAACACATCCTGGGTTATATTGGAAACTACTCTTTTTACATCCCAATTTACCACTCCTCCCTTGCAAGCAGCTCTAGGGATGCCCCAGACCAATTAAATTCCTGGTAGATAAGAACACCTCAACCTTACCTCTTTATGCACCTTCCAACTATCTACTGTCACATTGAAGAGAGCTTTGAGGGCCTCAATGGCACAGTCTGTCTCCTGAGGTGAGAGAGGAGGTCCATTATGGTCTATGGCCGATTCATACTCATCGGTCCACTTGATGCTAAAGGCACTTTCCAAGATCTGTGTTAGCAGCGGTAGTCCCTGGAGCTCATAGCGCAATTGAGACCTGATGTCAGTGTGCAAAAGTGACAGGAGGAAGAGCAAGCGCAAGTCAAAGCACTTAATGTCACTGATAAACTTTCGGTCCTTGCACTTTCTCAAGAGGTTACAGAGCTTTGCAGCAAGGTTAAGTTCCAGGCTGAGCTGCTGTGCCATCTGACTGTTGAACACTATGTTACACAGACATTTTAATGACTCCACAATAACTGGGAACTCTGACACCTTTTCCAAAGTATCATCCGACTCATTTAGCTTGGCTAGTCGCAGCAGTATCTGCATGTTTTCCTTGGTTGTTACAGGAACTAAAATCTTTTTGTCTCTGGAGAGAATGCGGAGAACTTCCAGGCAGGATACTTGACACGTTGTTGGGATGTCCTTTACAAGGACTTTAAATATGCCTTCACAGAGTCTCTGAAAAACAAGAACAAATATGCAAAAATCATTATTTGGGTCAAATGCTTTAAAACAGAAGGTTTGGGAAGCGGCTGTGGCTCAATCAGTAGGGCTCCCGTTTACCATATGGGAGGCCCCGGGTTCGGTTCCCGGGACCTCCTGGTGAAGGCAAGCCCGCCCGCACGGCGTGGTTAGCTGACCCAGCGGGATAAATGAACAAATAAATAAAATCTTAAAAAAATAAATAAATAAATAAATTACATAAACATGTTTTTAAAAATATAAAATTAACAAACTGTTAAAGAAAATAGAAAAAAAATTATTCATAATTATACTTCCTGTTATATTTTATATGCACTTTACAAAAAGAAGGGCTTAAAATGTGCAAGAACAGCCAGAAATAGCAGCTATGAATGGCAGGGGAAGGAAATTTAGAGGTGAAGAATTTTCTTGTTTGTTTTTTGTTTATTATTGAAATAATGAAAATGCTCTAATAATGATTGCAGTGATGAATACACAACTATTATACCAAATACCTTTGATTGTACACCTTGGATGAACTGTATACTCTATTAATACATATCAATAAAATTGATTTGTTTAAAAAAATTTTTTTATATAAAGTAACAGAAAAAAAGGGCTTACTCTTAAATCTACTTGATTTTCAGTAACATGTACACTATGTTTTTGAATATTGCTGTTTATCAGTCATACATGTATGTAAACAATAAGTGTATAGCAAAAGTGGTGAACTTACAAAACAAACATGTGTATCATCATATAGGGCTCTCATACATCACCCAACCACTAACACCTTGCATTGTTGTGAAAAATTTGTTACAAAGAGCATCATCAAAATATTGCTATTAACTATAGTTCATATCTTACATTTGGTGTATTTTTCCCCCAACCTACTTGATTATTAACACCCTGTCTTAGTGTTATGCACTTGTTATAGTTTATGAGAGAACATTCTCATATTTGTTCTGTTAACCAAAGTCTATCTTCCACCCATATATACTACTTTGACATACAGTTACAATCACAAAGTATACATAATTTTGCTTCCTGACTTTTTAATTTAACATTATAACATAAGCATTTTTCCATATTGTTACAGAGTTCTCATAAATATAATTTAAAATGGATGCAGTATTACATATGATTTTTTACCTCAACAAGTCTCTAGTATGGAATGCAAAAGAGCCCAGAAAGAGTGATGGGCTTAGCATTAGAAGGAATGGCTTCATGATTTTAATAATTATAGTAGTATTTTTGCTTATGTGCTTTACAGTTTATAAAAAACTTTCATATAAGATCTTTTTTTTTTTTAAGATTTTATTTATTTATTCATTTATCCCCCCCTTGCTGCTTTTGCTCGCTGGGTCAGCTAACCACGCCGTGCAGGCGGGCTTGCCTTCACCAGGAGGCCCCAGGAACCGAACCGGGGGCCTCCCATATGGTAAACGGGAGCCCTACTGATTGAGCCACAGCCGCTTCCCTCATATAAGATCTTAAATCTAAGAAATGCTTATTGAGCACTTACTATTGATTCTTAGGGAAGTGATTGCCTAAGAACACTTAGCTAGGACTCAAACCAGACCCTCTGACTCCAATGTAATTTCCACTGTGTATCAATGATTGTACAGTAGCTGTATACCATTTATTAACTCTGATCTTGAGCATTTCACTTTATTAGGCCTACTTCTTCAAGACTAAATTCCCTCTAAGGCAACCTTCTTCCAAGCTCTGAAATGGTAGGCTTTTCACTATGAACCTGTAAAACTAAGATCAGCTTTGGCTTTAGCTATGAAATAAGCAAAACATGCTATGAAACATATGTGCTCATTCAAATGATCTATCATGACACATATACTGCCTTAAGGGGTGATTTCTAAAAATACCTTAAAAGTTCTGGACATAAAACAAATGTCTTTTTCTTTTAATAATTCATTTTTATTGTATTTTACAAAAGTGTTGGTCCACTGCAAATTAGGGAAAAACAAACAAAAAACCCTGGTCCTTAATGACAAATAATTTGAGAAGCACTGTTCTAGACAATTCATTTTATTCTAAGTTTTCTTTGACTACAAAACCAAGGTAGTAAAATTAACTCAGATCCCACCAAAATGAGTAAATATTATAAAGTCTTATAAATATATTTAAGACTCTTGTTAGGCATTGTGGTGGAAACTGATAGTTGTCCACTAAAATCCATTCTCCCCTTCTTACACAGTAATAAAACGGTGGTGTGGCCCATGGCTATTTAGCTACATCACACTTCCCAGCCACTCTTCACGGCCATGTGATTTAGGTCTTGCCAATGGAATGCATGTGGAGAAGCATACCATTTCCAAGTATGAGTTTTTAAGACAGAGGGCGTGGCCTTTTCCACTCTCTTGTCCCTTTCTGCAGGCAAGAACCTAGAAATGGTAGCCCAGTCTAGGCTACGACAATGCCAAGATGGTGCAGTATGACTTGTCTTGGCAAGAAACCAGGTCCCTGAATAAATTCATGGAGTAGAATCACCCACCTGCCTAGTTGATCATCTCAGAACTGTTACTTGAAAAGGTAATCAACACCTATATCCCTGAAACTACTTCTTTCTTGGGGTCCTTTTGTTACAACTTAGCTTCAGCTTAAATGGTATGTACCTTTGAAACATGGTGTCCCATCAATGCCTCATACACAACCTCTAATGCCATCATTCCATAAGTAACAGATATTATATTTCATCTCAATAACTAAGCAACTACTCTCTATATCTAATACCAGGAATTAGGCCAACTTGGCTTGGTTGTGCCATGGCTGGTTTGTACATTCATTTACTCATCACCCATCAAAAATTCACCATTTATCAAAAATCTAAGGCAATGTCCTTTGCACTGGGGATATAATGGTGAACAAGATAACTGCAAGGAACTTCAAATCTAATGGGGGAGAATTATAAAGAAACACAAGCTATGGATTCATGTGTTAAGTGCTCTGACAGATCTAAGCCAGATGCCCCAAAGCCCATCTTTCTAAAACTCATATTCAACTACTCATTGTCACAATATCCTTGATCCATGCAGAATAATCTACTCTCTATTACCTGCGTGAACCTCTGTGCCATTTCTCATGTTATTTCCTCTACTTAGAATATTCTCCCAACCCTTGAAGTTCCTAAATCATCCCAATCTTCAAAGCAAATATCACCTTATTCATCCTTCTCCAGCAGGAAGTAATCTCTTCCACCTCTAAATCCAGAGTACTTAATCTCTACTGCTATTATAACACTTAACACCTGACCCTGAATTATATTTATGGAAACTTCTGAACTCTCTTACCAGCTTTTGGAGGAGGCAGGGTTTGCTTGCTATATTTCTGTTTCTTCTACAAGCACTGAGCTGCTGTCAAATATATTAAATAAATACTTATACATATTCATACTAAGTGTGACATCTTCAAAGCACTGTGTGCTGTAGAATGGGTTTGCTTCACAGCTGCCACTGAGTTGTATGGCTTTGAATAAACTGGTCAACTTTAATTTCCTTATCTGTAAAATGGGGATGATAGTACCTACTTCATAAGGTTGTTGGGAGAATTAAATGAGATATGCATATGTACTGCCTTAGAATAAAATAAACACTCAAATGTTATCATTATAACTACAATGTATGGGCTATATATGTACACACAATTTAATAAGAAACTACCTTGTTTAGTAGAGAATATGAATAGCAGACTCAGGCAGACCTGATTTTGCTATATATAACCTGAGGGAGATCTAGGCAAGTTATTTGGTTTCTCAGAGCTCCAGTTTGATTACTTGTAAAATGGGGGATAATATCCCTCTTTCACAGTGTTGTTGTATTAAAATGAGATGATGTATACAGAAAGAACTAATATTTTACATTTCCCAGAACAAGACCTATAATTTAAAATCTCAGCCAATAGCAATACCTTGAAGGAGGCTTGTTTTTCTGACTAGAATAAGCCTACATGTAGATTTGACATCTAGTTTTCTCTCTGACACTGGTATTTATCAAAATGACTTAATGAGCTGAGGTTTCCAAAAATCTTTACTATTAGCTGGTGAAATTTAGGCAAAGATTAATAGATTAATTTAGAATAAAAATGGTCCAATGATTGAACAAACAAATCAAACTGAAACAATAGTCAACAGAGAAAGTGAACATTGTAAAAGACAAGTACTAATGTTTGTTTTATTTACAAGAAATAGGAAAATGCAATAACTTTCAGTTCAAGCTGGAAAGAAGGCAGGATATACATACAGCATAGGTACTGAATACAAAATAGCAAGTAACCTAGGGTAACTACAGGTCAGAAAAGAGCCAAAGAGATAAACAAAAGAAGTACAATTTCCAGAATCAGAAGAGTTGGAAGGGGCTATAGTGATCACCTAATATTAACAAATACTAGCAGTACAAAAGGTTCTAAGAAAAATGGGCTGTGGTTAAGTAAGTTTGGGAAACTTACAAGGTATATTAAAATATTAAGGATTCTTAAATGTACTATGGAAAAGAAACCTGTTTGTTAAATCAATGTTTCCTTAATTTATTTGACCTTAAAATATTTTTTAAAAGTAATACCTAATACTCAGGATTAGGGAATATCTCTCATTTTACAGATATGGAAATTGATTTTCTCAAGGTAGCAGAGAAAGTTACAACAGGAGAGGGGATTCAAACTGATTTGACTCTCAGTCCTACTCTCTTTTCATTCTATTGGTGTCTACTGGTACACAAGAAATAAAGCAAAAATGGGTGTTCCTAACTGAAAGCAATTCTGATTTAAGCTAGCCCCTGTAAATGGAATTTTGAAGACCAATTTTTTTTTTCCCCTCTTTAAACAAACAGACCTAAGTGATTAAATATAGCTCTACTGGGGGAGCGGCTGTGACTCAATTGGTTAGGCTCCCGTTTCCCATATGGGAGGCCCCGGGTTCGATTCCCAGGGTCTCCTGGTGAAGGCAAGCCAGCAGCCCGTGGGGCAAGGTGAGCTGACGGCCCATGTGGTGTGGTGAGCGAGTTGGCACAGCAAGATGATGTAACAAAGGGAGACAAGCAGATACAGAAAAAATGCAAAGCAAAATGGACACAGCGAGCATAAGCAGCGGGGGGTATAAATAAATAAATAAATAAATAAATAAATAAATCTTAAAAAAAAAAAAAAAGTTCTACTTTTTTTTTTTAAATGTTTCTGTTCTTCTATTATAGTGGTAATGGAATACCTATCCTTATAGTCTGCCACTTTCTCATTAATAAGAATGAAAAAAAAAAAAAAAAAAGAATGGATTTTTTTACTTTTTCTTTTGCCCATTGTGGCAAAAATGTTACTCACATACTTGATTTGTACTCTCACCAGAATCAACCAGTACTCCTATAGTGATGGGATAGGGCCCTACTCTTAAAATAGGCTAAGTACGTTCATCTGGGAGATATGGCACAGTGCCAGGGATGCTTAAAATCAGGACAATCCTGGTGCATTTTCTTGACCCATCATTTTACTAAAAGATTAATTTTGGGGAGGGGTAGGAAGGAAAAAGTTCTACATGAAAAGAAACAAATGCATTATAAATTACAATACAAAAATCACATTTTTAAGATAAAAATGAGATGTCAAAGGAATTTTGTAGTGAAGGCAGTCTCCTTTGGATGATGTCTCCATGGTCTCTCAAGCTTATGCCCACACTCTCTCCTCTGAAGGATGTCACTGGATATATATTCCACAGGGATCTAATTTTAGTTCTTAGCAGGAACTGAAGGTCAGCCACCTAAATATGATAGTTCTAAACTTTTGCCCTCTATGTACAGTGTTTGTGTGTGTGTGAGTGTAAAAATGTATTACATACTAAAATACACTTATTATAATTAAGATTTGAAACGTTATTGGTCCTTTAAAACAGACCTGTTCAAAAATTGTTTTACAAAAATATTAAACGGTTAATGATTTACACCCAGAATTCTAAAATGTGCTTTTAAAAAAGTTATAGAAAGATGATTCTGGAGGTCAAATTTGGAGTTTCTTTATAAAATGCTAAAGAGGAGAATTTCTAAATTAATATTCATGCAGCTGGGTCTGTGTGTATATAGCTTAATATTAAACTCACACACTTTGGGTTTTTTCCTACTTGCAGTATAGAAGGCAATGGCAATTCTTTTTATTTAATGGATACTATTTTTGTGAATGAGGTTTATCTTACTTCCTAAATTTCATCTCTAACCTCCCTTCTTGCACATGTACATTGTCAACAATATAATCCTTCTAGCTATGTTCTATGTTATGGTGATCCGCCAAAAAGACAGGAAAGAGAGTTCAGAGTAACAGCAATGATAGACGTTTGGCTCAAGTTTCTTTGCTAATGAAGAATCCTGAGAAAGATGTTGCATCATCAAGAGTTTATTAACAGATGGAAAAATCAGCTTAGGTTTAAATTAAAGCATGTAAAACAAATCAGCTGCCATTCCTTTTTTAAGCGCAGAAACAGGTGTGTTCAAAGATTTTATTTTTCTTCAAACATAGTACCAGCCAACTCAGTCTGTTTCTCCTACATTTTAAATAGAAGTCTTTTAATTTTTCATAATTCTTTCTCCACTTCCTATGCACAATGTATTTTAGTCTTTTAAGTTGAAATATTGGCAAACAGAGTACCTTCATTCATCGCATATTAGAATTCATCAAATCTTTCCCATATATACTCTTTCTGGAGTTTCCTTACTTTACCTACATGCCAACTACCCCACTCAACTATTCACTCTCTACTAGTCCCTGTATCTTTGAATCCCTGGTTCTCAGCACTAGTAGTGTAGACATATATAGAAGATAGTCAGGGGCTCTGATGATAAGCTGAGAACAGGGACAGAAGGGAAGCTAAGTTGTCTTGATGAGACACTTGTAAGATCTGTAGAACTCTTCAGAGGCACAGGAAACTACTAATAGTATAGTAGATAGGGCACAGGATTTTGAAACAGACTATCTGGGTTCTTTCTAACCCTCAGTTCTACTATTTTCTGAACTTGGACCAGAAGAAATTTACTTAATCTCTCTGGAACTAAATTTCTGCATCTGTACAACAGAAATAACAGTAATATATCTATCTCACAGGGCTACTGTAATTATTTAACATACGCAGCATCTGAGAGAACATATTGTAAGGGGTAAAGCATCTTATATGTTACTTATTGGCAAACAGTACAGTTGAAGTAAAGAAAACATCTGGGTTCAAACACCCCCTTCTGCCCCTTGTGGCTATGTGATCCTGGGCAAATTGCTTGAAATCACTTGAGCTTCATTTCCTGATCTCTAAAAATAAGGGTAACATCCAAAGCTTATAAATATAAAATGAGACGATACATTAAAAAACCTCTAGCATAGTGCTTGCAATAGAGCAGAAAGTTAATGCATGTCACATCATAATAATGGCTAAATGGACAAATGGATCAAGACTCACTAACAGGCAGTTTACACAGGCAAATTATGGCTAGGAAGTTTTTACCTGTACCTGCCTTTTAATGGCAAAGCCACCTGAGAAAGAGAAGTGATGATACTATAAACATGACATTACAATTTTGTATTAATTCTATAGATTCTATAGTGCCCATTTATATTCTATAATGCCCACTACTGAGTACTTGTATACAAAAGCTCCATTTACAATTCAAAATGCCTCCATTTAAAATTCAGGTACATGAAATTACTTAAGAGAAATAACTTCTAAGTGACAAGAAATCTATTTTGGGTTGGTTAGCTACAAAAGAACATGACTCAAGCAATTTAAAATATTAGGGAGACTGAACATATGCAAAAATAAATAAGGCATGTTTCTTTCAAAGTACAGTAATTTAAGCTGTGCATTAAAAGACTAAAGGAATAAATGACAGGAAATTTAGACAGAGAAAGGTTCTTGATAAATATGAGTGTTAAGAAGTAGGTGGGACAAAAAATGATAAGAGGCTGAGTGGCAGAAACTGGAGGTAGGAAGATAAGTCAAATGGTTGACAGAATGAATAGAGACAGAGAGGGATATGAAGGCTTGACCAAAGCAGATTTACAGTTCATCTAAGAAAAAACTTCTGAATGATTATAGAGTTATTCAGTAGCTGAGTGGCTGCTGTGAGGTGTTCAGTGCAGGATACCTTCGAAGGAATTACTGTTCTGTAAGATATCTTCTGGGTCCCTTACTACATATGAGTTCTGAATGATCAGCCCTGCAAAAATGATCACTGAAGGCAGAAAAGGTGACAGAGGATCTTATTTGAGTTCCAGGTCTACCAATCATTAACTGTAACCTTGAGCAAGTCAATCTCTCAGTTTTTCATCTACAAATGTGGAAACTGAGAACATGGAAATGTCTGGTTAGCCAAGAACTCTTTCAGGTCCTAAGAGTTTTTAATTAGTCAAGGATATACAAGGTCTCCATTATCCTTAGCACATGATCAAACCTGATTTAAAGAAAAGAGCTAACTGCTGAGAAAAAGACTACATTTTGGACACAAAAAAATCTGAAGAACCTAAAATAAAATCTGCAGCTTGCCCAAGTCCTATAGATCAAGTACTGTACAGCCTACTTGGAGAGCTGGCACCAGATCTCTTATCTAGTTTTCCTATCCAGTCACTTATACTGGAAAGCATGCTCTTCTGCTTCTTGTCAATGTCGATAATTAGTTCAGAGTTAAAGCTTTCTTTATGTGCTGTATCAAGTCTCAAAATTGGGATGTCTAAAACCAGAAAATGAATAGAATTTATTCATTAGCTATAAGGTCAATCCAATTATTAATGATCAAACTTTATTAGGCAGTATGGTACAGCATCTGGGCTGTGGAGCCAGACTGCCTAGCCTTGAATCATGGTCTCCTATTTCACTAGTTTGTGCAAAGTGATTTCCCTTTGAGCCTTAGTTTCTTCAGCTGTCAAGTAAGAAAAAAATTGTTGTGAGAAATAAATGTGTTAATACACATACAGCACTTGGACTGGTGATGGGTATATAGTATACGTTAAAAAAAATTGACACTTGTGCAACCATCATTGCTATCTAATTCTAGAACATTTTCATCACCCCCAAAAGAAACTCCATACTCATTTAGCAGTAACTCCCCATTCCCCTCTTCCCCTAGCCCTTGCCAACCACTAAACTACTTTCTGTCACAATGGATTTGCCCATTCGGATATTTCATATGAATGGATTCTTACAATATGTGGACTTTTGTGTCTGGCTTCTTTCACCTAAGAGTAATATTTCCAAAGTTCTTTTAGAAGCACATTACATACTGTTTGAAAGAAACAGAATTTCAGCTTTGGCACAGAAACCTTCTACTATAGAATATTTGGTGGAATCTGATGTAGAGCCTGCCATATATTTTTCTTTTTTAAACTTCACTTTCAAATTAATAGCAAAGACCACCTTTTAAAATCGCAGGTGTTAGTTTAGGGATGTCCTTTCTTGGACTACTGTTTTAATGACTTTTTTTATTTTAAATAAAGCTTTATTGCTGCACATACCATGCAATTCACCCATTTAAAGTATATGATTCAATGATTTTTAGTATATTCACAGATGTATGCAATCATCACCAAAGTCCATTTTAGAACATTTAAAAATAAAATTCAGTACCCTTTACCTATCCCTTCCTATCCCCTCCCCAGCCCTAAGCAACCACTAATTTACTTCTGTCTTTATAGATTTACCTACTTTCATTTATATTACATTTTTAATAAATGGGATCATATAATGTGGTCTTTTGTGACTAGATTCTGTCACTCGTTTTCAAGGTTCATCCATGTTGTAGCACACTTCAGTACTCCATTACTTTTAATTGCCAAATAATATCCCATTGTGTAAATATAACATGTTTTAGTTATACATTCATTAGTTGAAACATCTGGATTGTTTTCATCTTTCAGCTATTATGAATAATACTGCTATAAACATTTATGTACAGGTTTTTGTGTGCACATGTTTTCACTTCTCTTGGAATAATACAAGGAGTGAATATAGTAACTTTATATTTAAACTTTTGAAAAAATGCCAAACTTTTCCAAAGTAGCTGCACCATTTTACATTCCTACCAGCAGTAGTTGAGGGATCCTATTTCTCCACACACTCACCAACACTTGTTATTTTTCATTTCTTTTTATTATAGCCATCCTAGTGGGTCTTAAGCGTTATCTTGTGATTTTGATTGACATTTCCCAGATGACTAATGATGTTGCATATCTTCTCATGTGTTTATTGGCCATTTGTATGTCTTAGTTGGAGAAATGTCTACTCAGATCCTTTACTATTTTTTAAACTGGGTTGTCTTTATTATTGAGTCATACAAGTTTGTGATATACTCTAGATACAAGTCCGTTATCAGAGATACAATTTGCAAAAATTCTTTCATTATATGAATTATCTTTTTACTTTCTTGATAGTATTCTTTAATGCACAAAAGTTTTACATTTTTTTTAGGAGGTACCGAGGTTTGAACCCAGCACCTCGTACATGGGAAGCAGGCGCTCAACCACCTAGTTACATATGCTCCCCAATGAGAGCTAGTTTTTTCATTTGTTTGTTTGTTTTGTTTTTAGGAGGTACCAGGGATCAAACCTGGGACCTCATCATGGGAAGCAGGTACTCAACCACTTGAGCTACATCTGTTCGCCAAAAGTTTTTAATTTTGATGAGTCCAATCTATTTTTTCTTTTGCTGCTTATGCTTTTCGTGTCATAGATCTAAGAATCCATTGTCAAACCCAAGATCATGAAAATTTACCCCCTTGTTTTAAGAGTTTTAGTTTTCTCTCTTACATTTAGGTCTTTGATTCATTTTGAGTTAATTTTTGTATATGGTGTGAGGTAAAATCTAACTTCATTCTTTTGCATATGGCTATCCAGTTGTCCTAGCACCAACCATTGAAACTAATATTCTCTTCCTGTTGAATACTCCTGGCACCCTTATGAAAAAATCAGTTGACCATATACACTTGGGTTTATTTCTGGACTCTCAATTCTATTCCATTGGTCTATATGCCTATTCTTATGCCATTATTACATTGTCTTTATTACTGTTGCTTTGTATTAAGTTTTGAAATAGGGGCATGGGAGGCTTCAAACTTTGTTCTTATTTTTCAAGATTGCTTTGGCTAATCTGGTCCCTTGCAATTCCATATAAATTTTAGAAACAGCTTGTCAATTTCCACAAGGAAGCCAAATAGGATTCTGATAGGGATAGTTACTTAGAACAATGTGGGGAGTACTGTCATCTTAAAAATAGTAAGTTTTCTAATCAACGAACATGGGATGCTTTTCTATTTAGATCTTTGATTTCCTTCAACAATGTTTTGTAGTTTCAGAGTATAACTCTTACACTTCTTTTGTTAACTTTATCCCTAAATATATATATTTTTTTATTCTATTGTATATGGAATCGTTTACTTGATTTCATTTTTGGATTATTACAAGTGTATATATATATATATTAATGATTTTATATATTGATCTTGTACCCTGCAACTTTGCTGAACTTGCTTATTAGTGCTAATAGCTTTTTGTGGATTCCACATAATTTTCTATATACAAGATGTTCTTGTGACTTAGAGATAGTTTTACTTATTCCTTTCTAATCAGATACCTTTTATTTCTTTCCCTTGTCTAATTGCTCTGGCTAGATCAGTACAATATTGAATGCAAGTGGCAAGAGTGGACATCATTCTCTTTTTTCTGATCTTAGTGGTAGAGCATCCAGTCTTTCACTGTTAAGTATAATGTTAAATATGAGATTTTTGTAGATGCCCTTTATCAGTTTGAGGATGTTCCCTTCTATTCCTAGTTTGTTAAGTGTTATTATCATGAAATGGTGTTGGATTTTTATCAAATGTTTTCTTTATAACTCTATAACTATTTAGATATGTGCTTTAGTCTATTGATATGGTATGTTACATTAATTGATTTTCAGATGTTAAGCCAACCTTACATTCTCTTACATTACAAATCTCACTTGGTCATAGTGTTTAATTCTGCTGCTGGCTTTGGTTTGCTGGTATTTTGTTGATGATCTTTATATCCATATTAATAAGAAATACTGATCTCTAGTTTTCTTTTCTTGTGATGCCTTTGGTTTTGGTTTCAGGAAAATACTAGTCTTGTAGAATGAGCTGGGATGTATTATCTTCCCTTGCATTTTTTTGGAAGTGTTTGTGAGGAATTGGTATTAAGTTTTCTTTAGATGTTTGATAGAATTCACCATTGAAGCCATTTGGGTCTGGGCTTTTCTTTGTGGGAAGTATTTGATTACTAATTTAATCTCTTCACTTGTTAGAGGTTTGTTCAGATTGTCTATTTCTTCTTGAGTTAGTGTATTTCTTCTTGAGTCAGTTTTTGTAGTTTGCGTCTTCCTAGGAATTTTTCCCTTTCATCAACGTTTTCTAATTTATTAGCATACAATCATTCAAAATATTTCTTTATAATCCGTTTTATTTCTATAAGTCTGGCTGGCACTAATGCTCCATCTTTCATTTCTGATTCTAGTAATTTGACTCTTCTCTGCTTTTTTAAAGTCAATCTAGTTAAAGGTTTGTCAATTTTGTTGATTTTTTTGAAGAACTAGCTTTTGGTTTCAATGATTTTCTCTACTGTTTTTCTATTCTTTACTTCATTCATTTCTGCTCCAATCTTTGTTATTTCCTTCTTTCTGCTTGCTTTAGGTTTAGATACTCTACTTTTTTAAGTATCTTACAGTGGAAGGTTAGGTTATTGATTTGAGATTTTTCTTCTTTTTTAATATAGGCATTTAGAGCTATAAAGAGCCCTCTGAACACTGCTTTTGCTGGAGTCCTTAACGTTGGTATGTTGTGCCTTCATTTTCATTGACCCTAAAAGTATTTTCTGATTTCTCTTTTTTTATTTCTTCATTGACCCATTGGTTATTTAGGAGTGTGTTATTTAATTTCCACGTTTGCTTTTTAAAATTTCTGTTACTGATTTAATTTCATTCCATTGTGGTTGGATAATATACTTTGTGTCACTTCTATCCTTTTTATTTATTGAGGTTTTTTTTTTTATCCATGTGGAATCTAGGGTCACTTACATTCAGTATGAAGAATTTCCTTTAGTATTGCTTGTAAGGTGAGTCTGCTAGCAAAGAATTCTCCAGTCTTTGTTTTTCTGGGAACGTGTTTATTTTGCCTTCAGTTTTGAAAGATAGATTTACTAGACATAAGATTCTTGGATGGCATCTTTTTTACACTGAACACTTTGAATATGTTAACCCACTGCCTCCTGACCCCACTCTTTCTGATGAGAAGTAAGCTGTTAATCTCATTAGAGTTCCCTTGTTAGTAATGAGCTGTTTTTTCTCTTGCTGCTTTCAAGATATTCTTTGAAAGGAAGCCTTAAATTCTTAGTTTGATTTTTTTTTTTTTGGTGGGGGATGGGTCTAGGTTGTGTCACTTTTCCTTTTTTTTAAAAAAAAATTTTAACTTTATTTCGTACATTTAATAATTGATAATATAAATATTTAAAAAATAAAAAGAATACACAGTTGAATAAAAATACATTTCTCAATTAAATGTATTGGATACATATAATTTTTTTTTAATTTTAACTTTATTTTGAACATTTAATAATTGAAAACATAAGCAATAAAAAACTAAAAAGTAAACACAGATGAATAAATATATACATTTCTCAATTAAATGTATATAATTAAAAAAATTATACAGTATGTTACACAATATATTTGGTTCATAGTCATACTGTATGTCCTTTTGTGTCTGGCTTGCTTCGCTTAATATAATCTCTTCCAGCTTCACCCATGTTATCATATACTTTACAAATTCATCTTTTTACATCTGCATAATATTCAATCGTGTGAATACACCACAGTTTGTTTATCCATTCATCGGTTGATGGACACCTGGGTTGTTTCCAGCTTTTGGCAATCGTGAATAATGCTGTTATGAACATTGGTGTGCAGATGTCTGCTCGTGTTACTCCTCAGTTCTTCTGGGTATATACCCAGTAGTGGTATTGCAGGGTCACATGGCAAGTCTATATTCAACTTCTTTAGGAACTGCCAAACTGTCCTCCATAGTGGCTGTATCATTCTGCATTCCCACCAACAGTGAATAAGTGTTCCTATCTCTCCATATCCTCTCCAACAACTGTAGTTTTCTGTCTTTTTAATAGTGGCCATTCTGATAGGTGTGAAATGATATCTCATTGTAGTTTCGATTTGCATTTCCATAATCATTAGTGATAGTAAGGATTTGTGTGTGTGTGTTTGCCATTTGTATTTCTTCTTTGAACAAACGTCTATTCAAGTCTTTTGCCCATTTTTTAATTGGGTCGTTTGTTTTTTTATTGTTGAGCTGTAACATCTCTTTATATATCCTGGATATTAAATCCTTATTGGACATGTGATTTCCAAATATTTTCTCCCATTGAATTGGCTGCCTTTTCACGCTTTTGACAAAGTCCTGTAAGGTGCAAAAGTGTTTAATTTTGAGGAGGTCCCATTTATCTATTTTTTCTTTTGTTGCGTGTGCTTTGGGTGCAAGGTCAAAGAAACCATCACCCCACTACAAGGTCTTGAAGATGTTTCTCTACATTTTCTTCTAGTAGTTTTATGGTCCTGGCTTTTATATTGAGGTCTTTCAACCATTTGGAGTTGATTTTTGTATAGGGAGTGATACAAAATGATACAAAATGAAAAGGGTCCTCTTTCATTCTTTTGGTTATAGACATCCAGTTCTCCCCGTACCATTTGTTGAAGAGCCTGTTTTGTCCTGTTAACATAGACTTGGTGGGTTAGTCAAAAACCAGTTGACCATATAGGTGAGGATTTCTGGATTCTCAATTCTATTCCACTGATCGATGTGTCTATCTTTATGCCAGTACCATACTGTTTTGACCACTGTAGCTTTGTAATATGTTTCAAGGTCAGGCAGTGAAGTTCCTCCCACGTCGCTCTTCTTTTTTAGAATTAAGCTTTTGGCTATTCAGATGCACTTGTCCTTCCAAATGAATTTGGTAATTGCCTTTTCTAATTCATTAAAATAGGCTGTTATAATTTTGATTGGTATTGTATTGAATCTATATACCAGTTTGGGTAGGATTGACATCTTCATGATATTTATTCTTCCAATCCATGAAAACACAGAATGTCTTTCCATTTGTTTAGGTTTTTAAAATTTCTTTTAGTATTGTTTTGTAGTTTTCTGCATATAGGTCCTGTACTTCTTTGGTTAAATTAATTCCTAGGTATTTGAGTCTTTTTGTTGCTATTGTAAATGGAATTTTTCCCTGATTTCCTCCTCAGATTGTTCAGTACTAGTATACAAAAACATTACTAATTTGTGCGTGTTGATCTTCTATCCTGCCACTTTGCTGAACTCATTCATTAGCTTAAATAGCTTTGTGGTAGATACTACACAATTTTCTAAATACAGGATCATGCCATCCACAAACAGTGAGAGTTTTACTTCCTCTTTTCCTGTTTGGATGCCTATAATTTTTTTTTTCTTTGGCTGCACTAGTTCAGAGTGGAGTTTCCATCTCGCTGAGCTTGAATGGGTTAGGAGAGGGAGTGGTATTGGTTTAAATACTATAGATTCTCACTTTTTAAAATCCAGTTTTAGCATGGGAATTATTCATGAATAAATGTTTCTTCATTTGCTTTATGCCATTAGGATTATTTCCAGAGACTTTTTTTTTAAAAAAGATCTTCACCAGTTTCACTGGGGAGCAGGCCCATACAGTTCCTCACACTGTCATAATGTTATGATGGAGTAGAACTTCTTAATGAAGTTTTTATGTGAGAAAAATGAATCTGAGACTCTAAAGTACAAGTCAAAAGTACTATTCTTATCATTCCCAGGTAATGATCCTCAAAAGTGACCAAAGACTATATATGGGTTACCACATCCATGAGTTAAGTCAGAAAGGGCTAGTCTGCATTTTCTCCCTAGATTCGTCCTTCAATGCCTTGGCAAAAACACTTAAGATGAAAAATGGAGTGTGAAATGAAGTTTAAATTGTTTTACTTGAACTCTTCTGAGGCATTTATCCTGTCCTATTATAAAAATCAGCCCTTCTAGTCAAGGTTTTTGCCAGATCCCAGCTGGACAGGAACTTTAAAAAGTAAGAGTTTAGGATGTGCTTTTGGTATTGTGTGTGTATATGCTTTAATGAGATCAAGATATTGAAAATGATTATATTTAAAGCTATAGGTTTCTAAATGAGAACTGTAATTGTCTTATGTATCAAAATATTCCCTAAGGTGAAGATATAAAATAAATTTTGAGTCAAAGTTGCAAGGGATACAAACTTTATTCTGTTTTAGTCAAAACTGGAGTTTGACAATCTCAATAACTAAAATAAATGTAAAGAGCTTTCAGAGAAAACATGCATGACTCAAGCTATTCCCAATCATGGATTCACAGTGTAGGAATGATGGTATTACCTTGGCACATTTTCCTTGGGGGAATCTAACATGGAAATTTAGCCATTCAGTTTCTATAGTCCAGTATGGCAATCTTTAGTGTGCACTTGTAGATGAGAAAGTGCCAAACCAAACAACATAGAGCAAAAAGCCAACTTAGGAACCAAGGCCTAACACAGTGCCTGGCACACAGGAATTACTGAAAAAGTATTTGTGGACCACAGATATCTCTTACTTGCCAAGTATGTCCAAAGGGAAAGTGAAAAGAAGAAATATTTAAAAAGCAGATTTGGCTTCTAAGTTCATATAGATTTATTTCACTCTATAAACTGGGTCTGCATATAATACTATCTGCAACCCTAATACCATTTTCTATGCTCTCTCAAAAGGATAATAAGATAATCAGGTTTAATTTTAGAGAAAACACATGATTAAAAAAAAAAAAGTATTGTTCTTTATTTCTGCCGCTAACCAAACTATTATAAAAGAACATAATAAATACTATAACATGTACTATAATATAATGAAGTTGAAAATACAGAGAAGTGAAGGAAAAAATATTTAAGTAATATTATAGTAATATATTACTACAAAATGTTATATGTTATTATAGATGTTATTATAACAATAATATATATTATACATTTTACATAGGGATAGAGTCATTCTTTAATGAATTTCCTTTTAGTCATTTTTCTTTGTATTGTTTTTACTAGTTTCACATGGTTGTGATCATACTGTATATACACTATTGTATCCTGCTTTATCAATGAACATTATAAGACATGCTTGAGATTCTGCTATATAGCAAAGGGAATATCAAATTCAAACTTTAATAGTATGTGCAAGTACCAGGAATTCTGACCTCTACTCAGTCTCCAAGTTCCCTTCATTATTTAACAGAGACTTATTTTATGTGCCTATTTTGTGCCAAACACAATGCTGAGAAATGAAAATACAAAGCTAAATAAGCCAGAGTTTTTGTCCTCAGAGTTCACAGTCTCAGCTCAGCAATTACCTTATGCCTTCTCAGAAATATGGGCTTATCTGCATCAGTTTGCATGACATACAGAGACAATGAAGTAACTGCTTGAAATCTGGCTATTTTTTACTTTACTACTTTGAGGAAGAATTATAATATACACAAGATTTATCTCAGGCAACAAATGAATTTTCCATATTTGGTAAGGTTGTATTCTTATCTTACATGTGAGTTGCCATTCTTTTTTTTTTTTTTTTAATTTAATTTTATTTTTTTTTAAGATTTTTTAATTTATTTATTCATTCATCCCCCCCTTGCTGCTTGTGCTCGCTGGGTCAGCCAACCAAGCCGTGCGGGCGGGCCTGCCTTCACCAGGAGGCCCCAGGAACCGAACCCGGGGCCTCCCATATGGTAAACGGGAGCCCCACTGATTGAGCCACAGCCACTTCCCAAGAGTTGACATTCTTTTCTTCATTTAATACATGTCTTTTTCAAAATTTATTGCAATCCATATTTTATTGATTAAGGTCAATTTTTATAACCAATATAAGAAAGAAATAAAAGGCACCCAAATAGGAAAAGAAGAACTAAAACGTTCACTATTCACTGATGAAATGATCCTATACCTAGAAAATCCTGAAAAATCCACAACAAAGCTACTAGAACTAATAGACGAGTTCAGCAAAGTGGCAGGATACAAGATTAACATGCAAAAATCAGTAGCGTTTCTATACATTTCTGATGAGCAATCTGAGGAAGAACTCAGAAAAAAATTCCATTTACAATAATGACTAAAGAATTTAATATTTAGGAATAAACTTAACCTAAAAGGACATAAAGGACCTGTATTCAGAAAACTACAAAACATTGCTAAAAGAAACCAAAGAAGACTTAAATAAATGGAAGAACACTATGTGTTCATGGATTGGAAGACTAAATATTGTTAGGATGTCAATTCTACCCAAACTGATTTACAGATTCAATGCAATTCCAATAAAAATCCCAACAGCCTTTTTTGCAGAAATGGAAAAACCAATTATCAAATTTATTTGGAAGGGTAAGGGGCCCCAAATAGCCAAAAATGTTGTTAAAAAGAACAAAATTGGAGGACTCTTACTTCCTGACTTTAAAACGTATTACTTAGCTACAGTGATAAAAACAGCATGGTACTAGCATAAAGACAGACATAACTGACCAATGGAACTGAATCAAGAATTCAGAAATAGAATCTCACATCTATGGCCAAGTGATTTTTGACAAGGCTATCAAACCCACTCAGCTGGGTCAGAACAGTCTATTCAACAAATGGTGCTGGGGGAAATGGATATCCATAGCTAAAAGAAAGGAGGAGGACTCCTATTTCACACCTTACTTAAAAATTAATTAAAAATGGATTAGGGACCTAATTTATAAAAGCTAGAACTATAAGACTCCTAGAAGAAAATGTAGGAAAACACCTTCAAGACCTTGTGTAGGTGGTGGTTCATTAAACCTTATAACCAAAGCATGAGTAACAAAAGAAAAAATAGATAAATGGGACCTCCTCAAAATTAAACACTTTTGTGCTTCAAATGACTTTGTTAATAAAAGTGAAAAGGCAGCCTACTCAATGGGAGAAAATTTTCAGAAACCATATATCCAATAAGGGTTTGATGTCCATGATATATAAAGAGATCATAAAACTCAACAATAAAAAGACAAGCAACCCAATTAAAAAATGGGCAAAAGACTTGAAGAGAAATTTTCCAAAGAAGAAATATAAATGGCAACAACAAAAAAATAAAACAAAACATGAAAAGATGCTTAACATTAACATTAGATGCTTAGCTATTAAGGAAATGCAGATCAAAACTACAATGAGATATCATTTCACGCCTTACAAAACGGCCATTATTTAAAAAAACAGAAAACTACAAGTGCTGGAGAGGATGTGGAAAAACAGAAACACTCTTTCACTGTTGGTGGGAATTTATAAAATGATGCAGCCTCTGTGGAGGATAGTTTTGCGGTTCCTCAGGAAGCTAAATATAGAATTGCCATGTGATCTGGCAATTCTGCTACTAGGAATATATTCAGAAGAACTGAAAGCAAGGACGCAAACAGATATTTGCACATGGATGTTCATAGCAGCATTATTTACTATTGCTAAAAGATGGAAACAACCCAAGTGTACATCAACCAATTAATGGATAAACAAAATGTGTTATATATATACAATGGACAAATATTGTACAGTCTCATGAATATGATCTAAATATGATGAGTAAACTCATGGAGTTAAGCTATAGAGTATGGTTTACTAGGAGAGACAATGTGGTTTGAGAAGGGGGAGCTGATGCTGAATGTACGTAGAATGTTTATTAAGGGGGAAGGGTTATAAATGTGGGGAAATGATTAGAGTTGATGGTAACACATTATAGTGAGTACAATCAACAATGCTGATTTATAAATATGATTGTGGCTGAAAGGGGTCATCCAAGGAGGTTAATGTCAATTGAAAGACAGCTAGAGGATAGTCTAGGGACTGTATAACATAGTGATTTCGGTGGTAGATGGTGATTGTGGTTAATAGCACAAATACAAGAATGTTCCTCTATTATAAGGTGTCAAGAATATGGAGATACATGGGAAAATATAACTAATGTAACATATAGACTGTAGTTAACAGTAATATTCTAATATTTTTACAGCAATGGCAAAGAAGGTACTACATCAACACTAAAGGTCAATAATGGAGAGGGTATAAAGGGATATGGGATTTTTCTTTTTGGAGTAATAAAGATGTTCTGAAATGGACTGAGCTGAGGACAGCACAACTCTGATGAAACTGAGAGCTACTGAGGGTACACTTTAGATGGATTGTACAAGGCAAGGGGTACTGTTTAACATGGTGAACCCTGAGGTGAATGATGGCCTGTGGTTAACAGTACAAATATGACAACGTTCTCTCATAAACTATAACAAATACACAATATTAATACATGGTGTTAATAATAGGATGATTTGTGGGAAAAAATACACCAAATATAAGCTGTGGACTATAGATAGCAGTAATATTATGACAACATTCTTTCATCTTTTGTAAAAAATGTGTCACAACAATGTAAGATGTTGATGGTGGGGCAATGTATGGGAATCCTGTATGGTATGTATGATTGTTTTTGTTAACTCACCACTTCACAAAATAAATAAATAAAAACTTAAAAAGAGCTTTCATTTCCTCAAGATGAATTTTCAGGTTATTCATCATATTCCCCCATCATATGTATTTGCAAGATATATTTGTTTATGTACTTGTAGATAATCACAGCCTACCAATTTAGTTAGAGGATGTAAAGCAAATGCTTCAACAAGCACAGGTGCAAATATACAGTGATCCACATTCACCTGGAACTATTTGCATTACATAAGGGGTTGTATCAGACTTTACTTCTCTGGAAAAAATATAAGCATTCCTAGTTGGACTTAGCTTCTTTTTTTTTTTTCAAAGATTTTATTTATTTATTCATTTATCCTCCCCTTGCTGCTTGTGCTCGCTGGGTCAGCTAACCACGCCGTGCGGGCGGGCTTGCCTTTACCAGGAGGCCCCGGGAACCGAACCCGGGGCCTCCCATATGGTAAACGGGAGCCCTACTGATTGAGCCACAGCCGCTTCCCCGACTTATCTTCTAATTTAAGTCTAGTTGCCTAAATGCCATCTCAAAGCATGAAATAAGAGATAAAACAAGGTACTGAATCATTCTTTTAAGTCTTTTAAAAGACACCTCAAATAGTAATGATAGGGCACTATGGAGCAGTGAGCAGTGAAGGAGTTACACATAATGGTTAGAAAAATCTTATAGTTGTATAAGCATTAGTAGGTTGTCATTAATCTGAGCCTCAGTTGTCTTATATATGAAACAGGGATGGTGATATTCTCATTCTCACAGCATTACTGGCAAGAAATAAATCTTTGTAAAAATACAACTCTACATAAGTTTTAGGAATTACGTCTAAGGATTCCTAATTTATAACCATCCCCTAAAAAGCTAAGTATAATCAAGTTTTGCTTTTTTCCATTACACTTACTTCTAAGTTGTCATAAAGTCTTTACAAACGAAAAGTGGTGTTCTGTTGTGTCATTCAGAGAGACAGAACCAGTAGTTAATTGAAAGGCGTGCTGCTGTTACCAAGGAACTGCTGACAGAAGGCTCCAGAGACACGTTTAGGAAAGAGAAAAAGAGAACTAGGGCAGCAAAACAAATTGGGTGGTAACTTGAGTTCCTCTTATTTTCAGATTGAGTTTAATGTGGAAAAATTCCTACCAATCTATGTCTCTACACACACTGAGAACTTAAAAAGCTATTAAGATGGAGATCCTTTGGAGCTCTCCAATAGTTTTGATTTCAAGGTCTAAAAGGGACCTTAGGCGTGAAAGAGTCACTAATGGTTTTAACCCTTGGAGACAAAAATGGTTTTGTTTACCAATGTTTTCCATTAATGAAGATTACCTAGCTAGGTCCCTAATGACACTTATGTCCAACCTCCCAGGAAGCAGAAATCTACACACTAAACCTACACACAATTAATTGAGAATAAGTAGTTACTGTCTCCAAAAATCTAAATGGCAGTAAAAGACAACATTTTTAAAATGTCAGGTTTTGCTACTTTCCTTTGGGAAATAACACAGACACATTTTAATAACCCTGTTGAAAATATTTCTCCCTCACTTGAAATTTATATGGAATAGAGAATCTCTTTCTTCATGCACTTATTTTGACAAGTAAAATCAATGCCAAAGATTCTAATTTCAGGTGCCTAAGGCTAAATCTGCAGATGTGGTATGGATTCTTCCAATTAAACAAAACAAATAGCAGTTGCTTTCTTAGCCTGAATACCAACCATAAGTGTGTCAAACAATTTTTTTTAACACTTTACTCCCCCCCCCCACTTAATACCTTCTCCATTAGCATGCAGAACATTTCTTTCTTTCTCTCTCTCTCTTTTTTTTTTTTTACTACATCATAGTATTCCATTAAATAGTTGTACCATAGTTTCTTCAAATACTCCCTAATTGCTAGACACTTGACTGTTTCCAACAGTTTCTATTATGTACAATGCTTTAAAATAAACAGCTTTGTTTATTTGGTTAATCTATTCACAGGATAGATTTATAAAAGTGAGATTCTGGGTCAAAGGGTAAAATGCAACTGTAATTTTGGTAGATAATGCCAATTTCTCCAGATGTATTGTGCCATTTTATACACACACCAAATGTTTAAGTACTTACTTCCTGAAGACCATTCCTACAAATACACATACCTGGATTACAACCTCCCAATTCTGACTCAGAAGAAACGGATTTGGGCCTGAGCAAGTTTATTTTTTCTCTCTTTAAATTAAAGAAGTTGTGCATTTACAGAAAAACCATGCATAAAATACAGAGTTCTCATATTCCATCCTATTATTAACACCTTGCATTGGTGTGGTACATTTGTTACAATTGATGAAAGCATATTTTCATAATTATACAATTAACCACAGTCTATGGTTTACCTTAGGGTTCACTGTTTGAGTTGTACAGTTCCATGGATTTTTTTTAAAAATTTTATTCTAGTAACAAACATAGAACCAAAATTTCCCCTTTTAACCACATTCAAACATATAATTCAGTGCTGTTAATTATTTGTTCACAATGTTGTACTACCATCACCATCATCCATCTATCATCAAAAATAAAAACTCTGTACATTTTAAGCCTTAACTCCCTATTTCCTACCTACCTCCAACCCCCATCCTCTGGTAACCTATATTCTAGATTCTGACTATGAGTTTCTGAGCAACTCTATCTTGAAAACGTTCTCCAAAGTGAACATCCCTGGTTGAGAAGCCCTGTTATAAAAGGTATTCTAAATGGAAGTAAGAGTTAATCCTTTAACCTCCAAAGTTTATACTCCACAGTAACTCCTTCAATAAATATTTTTTGAGTGCCTCTAATGTACTGGGCACTCTAAATTTTGAAGATATAAAGATAAATAACAGTACCTGTCATCAGAGAAGCTTAGGGTCTAACAAGGATTGATATAAACATATAATTAAGAGATAATGTACCACGTGAGATACCATCTCACACCCAGCAGTATGGCTACAATTTAAAAAATGGGAAAACAAATGCTGGAGAGGATGTGGAGAAATTGGAATGCTCACACATTGTTGATAACAATGTAAAATGGTACAGACACTGTGAAAAACAGTATGGTGATTCCTCAGAAAGTACAGAATTACCATGTGATTCAGCAATCCCACTTCTATGTATATACACAAAAGAAGTGAAAGGAAGGTCTCAAACAGACATTTACACACCAATGTTCATAATGGCATTATTCACAATTGCCAAAAAGTGGAAAGCAACCTCAGTGTCCACCAGCAGATGAATGAATAAACAAAATGTGGTATATACATACAATGGAAAATTATTCAGCCATAAAAAGGAATGAAGTTCTGATGAATCCTACAACATAGATGAACCTTAGAGACATCATGTTGAGTGAAATAAGCCAAACACAAAGGGACAACTACTGTATGATCTCACTTATGTGAAATAAGCAGAATAAGCATATTCATGAAATCAGAAACTAGAATACAGGTTACCAGGCCAAGTGGGAAGAGAGCTGGGGAGTTAATGTTTTATTGGTATGGAGTTGCTGTTTGGGGTGATGGAAAAGTTTTGCCAATGGATGATGGCAACAGTGGCACAACTTTGCATATATAATTAACACAACTGAATTGCATATTGAAAAAGGAAAAAAAAGGAAATTTTAGGTTGTATACAAACCCATAGAACTATACAACACAAAGTTAACAGTGTGCTAAAAGTAATTACATAATTATAGGAATATTTCATAAATTTTAAGAAAGGTACCAAATTAATGCAAAACGTTAATAATAGGGAAAACTGTGTGAGAGGGGGATTGTGGGAATTCTGTACTTCCTCATGATGTTTCTGTAAACCTACAACAACTAATTTAAAAAAAGAAAGAGAAAGAGATAATATATAAGTAAAGTGTGAGAGATTTACACAGAATTTTATGGGACTATAGAAGAAGGGTGCTTCACCCTCACAGGTATGTCAGAGTAGGCTTCCTAAAGGAAGTGCTCCCTGAGCTGAGTAAGAATTAACCAGATGACGTGTACAGAGGGAGAAGGCATTCTAGGTAGTGAATAACATGAAGAAAAGCAGGGACTAAGATACAGAAAGGATGTGTATGTATGTGTTAACTGGAAACATTTCATATTGCTAGAGCATAAAAAACAAGGGGAGAGAGACATAAGAGAGAGGCTGCAAAACTAGACCGAGATCAGGTCAATGAGCACCTAGTATGTCATATTAAGAAATTTGACTTTATCCTGTACGCAAAGAAAGTTATTGAAGGGTTTCAAGGCTGCAAGTGATATGGTCGGATTGTTATTTTAGATTTGTGGCTACTGGAATGAAGGGCACAAAAGTGGAGAAACAACAGTAAAGAAACTGAGGCAGTAATCCAGATGAAGGTTTGAATTTGGTTTAGGGGCAAGAAGAGAATGGACTGAAGAAATCTTAAAAGCTAGTATGAGCAGGACTTAGACATTGGATGTAGGGGTGGAAGTGAATGGAAGGATGATTCCAATATATTATCAATCCACTACTAGCAAAGCACTGGATTTAAGCTATTTTTACAGCAGCAATGATAGGCTTACACTGATTCAAACATACTCTCTTACCTGATTTTTGCATTTGGGAGGCCAAGAATGGGTGTATAGAGCCCAGCAAAACAAACAGGTGGAAGCATGTGAGCTTGTCTTTATTAGCATTGTGCTTTAATCAACTAAGTAAAGCAACCAAAGGCAACCCCAGTAGCAAGTAAAACATTACATGGTCTTATGTCTAATGTGCCCTCTCTTATAATAACTCCTTTTACTGGTGAGTCTCTTGATTCCACTTTCCTCTATGCTTCTGAAGCCAGTGACCTACACTGCTTTCCCAAACCTTAACCCTCCCTAGCCAAACTTTACAAGATTGGCAATGGATTTTGGGCAGCCTATAATCCTGCCATCAAAGAAAGTCAATATGTGGAGATGAGAAGATCTGGGGAGAAAGTCCCCTGTGAACTCTTTAAACTCCCCTGATTTATACAAGTCTATGATCCTGGAGGAATGGAGCAGGAGGGAGCTATGTGTAACCTATATCAAGTGTGGGCATTTGTTTCTCTTCTCAGAGTTCCTAAAAAACAAACTGGGAAACAGATGTGGCTCAAGCAGTTGAGTGCCCACCTCCCACATGGGAGGTCCCGGGTTCAGTTCCCGGTGCCTCCTGAAAAAACAAAAACAAACAATAAAACCAACTGAGGGAAGCTGATGTGGCTCAGTGGTTGAGCGCTGGCTTCCCACATATGAGGTCCCGGGTTCAATCCCTGGCCCCCAGTACCTAAAAAAAAACAAACAAAAAAAAAAACACAAAAAACTGAAGGGAAACCAAAAACTGGTCAATAAGCATCAAATGAAAACAAGTATATACAAACACACACACACACACCAAGGCTTACCTTTCTTTTATCTTCATCTGTTGATTCAAATTTGAAAGTAGCCCTATGCTGAAGGAGAAAAAAGGGGAAAGAATGTCATTTTAAATAGATAGATTTTTAATTTCTTGGCTATGTTTAAAAAATACAGGAAATAATGTTCTATAAAAATGTTGCTTTTCCATCTCATATCTCAATATTCTTATTAAAACGAGAGAGATAAGCATGTAAACAGATAATTACAAAGCAGTGTAAAAGGGCTATATACGGAAAAGAGCAGAGAGAACCAATCCACTAACTCTGCCCAGGGAAACCTGGAATGCTTTGCAAAGAATATACAGCATTTGAGCTGGACCTTGAGGGATAAATAGGAGTTTGCTAGGAGGCAGATGGGAAACATTCCAGGGACAGAAAGAAAGGCTCAGTATGTGAAACATGATATATTCGTGAAATAAGCAGCTCTGGGAGACTGGAACATAGGAGATTGGAACATAGGACATATGTTAGGAGACGGAGGGAGTGGAAAAAGATGAGAAAAGTAGAATGGACAATGATTTGGAAAGAATGTTGCTAAGGAGTTTGTCCTTTCTTTTTCATATGCATAGGAAATCATTAGAGAAATTTGAATAGGGAAGAGACTTCATAGACTGGTATTTGTGAAAAGTAATTCTATAAGAATGAGGGTTTTGGGGGGCGGATGTGGCTCAAATGGTTGGGCGTCCGTCTGCCATATGGAGGGACCTGGGTTTGATTCCCGGGACCTCCCAGTAAAATAAAAAAATATATATATAGAAGGCTGCCAGGCTGTGTGCCGGTGAGCCGCCAGGCCCCGGGAGCCATGCAGCAAGATGATGACGCAACAAGAGAGAGACGCAGGGGAGAGACAAGATGAGATGCTCCGAAAGCTCCGGCAGCCAGGAGCTGAGGTGGCTCAGGCAGCAGAATACCTGTCTCCTACATAGGAGGTCTCCAGGATCGAATCCTGGTGAAGACTGGAGGAGGAGGATAAGAAGAGATGGCAGGAAACAGACACAGAGAATTGCCCAGCGAATAGACACAAAACACCAAATGGGGAAAGGGGGGTTTAAAATGGATAAAGTAAATAAATAAATCTTTAAAAAAAAAAAGAATGAGGGTTTTAATCATGGCTCCACACTTGCTAGCTCTGTAACCTTGAGAGAGTAATTTAAACTCTCTGTAACTGGTTTTCTCATCTAAAAATAGGGATAATAAAAGTTCCTAGTTCACAGGATTATGGTAAGGGTTAAAAGAGCTAAGTCATATAAAGCACCATCTAAGTGCCTGGCATATAGTAAATATCCAGTAAATATCAAGAGTTATAATGATGATGATGCCAATGATAACAAGGAAAAAATAATTGGAAGGGAAGAGATATTTTCATGATTCTCCTGAAATGATGGCCAATGCTGTATTTTCCGCTTTGTAGCTGAAGTAGAGGAGAATGGATGATAGAATAAATTGGTTTGTCCACTGGCACAGAAAGAATGACAGTATCAAAAAGACAGAACATAGGGAAGTGGCTGTGGCCCAAGAGATTGTGGTCCAAGAGATTGGGCTCCTGTCTACCACATGGGAGGCCCCAAGTTCAATTCCCGGGGCCTCCTGGTGAAGGCAAGCTGGCCCGCGCCCGCGGAGAGCTGACGGCCCGCGCCCACAGAGAGCTAGCACAGCAAGATGATGCAACAAAGGGAGACAAGCAGACACAGAAAAATGTGCAGCGAATGGTCACAGAGAGCAGAGAGCGAGCACAAGCAGCAAGGGTGGGGAGCAGGAATAAATAAATTAAATAAATCTTAAAAAAAAAAAAAAGATAGAACATAGTTTTATTCAAGAGAACCAAGAACCTGAATCTTAAGTTTTCCTTTATAAAAATCTCCAGTGAACACCTCCCTACTTTCCTTTATAGTTCTCATTGGCCACAGTGACATATATATTGGCAAGCCAGCAGAAATTAAGCACACTAAATACTAAAGATATCATCATTACAGGTGGTTCTGCACTGACAGCTTTGCAGAAGCAGCAATTTTTGAAATTAAATGAGGTGGAGAAGCATTGGCAGAGAAGTAGTACTAATTATAAGAAATGGTCAGAGGAAGGACTTAGGGTAAGAAAGAAGAGCCATTTGAGAAAAATCTAAGGGAGGTTGCCCGGCATATTGCATGCAAAACAATGAAAATGGATGAAGTCAGGCAGTAAGGGCATAGATTTAAACATTTATACGTGACATAGCAGATAGGTGGCTGGCAACTGGGAGAAGACTATGAAGGAGGTATGAACAGCAGGGAATTTTGGAAGAGTAATTTGAGCAGTAGCTCACAGGCCAGATCAAAGAAGAGCCAGACTGAGGACATAAAGCCCTGTGAGGAATGGGGATCAATAATCTGACAGCAGTATAAATTTTAAAAGGGAAAATGATTTGGCAACACACATTAGAAGTCATAAAAATATTCATACCCTCTGACCCTGAACTCCCACATCTAGGAATTTATCCTAATGAAATCATCCAGAAGGAGAGAAAAATGAAATATGTAAGCACACTCACTGTAGTAGTAGCTAATATTGTGGAAGGAAAAAAAAAGGCAATCTGAATATCTAACAGCAGCAAACTGATGAAATAAATTGTGCATCCATCTATAAAAGAGAATACAGCAATTTTTAAAAAGATGACTATGAAGCTCTGGAGCAACATGGGAAATTACTTATGTGGCATCAAGTAGAAAAACAGTAAAATATCAAATTATATATCTACGATGACAGTTACTCCATAAATACATGGATGCATAAGAACAAGGACTTGAGTGTTAAAAGTGCAAAAATAAAAGCAACTATAAAAGGGTGGTGGGATTTCTGGTAATTTCTTTTACAAAATTCATTATTGTTGATATATTATTTTTATAATAAAAAGGGAAAAATTAAAGAACAAATAAGGCAGTAGGAAAGAAGGAAAAATGGATAAATGAAGGAAAAATGGATAAATGAATGAACAAGTTGTAAATATGAGGGCTATACCTTAGGAAGTTATATACCTGAGGCTTAGTAAAACTAATGTTAGATAAATGATAACACAGCACCAGACATCAAGCTAAGGTCGTAAGCTAAAACTTAGTAAAGGTCCAACACAAATGAAAATAAATAATTGCACTTAGAAACAAGGAAAGCTTAATTTTTGCCATTACATGGGAAATATCAATTCTATAAATTATCCAAAATAAATGTACCTAGTTGCCAGTATAATGGTTCTCCTAGACCTTTTTAGGCATTTATGGTGAGGAGACATTAAAAAAAAAACATCTTCTGGAAAGACACCTATTAAATTAAAATACACTTCCACAGTTCCTATGTAGAACTAATCTTTTTTTTTTTTTTTTTTTGAGGTACCGGGGCTGGGGGTTGAATCCAGGACCTCATATATGGGAAACCGACATTTAACCACTAAGCCACATCTGCTCCCCTAAGCTGGTTTTTTCATTTGTTTGCTTGTTGTTTGTTTTTTATTTTAGGAGGCACCGGAAACTAAACATGTGAGAAGCAGGCGCTCAACTGCTTGAGCCACATTTGCTCCCAGAATTAATCTTTTAAAAGGGTGATAATTTACAATAATACAAAGGAACAATTTTTCTGATACTTTTTAAATGCAAGGTTGATATTGTCATGAAACCAGTTTTTGTAAAAACAAAAGTTTCCAAAAGCCTTGTCTTCTAACTAGCATGAGTGCTTAATTTAACTTAAAGATATATATTGGTATGTGGAGGCAATACAAATTGAATTTTGAATGTGTCAATCTATTCTGAAATTTAGCCCTCTAAGGCTGGCTCCAAAGGATGTTGGCTTCCATAAAGCTGTTTTCTTTTGTCCAATTTTAATTATACCTAAACTAATAAGTCCCCTTAATCCTTATTCTCTCCCCTTTCCAAGGCTGAAAATGGGGGATGGGGTAGAGTGGGGGCAAGCTACGTGTCTTTCTAGAACTGTTAGGCAACAGTAAACCACCTCCCTCCTTTTTTATATACTTAATTTCCAGATGAACAGGAACAAGTCAAATATAAACTAAAGAGTAAAATCATTGTTCAGTTTAGAGAACAAGTAAGCTAGGAACAGCTCGGTGACACACCAGATTCATTATGCGGACTCCCCACCACAGGTTTTATACCCTAAGATTAGGCTCTAAAAAGCTCAGGCTCTGAAGTAAGACAGCTTTGGGTTTAAATCCCGGTTGTACTGCTTACTAACAGTGTGACATTGGTGAAGTTATTCAACTTTACTAACCCTTTTATTGTATAGCACCTTGCACATAGTAGGTGTTCAATAAATGGCTGCTATTGCACAATTTATGACATGGCATCTGATCAAATACTGATCTGTAAATAACCACGAGTTATTTCATAGATTTCCAAAGATACACTCAAACCAATACTAGGAAATTAACCTAACTGGGGTGATGTATGTGTATGTCATGAATAGAGATTACTTCTAGAACTAAACTCCAATAATTTAGATTATATAATCCAATCCAATGAGAAAAAAAGGTATAACAAAGAAGCAGTCCCCTAAACATGCTCCTGTGCAAAAACCTGAACTGTGAATTCATCAGAACTCAACCTCAAAGTGGAATGCACAAAGTCCTCTTACACAGTCCAGGATATTTATATAACTCTATTCAAAAGGGGATTCTGTATTTCTAGAACTGTCCTAATATTAGGTCTCTATCAATTGGGTTCTTCTAGCATATAAATGAAGACCTCACTGCTATCAGCTAGTTTTCCTTTAGTATGAAAACTGCTCTTAGGACCTACCTGCCTGCCTGTGTCTTAAATACCTTTTCCTCTTCATTTGGCCATAAACTTGCCATATTTCCAAAATGGAATCCTGCTGGAGCTTGCTATGGGATAAGGTGACCTCTATGGCCACCAAGCCAGCTCTCTGATTATCATCATAGTTGATGACTCTTGACCTCAGTTTCTTCATCTTTTAAATGACCCAATTATCTTTGAAGTTCCTTCTAGTTTAAATATACTATGCTTCAAGGAACCATTACAGTACTGTGCAACTTGGGGCCCTTGATCACTGTTTGTTGTTGACAATCATGATAATGATAGCAAGCAATCTCCCTACTACATCAATTATCAGAACAGGCCCTAAAGGAGGCAGAGGAGCTTGGAAAGTCTAGACTAGACCAATACATCCTTATCACAATTAAGAGCTAAGAGCTCATTCCATAACTGGCACTACCATTGCCAAAGGAAGTAGTGTACTGCTCCTGAAAAAACTTTCTCTTCTGTGCTCAGAAACAGAACAGGCAGAATAAAGGCACCACAGCCCTGCAAAAAAAAGCCCTGGATATGGAATCTGAAGAGGAGATCTGCCACTTACTAGTATGTGCCCTTGAGCACGAAGACAGTCACTTTCTCTTTTTGAACTTTAATTTTCTATTCCAAAATAAAGAGAATATTTCTATCTTCCTTGTAGGTTGTAATATAAGGAAATTATAGGCAATGAAATATGTTAAAGTGCTTGGGCTAATAATATATGTTTCACAGCAGGCACTCAATAAATATTAACAGACAAAAGGAGAGGGGGTAAAAAGACAATCACTCCTTTTCTTTAAAAAACAAAAACAAAAACAAAACTTTCCTATGCTGAGTCAACTTACAGTATGCCCTTAAGAAATAGACAAGTTTCATTCTTTCTGGGATATATCTTCTCTATTCCCCAAATAACAAGGGTATGAAGCAAGAAGGCTTCAAAATTAGTCTCTGTATCAGATATACGATGTTACCTGGAGCCAGACAGGTACTGTTGCTGTGAACACACATGGTACAAGGTATTCTGTTCCCCGTTAGAAAATGCAAAGGTTAAGGAAAAAGAGAAAAGAAAGGAGTATATCCCCCAATTTTTATATTGGGCTATGTCAACTCAGTGTCATACATTTTATTTCTGTTTTTATTTTTATTTTTATTTAAATCTAACGTTACGCATTGTTTCCTCAGTGGCTGGCACTGTTCTGAGTGTTTTAGACATATTTAGACATAAAACTCATTTAATCCTGAAAACAATTCTATGATGTAGGTACTATTATAATCCCCATTTGGTAGATGTTGAAACTGAGGCCCAGCAAAGTTAAGTAATTTGCCCAAGGCACACACACCAAGTGGAGGATCAGAGCTCAGACAGTATGGCTCCAGAGTCTGTGCACTTAAGAAGCCACAGTACCTCTTGAGTATGTTGATCATTGTAATTGTAACTTACTGCCTCCTAGGTGCATTGTACTCAGTGTTTGGCATTTAACACTTCCATTTAATTTAATCCTCACAATAATTTAAGAGAATGGTGATATTATCGCTATTTTACAGATGAAGAAACTGAGGCATCCATAGTCATGAAGCTAATAAATGGCAGACCTGAGATTTGAACCAATGTTCATCTGACTCCAAATCCCACCTTTATTCTACATATGTGTCTGTCTCCTTTTGAAGTTTGGCTTTATTAGAGAAAAAAGGCAACATAATGAACACCTCCCCACTCTCCCTAACAATGAATCAATCAATCATTCTCTCTCTGCATCACTCATTTCCCTTCTTGGTTGGACTCCTCAGTGCCCCATAATTACCTCTTATTCCAAACAACATTTCTCAAGTCCAGATGAGGAAACCAAAACACATGGTTTCCAGCTAATTTTTCAGACTCCATATATTATAGAGCTAGGCAATTCAATTCCAACCCCCTATCCTTATTGCCTGACCACCTCAATATTTCCCCTTCCTATTCATCTGTCCTCAAAGTCTCTCCTCTTGTGGGGCAAACCCCAATGAATTTGCTTTACACTCTGGCCCTACTATAATCAGTATTAAATATAGTGAGCTCTCCTCTGAAGGAGCTAACTGAGTCAGTTCACAATCAAGTCACAACATTCTCAGACTTGACCCAAAAAAGTGCAAGTGCTTGGGAAATCCTCCTAAGTATTTTAGGAACACCACATTAAATAATATACACTGGGCATGACAACTTTAAAAACATTTCCAATGTGAAAAGGGGAGCTAGAGATGTCCAGGATTTAAGCTCTTACAGTACCTGGCCAGGAGTGGTAAGTGGAAACCAACCTGGAAAGAGATCAAGGAGAGGAAGAGATAAATTGGAGGAAGCAAATCTAGAGCTCTCATGAGTTTAGCCATGAAGGGAAGGAGAAATATTGAAGGAGGTAATAAGATCCAATTGGAGCTTTTTCCTTTTCCTTTCCCTCAAGGAGAAAGTTCCTATTTATTGCTGGGTATCTGGCATATAGTAAGTGCTGAATAAACATTAGCTGATTTGACACAATGGCCAAGTTTTGTGTTGTATTTCCATTTTTCCTTTGAAATTCGGTTTGTAGTGGTCGCCAATCTTTTCCGGAAAGCAATAATAAATAAGTTAAATGAATATAATCTCTACAATACATACACCTATGCATTAAATGAATTTCTCCTAAATTGAGCAGGCATGCTCGACAGTAAAGCATACTAGAATGTGAAGAAGCCAAGATATGACCAGAATAGAACCCACGCATCCTCACAAAAAAAGCATTTTCTGAGCTCTGTAGAAAAGCACTAGATTCAAATCTCAGCCCCATCTCTAGGTGGCTGTGTGCTCAATATCACCATTTGTGAAATGGGGAATACCACCACTCTCCTCAAAGAGTTGTTGGGAAGATTAAATGGAAATGAAAACTTTTCATAAATAAGAACTGTGCTTTTTGTTTTTGGATTTTCTCCACCCAGGGCTAAAATATCATACTGTAGCAGCTCAATAGCATAAAATGTATGAAAATGCAGTGGTGGGCATATAGCAAATACTCAAAGAAGAGATTATTGATGGATGCAAATGAAAGGAAAGATGACATCTAGGGTACGAGTTGATGTTAGGTGTGTTTTCACAGAAGTCATTTCTAAAGTAGCCTTCTAAATGGAAGAGTAAAGATGTAGCATGCTACTCTTTTGTAGTGAGCATGTAAAATACCTAGAAGGAAAAGTAATTGAGAGCT
This sequence comes from Tolypeutes matacus, assembly GCA_026826555.1. NCBI lineage: Eukaryota > Metazoa > Chordata > Mammalia > Cingulata > Chlamyphoridae > Tolypeutes > Tolypeutes matacus. The sequence continues at coordinate 3,528,157 of JAKSZT010054303.1, read as the reverse complement.
AACGGTTCTTGGAGAGAGATTCAGAAAAGTGACTGTGATTTATAACAAGATACCTTTTTACTGCGGAATTGTAAACTGGAAAGAACAGTAAATGGATACATTTAGAGTCTAAGGACCTAGGTTGGGATCGCAGATCACAAGTAAGACCTTGGGCAAGTTAACAGATTTAGAGTCTCAACTGCAAAACCTCACAGGACTGCTGTCAAGATTAAATGAGATAATGGATGGGAAAGCTGTTAAGGCAATACAAATAATAGAGATTATTAAGAGTTAGATCCTCCACCCACTTACGACATATTATATCCATGACCTTGGGCGTGATTTCAATTCTTTGCGCCTCGGTTTTCTCATCTATAAAATGGGGAGGATGATACCATTGACCCAAAATCACTCTGAGGATCAAATGAAACCAGATATGAGACATCACGCCTTGAAAACTGTGCACTGCTATAAGTATATGAAGAACTGCCATCGCTGCTGATACGTTTTATTCATGTCAAGGGCCATGTTTGTGCAGAGAAACACGTATTTTTATACTACACAGGTGAGGAAGCCTCGTAAGCATTTATACATCCAAGAGAAGGGCACAGGGCACAAACGCCTATCTAAGGATTCCGGGGGTGTGCCTTGCACGCTGGAGGGGAGGAACGTAGGGCAGGCTGCTGGGCCAGAAACAGGGGAGTGGGCGCAGGAGTGGGGGCAGGGGGATGCAGGATGCAGGGATGGGAAGGGCTGGGGGCACAAACACGCATGCCCAAGCCAGAAACGTTTTCGGGGGAGAGCAATGAGCCTCTACGGAATGGGGGTGGAGGGAATGTGATGTGCAAACCCGGAGGGCGGCCCGGGGGTGCGATACCGCACGCCCGGGGCCAAGGCTCTTTACCTTGTCGCTGTAATCCCTCAGGACCCGTTCGATAGCCCCCGCCTCGCCGGCCCGGACGATGTACAAGGCGCGCTCCTCATCCATGGCCGCAGGTGCGGGGGAGCCGCGGCCGCTCTGCGCGCCCAAGCAGCTGCCTCCAGGTAAACGCCTCGCGCCCCCGCTCGCTCGCTTCTTCCCAGCTTCCTTCCTTCCCTCCTTCCCTCCCTCCCTCCTGCCTCCAACCCGCCAGCCTCCGCCCGGTCAGGCCCGACGTCACCGCCCCTCAACTTTCACCCTGCGACGTCACCGCTCCCCCAGTAACCGGCTCCTCGGGGCCACCCCCGACAAGGCCGAGACCCCGATCGAAGCCTGGCGAGGCGCCTGAGGCTGGGTCAGGCCTGAGGCGCTGCTTGCTTTCCTGCCTCTCCCTCTCTCAGAGAAGGGTCCAGCCTTTTAAGTGGGCTTTCACAGACAGAACTGTTCTTCTCTCCCAACTCTTCCTCTATGAATCATTCTCCTCAGTGGACAAGAGCAACCGGGCTCTTCCCCTCCCATTTAAGAGCCAACCGCTAACTGGACTACAATTCCCTGCATGCAATAGAGTCAGCCCACGCTTCCACTGTATTTATTGGAGTGCCGAATGGCATACCGGGATTAGTAGTCATCGACCGGGAAAGACTTCCCCCCAGAGGCATGCTGGGAACTGTGGTCCCGCGAGGGCCGGAAACGAGAGTCCGCGGCTGCTGGAGACCAGTGGTGGAGAGACCGTTAAGGGGAGGGGTTAAGCCTCGGCTGTGCCTCCTTTTCATTCCTTACGGCGCTGACTGTCCTGTAAGAGTCTTGGCTGGTTGACAGTCGTGGAAACTGGCAATCTGTGGTGGGAACTGTCCCTCTTTTTTAGTTGTTTCGAGCTCTGAAATTCTTTCCTTCCTTGCTTATTTGCGACCTGATTAAGTATATAGGCACAGTAATGTGGGAAATTCCAGGCAATTGTTTGATAAAAGGAAATACGACGATTCTTTGCCTTAATAATCGCTGCCATTTATCGAGCCGATGGGACTCCAAACTGTGTTAGGTGTTTTCCATATACCCTCTAATTCTCACAACACTGAGATTTTTGTGGAACCAAAAGGAGCCTCACTCAAATAGATTAAGTAATTTGTCCTGAATCACGTGGCCAGTAAATGGGGACGCTGGGATTTGAAGTCCCTGCCCTCACTGTGTTTCCATTCTAGTGAGCAATCCTGCGAGGGAGGCACTGAGGAAACTGAGTCTTGGAGAGGTTAATTTGCTAAGGTTGCAGACGTTTGAGGCGGAGTCTTTCCGCTCTTCCAAGCTATTTGTGAGGGAATGGATGAATTCTCCAATTTCAAGTTCTCCACTCCAAGCAACCTTTACTAGAAATCATCTCTCCTCTGCCCCCTCTCCCTCTTGAGCTGTGCTGAAGAGGAACTAGAGGGGGCAAAGATTAATCCATCCAATAATTATTGAGTTTCTTCTGTGTGTCAGATATTGTGTTAGACACTTGGAATTTGGAGTTAAAGACAAACATGGAATCTGAGATTGGAATTTTTGATCTCTCTGTGGGCTCTGCTTTCATGCAGCATAGAAGTCAGATTTTAATCCAGCTCTTTAAAAAGGATACTGGACAAAAAGGTCATGGAATAATCTACATTCTTTAGGTAATGGTAATATCATGCAATTGGTTTTAGCAGTTTACAAAACATTTTAATATACATTATCTAACAGATCATTGAGGAGGGTATTGGTCCCACTTTACAGTTAAGAAATCTGAAGCTCAGATGAGTTTAAGTAAAATGAACTGGGTCTCAAACTGAGAGTTATAAAGTATTTGGCTGTCTACTCTGTGTCTAGTACTGTCAAGTGCTTTTTTGGGTAACTGTCTATTTATTTTTGGAGCTAGGGCTCCAAGAGAGGATATTAACAAGCATAAAATATCTGAGTAGAGAATGTTTCTTTTAAAGAGGGTCTTAACACATGTTGTGTCTGAAATCCCTGTTTACCAGAAATGAGTTGTGTTCTTAGACTACACCCCTGTGCTTCTAAAAAGAGTTAAAAATGTGAAACCTCATGAATTAATGTTTTGGGAAATTGCACTTTAGTAATTTTAATTAAGCAGTAATATTCTGATTTTATAAATCAAAAGAATCTTTGATTCTAACTCAAGTCATTCTTTGACCACTGACGAGACTCTGGTCCCAGAAAAATTAAGTGGCTTTTCCAAAGTCAATAGTTAAAAGCAGACTGGGACTAGAGCCTAGACTAGCTAAGTCCCGGGTCACTACAACACTTTACCTCCCTGAATATTCAGTTTTGTGATATTTTCAGTGACTTGAGTTGCTAGTCCAGCACTGACTCCAGTTTTTGTTGGTACTTGGGTAGAATGGTGCCAAGGAATTAGGATGCAGAGCCTGCATAATCAAATTAATGTATTTATTTGCAAATCATTGCTATGAGATATAGTAATATAATAATTCTATACATATATATGGTCAGTGCTTTACTATTGTCAAAATACTTCCACATAGATTATCTGGTTTAATCCTTTATAATAGCTGAAAAATGTGAGGTCAATAGGACAAGTATTATCTTCATTTCTAGAGAGAAAAGGGAAGTTCAGGGTGTTGATTGGCTTGCTCATAAACAATACGTTTGCTAATAAGTGGTATAGTCAAGGGCTAGAAGTATTCTGGGTTCTGACAGCATAAAATGTTATAGACTTGGCGGTTAGGGCCAATGAAAAAGCCTGCAAATAGATGCTAGTCATTTATTTTGGACTTTGATATATCCTGCTGTGGTGTTTCCTCTTACTACTGACACTGGGGTAGTTGGAATGTGCTAAACTGATGATCTTTAAGGAGCACCTGGTGCTAACAGCTTTTATAATCCAAATCTTCCACATGCAAAACTTTTCATGCATTTTCTGTAGAAGAAAAAAAATTAAAAATAAACAGAGCTTGGTTGAGTTGCTACAGCTCTAGAATTAGAGTCCAGAGAACTCCACTAATTTGAAATATGACCTGTCACTCAGCAACCACCACCTCACTGTGTGAGGCCCTCACACAACCACTCCTAAGCCACAGTGACCTCAGCTGAAAAATAAAGGATAGATCTAGATCAGGGGTTCTTAACAAGGGGTCCGTGAGCTTGAATTGAAATTCAAAAAATTATTCTTGTGGGGACATGCTGGTGTGTGTGTGTGATATATTTATTAAATAATACACAGTATATTGTGGATTTAGTAAGGGGGCCTGTGGTTTTCACCTGACTGACAAAGGGGTCCATGGAACAAAAAAGGTTAAGAACCCCTGATCGAGATATTATCTTAGTTCTCTCTCAGTTCTAAAAGTTTATGATTCTAAGAACAATACCACATTTTCATATTAGCTCATTATTTAGAAAAACCTCTTAGTTAGAAATGGGTTATACAAATCAGTATGTGGCCTATTGTAATTGAAAACTCTTTCCCTTCCCACTACCAAAGCTCCTGGTATGTGCACTCAAATGAAATATTGATCTATTGCAGTTATTCCCAAACCTGTCCACATTTTAGAATTTTCTGGGGCACTTAAATTTTTTCATTGCTTGGGCCACAAAGATTCTGATTCAGTTGATCTGTAGTGAGGCCTGGGTATTGGTAGCTTTAAAAACTTCCAACTTGATTTGAATGTGCAGCCACGGTTGAGAACCACTGGACCAAAATTTTGCTAGAGTATCAACTACTGGACTAATTTTTTGATAGACTACCATATTTTTGTACTTGTGACTCATTAATCTGAGAAATCACAATACCCTGGCAAAATGAAAGTTATTATTTCATTCTCTTCAAAGAATGGATTAATTAGCATGGTTTGTTTCTTTAACAAACATACAGTACTCATTGGAGCACAGCATTGTCTTAGGCGCCATAAGAAATAAAAACAGTAGAAACAACTGATTTTCTTCTTTGGGAATATAAGAAACAACCAGAAAAATGAATGAATCTTTTCTACTCATAGGATAGAACAAATAGAACAAAAAGACCCTGTGCATCAAAGGAAGGTAAACATTGATAGGAGGGTAGTAATCAGAGAAGACTTTTTGGAGAGGGTAAGCTGTCACTGATGGAGAGGGTTTAGAGAGCTCCCAGACGTAGGGAAACACCTTGAGAAAAGGTAAGGTCAGGAAGCAAAAAGTAACAAGATACGTTTACAGAAATTATACCAAATTGTTTGACCTTGAAAGCCAGCAGTGGAGATTTTTTAAAGGCCAGTTTGATTGGGTCATGGAGGGGGAAGAAGCTCATTTGATTAATACTTTTAAATACTCTGCTGGGATGATTATATTAGATCTCACCAGGGGATCGTTAAGTTCTTTATCAGGATAGCAATATAATGAAAATAGTGCTTAAGAAAGATTTTCTCAGCTTCCATGTGTAGGAAAATATTTGGGCAGGATGGAGATTAGAAGGAAGGACAATGTGATCCTGAAGAAGGGAATCTGTCAGTGGGATAAGGAAAAGTTAAATCTGAGAAGTGTTTTATAATCAGTGATGACTATAGCCAGCCAATCCAACTTTAGCTGACAAAATTTTATATTTCTGAAAACATGACTTTGCTGTCTCATGTGACCAAAAGTAAATAGAACTGGGAAACAAGAGGGGTCCTCTTGCCAATGGGCTTTAGATCCTCGTGCACATTATTTTATCTTTCTGGATCTCATTTATAAAATTAGAGTTGAACTAGATGACTTCAAAGGGTTTTTTATATTCTTAAAATATATGATTACTTGATCCAGCCTTTCAGCACTTTTATGAAATTCCTCAGTAATAGTCCCAGTACTGCAATTGCTAAAATTGAGCCCATTCCATGCTGTTAGTCCTTGGCAAATGCACCTATAGTTGTTTAATATTTGATTGACTATTCACAGTGGGAGTCTCAAATTATGCACACGAAATGGGCTGTGCCCTTTAGGAGTTTTCATTTGTCCAAGAGCTGGAATGTGGGTCAGAGCCATTTGCATCTTACTGGCTTAGAATCCCATCCAAACACCTCTTGGGAAAACCCAGCGCTTTGGGTGGCAAAGCTGTAATGTGGTGAAAGGACCTGGGCTGGGAATTGGAAACCCTAGATTTTAGTACCAGCTCACTGTATGAGTCTCAGAAGCTCAGAAGCTGATCTCTTGTCAAACTCCCTAAACCCTTCTGGCAATATTTTTATTTTTATTTTCTTAGTTTTGGTATATAACAGAGGAAAACCTGAAAGCCGGAAGACTTTGGTTTTAATTTAACTCTGTCTCTGGGTTTTCATGAAGAAGTCACTTGCCCTCTTGATTTTCTCAGCTGTGGTGAACATAGTGCTACCTACTTTGCAGGACGTTGTAAGACTGTCAAAGTGGCCAGCACAGCAGGCCTGGCATGGAGTAGCCACTCCAATGTCAGCTGGACTGGAATGAAATATGCAACCTCCCTCACAAGGATGTTGAGAAGATTCAGAGATAAAGGTCATGCTATTCCTATGGATGCACAAAGATCATGCGTTTCATTGTTATTGCTATTGTTTTGTTGTTGTTCAACAATAGAAAAGTAATTCTGACACCATGCTTTGGTCTTTAAGCCTTGAAGTCAGTGATTTTAACATCTTTAACACTGACATGCTGTAAGACAGTTTTGGAATAGCAACTATCATATATATAAATACATATGTATACACACACACACACCACAGCAATGCCTTTGCAATTAAGCTTATTGAGAGTCACATGTCAGGGAAAATAGGGAAAATGTATTCTCACTGCCTATCTCTCCTCACCCTCCCCCCACATCCTTTTAAACTCTTTAGTGCAATAAAGCAGTAATTTACTTACCAATATTTGATTAAACTGTTAAGGTTCAACTCTGGGAGGAGGTGGCAGGACAAAAGATTATTGTCATTCATCATCAACACATTTTAGTCTTCCCCTTGAGTTGCCTATGAAGGATTAGCATTTCCCTGAAAGGAGGACAGAATAAATTGCATCTACCGCCAAAAACCTGCCAGCTCCTTTCAGCTGGGGGCACATACCAGGAGCTTTTCCCATATTAGTCAGCTTTATCTCAACTTTTAGGCAGTGCCTACATTTGAATTTCATGGGGTTCAGGGTCAGTCAAAACAGAATTGAAGGGTTGCTGAGGTCAGAGGCCACTGCTGTCAAAGGGTGGTGACCTTAACAGCAAGAGGTAGCTAGTCTTTCCACCCTCATCCCCCCCCCTCCCCCCGCAAACACACACAAAATGACTTCATTCTAATGTGAATGCCTGGCTCATTGCATGTCCCCTGCAGAGCTTTTTTTGACCTGGTAATAAAAATTCTGTGACTTGGGTTTTTTATTTTTAATTTTTAAAAGTTTAATGTTATCATTTTCTTTTGTCCCTGTTTCTGTATAGAATGACCAAGTCTTGGACCTTGATAATGTCGTTATTGGTTTGTACGTACCCTGGGAAATGATGGAGGGAAAGTTAGCCTGCTGGTATCTTACAGCGAGTGGAATGCCACCCTGGGTGTAGGGGAGGATCCAGTGCCCAGTTCAGAAATTGCCTTCATTTAGCACACACAAAAATTTCCTAGAACTTCTGAAACTCTCTCAGACCCCAGTAAATTCTATTACCACAATCAAGGTTAATTTAAGAAGGGCAGTTTTGTCTTTAAATCCCAGCTCTGCCACTTTCTGTGTGATCTTGGGCAAGGCACTGAACTGCTCAGAGCCTCTGTTTCTTCATCTGTAAAATAGAAATGACAATGCAGGGAGGTTGTGAGACGTGGAGACGATGAATCTAATGTGTCTGGCACATAGGAGGCCCCTCAAAATGGAATCCTTTATGGATAAAGGAGATCTATTTCAGAAATGTGCCACATATCGCTCAGAAAGAGGTGAGGAAAGAATGGCAGGCTCCTCATTTAAAGATTGTTCTTCTGCCTTGACATTTCAGTTCATAAGACATTTGGCAATTTGATTATTTTTGCAAAGGTGCAACATGGGTCAGAGTGTTTTGGAAATCATTCCTGTTTGGGGCACAGTATGGCAGTTCATTGAGAAGTCACTCCTAAACCTCTGAGTGGCTTTCCCCTTCTCTTCAGAGATTATAAATACTAAGTATCAGCATTTCAGCTGATTCTGAGGCTAATTCTCTGACCCCTGCTGTCACGGTCAGACCTTATTATTTTTCATAATAATTCTTAAACAACTGGTTTTAGCTCTTGAGGCATTTATGATGACAAAGGAAGGAATAAAACTGGGGAGTCCTATTTTTCCCGCCCACCATCTCCCTTTACCCACACTCCTTTCCTAGCAACAGCTCTTTTCTCAACTCTTGTGGCCCACGTCTTCCGTTCCACCTACACCAGCAGCAGTAAAATAGGGGGTGAGAGGGCTGGGGGTGGGGTTGAGGTGCAGGAGGCAGGAGGGGAAAGAGCTTCAGGGAGGAGGCCGATGAAGCACAAAAGGTTCTGACCTCCTTGGAAGAAGAGGAAGCCACAGGACTGTGTCCAAGCTGGCTTAGCTTGGGAGGCTGCCAAGGAACTGAAGCAGAGAAGTTCCAGGTTAGAAGGGCAGGCAGCAAAGTAGTATGGAGGTGGGGTGGGCTGAAGGGCAAGCAAAATAGTACAGTTAGGGAAAGGTTCGTCAGCTAAGAGGAAACTGTTAGTGTAGATTCCCATGGTATGCCACTATTTGCCCAGGGCACTGTTTTCCACTCTGGACAGACCAGAATGCTGTCAAAACAAAACAAAAACAACAAAAAATAGGGGTGCAGTTCAGGGACTAGAAGTCACTGAATATTAGAACTCCCAGGTGGAAAGGGTCAATGTTCCTCAACCTCGACTGTGCATTTGAATCATGGAGGAGCTTAAATATTGCTGCCCAGGCCACATCCCAGGTCATTTCATTTATTCACTGTGGGTGGGATGTGTACATCAATATATTTTTTAAAAGTTGACTGGGCAGCTAGGGTTGAGAACCACTGAAGCCCAATCCTACTTAGAGCAGAAATGCACCTTCTACAGCATCTTTGGTGGAGGTGGGATTTGACCTCAGTTCCACTTTACTTTAAAGCCAATTAAGTGTAGCCATCATTTTTTTAAAGCTTCCAGTGATGACAATTTGCCTACTCTGGGCACGTGTCTAAGTCTGAATCCTTGTTCCATGAATTTTAAGTTCCACGAATGTCAAGCACACTATGTCTCCCCTTCCACTAAATTTCCGAGGACTTTCCTCTTGGCTTCAGGAAACCTGTTTGCCCCTCTGTGGGTCCCTGTGTAATAAAAGGAGTATTTATACCCTTCATTTATATATTTAAATGTTCATATTTACAATGTTTCCCAGGATTTAATTTTTTTTTAAATCTTTCAAGTCAGCCTTTAAGCACTGCGAGAAGTGGGGACAAAGAGCCTGTTTGATTTTGCTTTCTCTACTTCTCCAGATTAACTTCAAACATCTTGACTGGCGTCACTTTAAAATGAATATTAACAGTTCTGAATGGAGGGGGATATTGCAAAAGATAATCCAGAGTCGTGTAAGGGAGGGTGGGGTTGGATATGAGGAAACAGAAGGAACTTTGCTTGGTGATGCTTGTGCAGGTGTATGGGCTGAGTTCTCTTGGGCATGAACCTCAATCAGGTTTTTAGCACCAGCTGGTAGAGCCATCACCTTCATTCTTGTGGCTGACTCCCTGAATCACTGTCCAGCTGCCAGTCCATTCTTTATTTTCCCTAAGCTGTCCACTCTCCTCACCCAGATCTGCCATCTCTGGTCCATCAGCACAGAGACTATAATTTGGAATGTCAGTCATATAACATGTCCACTTGAGGTCCAAAGTGGAGAGGTGACCCATTCAAGGTAATGCATGGTGAAGCCAAGGCTTCCTTTCAGTTTCCTTTCCATGATTCTATCTTTCTCCCCATTTAGGTTGGGTTTACTCAATGGAAACTTTTTTATTGGTCTGTGCATGGGTTGCTATCCCAGAGGGGCCACAGAATCCCTTTCTTTCTAGACCTGGACTATACTACAGGCCTGACAAAGGACTCAGCTGGTTGGATGCTGAGGAAAACACAGGCCTGCAACGTGGGTGAGCCATCCTGGCTGCTCTTCATGACTGCAGCCAATTTCCAGCTGGCACGGTCCTTTTCAGAGAGTGAGTCCTAAGAGGGGAGTGTCCCTTTATTGCCAGGACTCCTCTGTCCTTCCTGACAAGTGACTGGCCCCACTCCCAGCTGCCATCCTTGCCCATTCTCATTCTGCTGACCAGCTAGGCACATCAGAAGGAGAGAAGGTGCATTCGAGTCATGTGCACACAGCAGCTGTTGCCTTTTCCTAATCAGATCCTTCCCAGTGCTGAAGTTGAAGGTTTTAGAACATTTGGGGGCATAGGTAGTAATTACAACTCCCTGGAGACAGATATCTTGTGCTCTGGAGAGAACACCTCATCTAAAGCTGCCTTTTTTGCAGTGCTGACGACTCTCGTATCTTGGTAATACTGTGAGGAGGCATGCATTCTCTCTTGCAAAGTTCCTCTCTATTGTCTGAGATTCAGGCACTTGTTGATTGTGACAATCTTTGCCTAAATATTTGTGCATTTGATGAGATTGTCGCTTTTACTTGTAAATGGGTGTTTCTTCTTACGTGGTGCTGCTGGAGGTATGGTGATTACTTAATTTTTTGTGTTTAGTTCATCAAAATTCAGACTTATTCCAATCTTTCATTTATGGTACATTAGTTTTGAATTACAAGAGTGACAGTCCTGGTCATCCTAAGGTTTATTTTATACAGTGATTAAATCTGAAATTTCATTCTTCTCCCTTACTTTGTATGTAAAGCCAACTAAAGGATTGTGGACAAAAGATCAAACTAATTTACATTCAGAAAGTAAAATCCAACAGGCTACTTATTTTTGGTAGACCAACATAGCTGTGTATTTTTAAGGGGGAAGCTACGTATAATGTATATATATATATACTTTTAATCTTAAAATAGTGTTCAGGTATAAATATGTTATGTAATAGCAAGTAAAAGCCTGAATTTAAAAATAAATCTTTTGAAATGCAAATTGAGTTGTCAAATTCTCATGTCTTCTAGTTAAAATAGTCACTACTGCCAGTTCTAGAAATCTGTGGCTCTGAATCGCTCATAGATCCTAGGCTCTTAATGTCTAAGAAAAACACTTAATCATTTTGCTTCTATATCTTCACTCCTCTCAGCCAGGAATCATTGTTATTGTACTGTTCCAAAAGTTTATTACCATTTAAAACATTGCAACTTGAAATATTTTTACCCTCAGTGATCATTAGTTCATTATGCTTTAAATACCAGGGGACCTTTTAATGATGCTGGTATTAATGAATAATATTCCCTGTAAGGACTGAAGGATTCTTGCCTTTTGCTGACACTAGCCATTGTGCAAACTTCAGGCAAATCCTTATATGTAGAAGAATTGATCTCCTACAAACCTCAGTCAAGCTGTAGGTACTATACTTAATAAGGATTGGTGTGTGGCCTATCCAAATTTTAATGATTGTTTTATGATGAGGTGATGGGGAACTGCTTAAGCACAGCCAGGACCACTTAGTTTTGTTTACCCTCATTCAGAATCCCTAAGGATTCAGAATGTTATTTATATTGTACACACACACATAAACACACAGGGAGGTCATATCAAATGCAAAATGAATATGAAGAAAGCAGGCAATTTCAATACCTTTTTATTTGAGTGTGAAACCATTCATATCTTGCACAACTGTACAGATAAAACTATTTCCATTTTAGCTGTCGACATGATTATCACACTGAGTGGTGCAATCAAAGATTTTATTTACAGAACAATTGCTAAAACATCCGATGTCATATTTCCATTTATTTCTTACCCATAGGGTAATAGGTCCACCATAATTGCTTGGTGCATTTTATAATACAGAAATAAAACCTATGTTAATCTCTAACAAACCTCACAAATTGCTACAAATCTGACAGAAAAATGCCTACGAAAAAATTTTCCAAAAGTACAATACATTTTTATTTCCACACATACACAGAATAGTATAGGTTCAAAGGCACAGCTTTGAAATTGTTTTTTCTATCAAAGTGTCGGAAATTATAGTTTTATGAAGGAACCATGAAAAGTCATTTTCACACTTCGTGCTTGGTAAGCTAAAGTTTGGTCCATCCAGTTCCACAAAGTTAATACAGCAGAGCTGAGTGTGATACTCAATGCCATAAATCCACATTCTCACATAACTTCAAAAACCCCTCTCCTGCCTTTTGCTGACACTAGCCATTGTGCAAACTTAGGACAAATATTTGTATGTAGAAGAACCGGTCCCCTACAGACCTCAGTCAACTTAAGGCAATACAGAACAGACCTCTTCTATGCCTCAAGACAGTGCTTACATTCCAAGACAATGCAGGTACTATGACAGACCCGAGTTTAACAGGGAATCTGGCATTTCCAGACATCTCCCTTTAGCCCTGGTGCTCCATCCAGGAAGCAGTGATGACATCACCAGGAAGATGGTGTACGTAGGACATATCTGAGGGTTGTTCATTGTACAGTAAGATGACAGATGGCAAGGTGAATGCTCTTGGTAAATTATGTGCCCATCCAAGAACACAAACCAGATTCCAACACCAGTATCCATCCTTTAAGACTAAAGAGCTTTTGTCAACAGGAAGATAAGTAGCTTACTGGGAGTGGTTGCCAACGCAAAGCAAAGTCATGGAACACAGGGAAAAGGCACAGATTGGCCTGCCCGAGATAGTGCTCTATAGAAACAGTCAAGTCTGGCTTGGCTACAGGAACCCAATATCCCACTGACTTTTAGTGAGTCCTATTTCTGAACTAAAGTTTATTCATCCCACATTGAATCCCAGCTTCACGTTCATTAGAAAAATGGACGCCTAGGAATAGTCCATGAGTTATGATGTATAGAGATAAAGTCTTCTGGGGGGGGGGTGTTGGGATTATTATTATTAATAATTATTAATATTAAATATGGATTCCTATGAAAGCAGTCATTTAGCCCATCCTGTGGAGGCCTCTCCGTTGATGTAAGCAAAGCCAGGAAAGTGTTGCATGTGCTCGTATTCAGAATTCCTGCGCGTGGTCAGAGGTGTGTACATGTCACTAGAATTTCCATACCTTGTGGAATGCACAGACGGGCTTGTGTAGCACGTGTTGGCTGTGGGCACCTCTGGCCATCGGGGAGTGACTGGGGTAGGATGCAGTCTGGGAGTACTGCTCATCAAACAAGGTTCCATCCGGGAAGTGGGGCTATTAAAAGGGTACTTGTTGAGGGGAAAAAAATTCCACAAAGGTAAAATTAGCTTGAAGTTGCATTTATACATTATCAGTCATGTTCACAGTTTGTCTTAAGTTAAATTTCTTAAGATTCTATCAATAAGAGTTGATGGGAGGGAACCAGTAGACTTCTGATAGATTGAACCTTGGTCTAGAGGAGTAATCAACAGCAGAAATGCAAAGGATTTCATAGCCAGAGTTGGGCTGGTGTTCACTCTGGAATGTCTTGGGAAGTCAAACACAAAAGGAATAACCCCACTGGGGACACAGGAGTGGATATGGGTGTGTGTGTGTGTGTGTGTGTGTAAATGTCCTGACAGATATGGATGGATGGTTGTGAGTTTTATAGTTATAGAGATGTGATAGGTCCCATTCCATCAACCCAAGAGAACAATACTGTCAAATAAAACACAATGCCATTATTAAAAATAGCATTTTACAGTTGAATTCAATTATGAACTGCAGCCTAAAAGCAGGCTTTTGAAGAGGAAGCAAGTCAACAGCATCAAAGGTTATTATTAGCACCTATCATTTAGAGAACATCTTTCTTTTAGGAAATGCTAAATTATTGGGCTTGATATGAACGTGGAGGGAGGAGTCAAGATGAGCCACTTAAGAGGGGACCGGAGGGGAGGGGTCCTTTTGTGCAGGTCAGAACAACAGGTGTTAGTAGTTACGCGCACAGGGGAAGCAGTCCTAGAAAGGATTAGGAATAAGAGAAGTGTCTCCGAAGTGCTTCTTCTTTTACATTCTTTTCTGTTACCAAGACAGCTATGCAAATAAGCCCCCTTTAATACCACCGGAGGGGAGGATAAGGCGGAGCTATGGGCCCCCTCTGAGAGCTAGCAGTTTGCTGGCCAGTTAGCACAAGCACACACCAACAAGGAGGGGACTAATCAACAAGGACGATGAGGGCAGTGGGTGGGGGAGAGAGAGTGTGAGTGGATGAATTCTTCTGCTCCCCATCTGTCTTCCCTGACAGTTGGAGAGTGGAGCCCCAAGGGATTAGGTGGGAGGCTGCGTCCTGGGAGGGAGACAGACAGGCTGAAGCCTAGACAGCGGGAGAGGGGTTATGACAACAATGGCTGCTCCCTGTGGTCAGATGGCCAAAGGGAACCAACTGCTCTGCATCTTGAGTGGGAAGGAGCTGGAGGGGGAGCAGGGAAAGCTGTTGGGCTGAAGGCATGTGAAGAGAACTATTTATAGGTCAGGGAAGAGGGACCCAACTTCTTGGAGTGAAGAGTTTTCCCCTCTAGGTAGGACAGTATGCTGTACGCAGCAAAGTGCAGCCACTTCAAAGTCAAAAGAACAGTTAGGAAGGAGGGAGATGGGCGTAGGTAGTGTCTGGAAACTCAAGGGAGAAGGCATGGAGGGCTGTTGCCAAGGAGACCATGGACAAGCACACCAAGGCTTTCATAATCCCTAATTTAGATCAGAAACACTTGAGTGTGTCTCCTGTGCCATGGATTCTGAGAAGCTACAGGATGCTCTTTGTGTGACTACTCTGGCTGACTCTCAGGCCTGAGAAAGAGGGATTCTGGCCCAGGACCCATTTTAAATCCCAAGGAGACCATAGTAAGATTGACCCCTGCTCAATAAAATAAGATTCCAGGTATATTAGAGAGATTACACTAAGAAATATTAGTTATTACAAGAATTTTCTTAATTTTCCAAAAAGTTTGCTTCCCCTTCCTGATATTCTCTCAAGTAAGGTCCCCAGGCACATGCCACCTCACCTCGTGGTGCTCTCCCCAGCACAGAGGCCTCCTTTCTGGTCTTCGCACATGCCAAGCTGGCTCCCATCTCAGGGAACTTTGCCCTCGATTCCTCTCTTTTTCTCATTCTTCAGGTCTCAGCTCAAATGTTACCTCCTCTGAGAAACTTTCCTGGGACATACTATCTCAAGAAGATAAACACTTTACCCTCCGCATGTCAGGGCAGGATCACACCATCCTGTTTGGGAGCTGTCTCCTTCTACTAGCGTCTCTCTATAAGCTCCTTGTAGGGCTTTGTCATGTTCACCACCATATTCCCAACATCAGGAATAGTGCTTGGCACCTAGCAGGTGCTAAATAACCATTCGGTGAATGAACATTGGGATGTCACCACTAGAAAAAATCTCAGGGACCATGTAATCCCATAGAGATGAGAAAACTAGAGCCCTTAAGAGAAAGTGTCTCACAGTAAGTTAGTGGAGACATAAAAACCCAGTCCAGGGGTAATGCTTTCTCCCCATTGACCCCAACTAGGCACGATCCAACACTACTGAATTAAACAGAAGAGCACTCCTTTTGGGAAACCCAGCCCATTAAACTTTAATTGCTCTGCCATTAAGCTCCCTCCTCCCCTGTAGACCACAGAGTCATAGAATACTGACCTGTCCTCAACTTGCTGGTTCTGACGGAGTTCTCACTTGCCTTGACTTGTGTAGGTAAAATGTCACAGTATGGACTTGCAGTCTCCTTCCCACAGAACCCAAGAGAGTGTGGCTTTTGTGTCTAGTCAAGGACCCTAGATGCAGCTGTGCCCAGGGGTTGTGTCACAGACTCAAAAGAGTAATTGCCTGGAAATTAGACTGGCTCAAAATATCTCTAATGTGACAATAAAATTCTGTTACCACAGAATCCGGCATGGAAAATTCTGTCCTGTTAGGTCAGCTAATTGCAAATGAGTCAGTGACTCGTTTTCCCCCTCGTGGTGAAGAGACCATTGAAAGAATGGTTGGCTGAAGTGCCCGCTGGCCTCAGCCTGGTGATTAACACCACCAATGAGGCTTCTATTTAGTCTGGTGGGAGTGGCCAGGCCAGCCCATGTGGCACCCGCCTCACCTTTCAAACTTTACATCCGGTTTCATGCAGGGTCTTTATGCATGCTAGACACAAACCCTGGGATCCAGAGATCTCTGCCCGGAATAAAGGCACTTTTTGTTGAGGGCCCATAACAGGAAGTCATCATTTTCTGGGTCAGATCATGCACTGTTGCTACTGATGTTAAAATAGAGATAAATCAGTAGTTCCCACCCCTTGAGAGAGGTGGGTGAGGAGTGTTTGTGGGCAGGTATGTGTGTGTGTGTGTGTGTGTGTGTAGTCAAAGGTTCCGTCAGATGCCTATGGCTTAAGTCCATCTCAGCTGTGAATGAATCTGCATCTCTCTGGAACCATATTAGGAAGTTCTATTCTGAGAAACAACTCCCTACACCAAAGGCTGACTTTCCTCCACATGGAAGGGAAGAATGAGCCCTTTATCCCTGACCCTTGCCAAATGGGCTGCTGCTTGAGCAAAGGGTGAAAGGTGGCCCAGTTGGGAGCACAAACTGTTTTCCTATGAAAGGCGGCTCTTACCGTACCCAAAACACTGCCAGTGGGCTCAGCCCCCAGCAGGCTTCCTCTTAGCCTCTTCTGGGAGAGGAAGTAGCTCTCAAAAAATCTTTGTCAGCTTTTAGAGTCAGGATTAATTGAGTTAATACATGGGAAACACTTAGAACTCCCCCATAATAAGTATTCAAAACATTCTAGCTATTATTAATATTCTTCCTTTTTCTTCTTGGAATCATCATAGGATCCTGGGGCATTCATCATGGGAAGAGCCTTCGTGACCTGCCATTGGTTCCACCCTCGTTTTACAGATGAGGGAACAGAGGTCAAGAGAGGGGAAATGACCTGCTTGGTGTCTGCTTAGTGCCAGCGTGAGGACTAGAGAACAGGCTCCCTGACTAAGTCCATGGCTATTTCCACGGCATCAATCTGTTATTTAATTCCCTCTTCCACTCATTTCATTGACAGGTATTTACTGAGTACCCACTAAGGGCCAAGCCCAGTATTTGGTCTTGGGAATGTAATGGCAAGAATAAAATGACCTGGCCCCTGCCTTCACAGAACTAGTATAGTGAGGGAGGCAGGTATTAATTATATAATTATACAAAATATGATTGTCTTGTCATTGTGGTGTTTACAAATGATAAAAATAATAATAGACACAAATAGTGTTAACTGTGAGCCAGGCCCTGTTCTAACCTTTATTAATCTACTTAACCCTCACAACAACCCTATGAAATAGGTTTTATAATTATCCCATTTTTCAGGTGAGGAAATAGAGGCACAGAGCTAATCAGAGGCAGAGCTGGGATGTAAACCTGGGAAGTCTAGCTCTACAGTTAGAAACTTTAAACCAGTCTGTGAGACTGATTTTTACTCCCTTTGGCCCAGGATATTTTTCCAAAGGTGGGTACCCTATGCAAACTTTGTAGTACTTACTGGGTCTCTGAGATTGAGGACCCATTGAACCTGGGCTGGGCTGCTCAAGATTCTGAGAGCTACATGTTTGGCTGACAAGGCCTTGGCCATACAGATGAGAAGGAAGAGTTTATTTTCTTCTAATTCACTCTAAATCTACTTCTAGCCACACAGCTTCTGGGTGAATGGCTTTTGAGCTCTAGGGCCCCAGGATACGTTCATGGCTGCTGATAAAGTAGAGGTTCCACAAACGTGTTTAATGAGTTACAGAAATCTTTGGCAGTGTGTGTTTGGTCTGGTTTGCTTTTCGTTGGGTATGGGAATGGGGAATCTGTGTGTGTGTGTGGTGGGGGGAGGGCAGCTGAAATCATCCCTTGTTCACTTACTTTGATGTGAACAAGTGCAACAGAATTGCAAGAAAGGTGTTTTTCTAAAATAATTCAAACCTTACACTGAAACCTCATTCTTCTGGACTCACTAATTCAGAAATTATGAGAATTCAAGCAGGGCTGAGAGGTTTTCCTTTGTATTATCCAGGAAGACAGCATGTGTTGTGCAAATAAGTAGCTTAAAAAAGGGCACACAAATACTCTGTTTCAGAAACCAAATGACAACCTTAATTTGAGCATAAAATACTGGGATGCATCCAGTTACTGCACTTCTCAGATGTATCTTATCAGTTTTTTAAGGCAAACACGGCAGGCATTTATTTACAGAAGTTAGTTTAAGTTACCCTTGTGCTGATGACCGACTGGATTTCTTTAACCATATTCTATAATTGAGATTTTTCCATCCAGACTGACCTTTCCACACTGAGTCTGAGATAGTGAAGTATGATATTCAGTACCTATGTTTGGGACAGCTTGACTTCTGACCTGGAAAGCTAAACCTAATTAGCCCTGTAGTGGATTTCCCACTACGTGCTCAACCTTAAATCAAAGTACTGATAAAGGAAAGAAATAAGCTATCTTGAGTGTGTGATTCTTCTTCTTGAACCTTAACTTGAAACTTACTGAGAATAGTAGCAGTAACCTCTTATTTACCTCCCACCCACCCCCAAAACACACATTTGTGTAATATTCAGTGCCAAGGGCATGGTGTTTAGAGTTGGAGAATTTGCATGCGATCTGCTTTGTTATTTATTAGATGCATGATCTGGGGCAAATTATGGTCTGAGCCTATTTCCTCATCTTTAAAAACTGGAGAAAAGCACCTTCTTCACGAGGTTGTTAGGAGAATTAATGGAGTTCACGTATTCAAGTGTGCCTAGAACAGTGCTCAATGCATGAATGTTATTGAACTATTAAACAAGGTGTACTTTGTCTGTAGACAGTGCCTTTCCCAGCAGAGGTACATTTTGAGCAGAGGCCCTGACCTCACCGACTCCCTGGGGAGGGATGTGATAATTAACTTCTCCCTGCCCCACTTTGCAAATGGAAACTGAGGCAGAAACCATGAAGTGCAGAGCGTGTGTGGTGCTGAGGGGATGGTGATGTCAAAGGAACATGTCTAAGGGCCACAGGGCATGGGGGTGAAGAGGCCAGCCAAGACCCTTGTCACCTCTCACATCAAATCCAGATTCAAAGGGCTCCTCCATGGGCTTTCATTTAGGCCTTGACCTCTTTTATTACCACCAGCTTTTAAATGATAGTCTTTCAGTTGGGAACTACTGTGGCTTCCAGAGTTGATGCTGCAGACCTGTCTCTGATCACCAGGGACTGCAAGGGGCTTTTGGAGACCTTGGCCTCTTTTTATGGCAGTGGCTTAAAAAAATATCACCCCAGGAAATCAGCTTCTGGGAATTCATGAGGAACAATGAGGGCATGAAGAAAGGGGCAAGATGATACTGGGAAAGGTGGCTTTGGTGCCACCACCTTGGCTTGATCTCGCTAGCATATCGACTCCTACTGGAGCATACACTCTCCAAAAGCAAATACACTGTCTCATTCTCCACTGTATTCCTGGAGGCAAGAGCAGAGCTTGCCATGCAGTAGGCACCCAGCAATAATTTGATGAACGAATGAGTGAATGAATGAGCCACTTAGACTGTGCTAAGTGTGTCTAAGTCATTTAGTGGATGACAGTGAGGAACACAGACTGCTCCCAAGAGAAGCAATACCTAAGGAGCTGGCATCTCCAGGTGACGCAGTTGGAGATCTCTAATGAATGCCCCAGGTGATGATTTAGTGGAATCAACTTCTTGGCTTGTCTGGGGATTATACCAGGGCTCCCCTCAGTACTGCATATGGATGTCAAAACAGAGGCCTGTTTGCCCTGAGTGCCTTTGTGTTGTGGATACACTCTCCTCATGTGCCCTCCCTTAGAGGCAAGTCTGAGCACTGAGAGCTGATGCCACTGCTGTCTCCAGCCTGACTTAAGTCCTGCCATCTCTCTGTCTCCTACAAGTGCTCAGTAGCAAGGCTCCCTGCATCCAGCAGCTCCCCTTTCTAATTCATCCTATGGGTGCTTTAAGAGCTCTCTTTCTCAAGCAGATCTTTGATTTTGCCACTCTGTGGCTCAAAAACCTTCCTTGGCTCCCTGGCTTGCAAAATGGAGTGGATGTGCCCAGCATACCACAGTGTTATTTAGGCTGACCCCTCCTTCCCATTTACTCATCTGTTCAATAAACTCTTACTGAATGCCTATATATGAGAGGTGGAAGCAGGTGGCGCTTAAGAGCCTAAAGTGGGGGTTGCACTGCCTTGGTTCAAATTCTCAGGCAAGTTACTTAAGCCCTCTGAGCTATGAGTCCTCTTCTGCAAGGGTTATTGTCATGATGTGTAGAGCGTTCATTAAAACTTATCTGTCCTTTTTGATAGGTGCCACATCCTGTGACCTGGGGCTATAGACTTAGTCTTGGCTTTCAAGGGGCCTGCAGTATCGTGCAGGAGTCAGACACAAGAGTCAGTGATGATAACAGGGTATGAGTGGACAGCCCAGGCACTGTGTAAGTACAGTGGAGTGGCACCTAATAAGGTCCTTGAAGAAAGAAGGGAGTAGTGTTAGGAAATGCTGCCAAGAAGGTGAGATGCTTGTCCTGGATTACAAGCCAAAAGATGTTGAAGAAGAGAATTCCAGCCAGAGGGAAGAACATGTGCAAAGATTTGGGGGAACTGGGCACATGCAGGGGAACTGCATGTGGGTTGGAATGGGTGGGGCAAAGAGGAGGGCAGGCCAGAAAGGCAGACAGAGGCCAGATGGTAATGAGTCTTGAGAGTCATGCTAAGGAATTGAACTTGGCCCTGATAGCAATGGGAGCCGATGAGAGAGGGTGGCATGGCCAGAATCAGTTTACTCCCAACAATACCTCTAGCTGCAGTGTAGGGATAGACCAGAGAAGGGGCAAATTTGGAAAAATGGAAACCAACTAGAAGGCTTTTCTTATCATCTAGGTTAGAAATGATAAAGGCCTGAGCTGAGGCAATGACAGTAGGGGCCAAGAGACATTTAGGATGTACACAAGCATGGAATTGGTGGCCAGTTGTGTTTGGACAGGAAAGTGTCTAAGACAAACAGAATGCCCAACATTGATATTACAGGTGAACCACAAAATCCATTCAACCCAGGCCAGAGAGTATCTATATGGTTTGTTAGACAGTGAGGAGCCAGAGGAGATGTAAGGCCGGAGAGTAGGTTGATAAAAGGTACATTGTAGAAGGAGTCTTCTGGTAAGATCACATGTGCAAGATGGATTGAAAAGACATGGAAGACTAAGGGGCCAGTCAGAATGGTGCCTAATGATAGTCCTGACAGGACTTGATGATGGTCTGACCAGGAGGATGGTGGTGGGAAAGGAGACAAAAGGTCCAATCTGAGGGTGGCTACCCCAAAAAGGGCAACAACCATCATGGCTTATCGGATCTTGGGATTAGAGAGGTGAGAAAGAAGGGACCTATCAGAGAACTCTTTAGCACCCAGGTGCAGGAGAGGAAGTAGCGCATGAATGCTGGTTGAGCACCTACTGTGGGCCGGCCCCTGGAGGGTAGGAATGACGCTGGTGAAAATATCGTCCTTTCCTTGGTGAAACGCAGGCTGCGCACATGTAAACAGAAGGTGCTTATTAATTGTGTTAAATTGACTGGACTTGGCACCAAGCACACCAAGGCATGTGGGAGCAAGCAGGACCGCCAACTCACCTGTGCAGAGCTCCTGTGGTAAGGGGAGTAGTGGAGTGGTCCCGAGATAGCTGTGTCGTGAGGGAGGGCCGGATACTGGCTCTGCATTGGGTGCGGATGCTGGTTGCCATAGCTCCCATAGTTATAGCTTCCCGTGTATCTAAAATGCATTAAGCACATTGAATACTGTAACAGCAGGGAGAACAAGCCAGTTTGGCATCTTTAAAAACCACCCTCATCGTTCTTCTTTCCCTTTTTCTTCTTTTTAAAACCCCATCTACTTCTTTTTAAAATCCCATCTACTTTTGACTCTTGCCATCTCCACTTTGTGGCTGCTGTGGTAAGTTTAAAATCCCCAGTTGATCTTTCTTCTCCCTCAGCACACCCTGAGCAAGCACTCAGGGAATGAAGTAAGATGCTGGCCCTGAGCAAAACATAATTAGTGATGGAAACCTTTATTCATGTTGCGTTAACAAGCTGCAAATTATATCCTGACGTCCAATAAGGAAAGAAAGAGATGAAATTACTTTGGGATTTATGTGTTTGTATCACTCAGGCCTCCGCTTCCCCATCATGGGGAAGGTGCAGTGTGTTTCTGAAGCTCCGTCTTGGAAAGAAGCACCACGACCCGATTCTCATCCTGGCTCCACTACTTCTCAGCCTGGGGCCTTACATCTGTAAAAATGCTGCGCGTGCTTATTTGGAGGATTACATGTGAAGGCACTTCATAAAATGTGAAATCCCAAGTGCTCGTAGGATATTACCACTGTTCTTCTCAATGGCATCTTTCAGCAAAAATGCTGACATATGACCACATGGGTGTCTATTCTGCCACTCCTGCAGAACTAAAAAGCTCTCTGAAACAATTTTTAAAATCCATTCTAAGTGTGTGCAAAAGCTCCTGTGGGAACAGGCCTGTGTGTGGTGCAGGTGAGGCCCACTGCACCCACGTGGCGGGGCACCAGCCTCTGGAGAAGAGGGCCCCTGTTACCATCCAGAGCATTTTCCAGCCACTGCACATTAGACATTATAAGTTTAGCGCCTTTTGATAGTTAATGCATAAAGGTGAAAAGCTCCCATGACCCAGGTAATACTTCTCAATAGACCTGTAGCTTATTCGTCACAGCAACATCACTACATAGATTTGAACACAGGCAAAACAAACGATTTAATGACTTAGAATACAAAGCACTGCAGGAACCCAGAGGGATGCCCTGAACCCGGTGAGTCACTGCAGCCCTCAGGCTGGGACCCCTGCTCCAAAAGGTGTCATAAAACACGGGGACCTGCCATCAAGCTTTACAAGTCTACAAAGTGTACAAACAGCCGCCTGGGGGAACTACTGAAAAGGAGTTTTTAGCTGAGGCTTTAAAGGAGGAAGGAGAAAGAATACAGGCTTTGGAGTCAGACATTCGGTTCGGTCTGTGCTTCCCCAACCCCCCTTTTCCATTACCAGCTGTGTGACCTCGGACAATTTAAGGCAATCAATCTGGCCTCAATTTCCTCATCAGTAAAATGGGCTCACTACTACCGACCTCACCTGGTTGTTGTGGGGACTGTATGGGGTAGTGATACACTGTATGGTGCTGAGAACACCATGAAAACTCCACGAAGGGTAGCATAGCACTCTTCCTGTCCTTTGAGAAAACAACTGCTAAGCAAATACTTGTACTTAAAATCAATTTAAAAGTAGAGCAACATCCCAGCAATGTCACCTACCCATGCTCCTCTCTGTGGGGATAAACAGGTATCCTGTGTGTGACGGAGGAAGAAGGCACATGAGTGCCCCTCATACAGGGCAGTTGTTGGGAGCTTTCAGCTGGGGACCCAGCAGCTGTCGTCACGGTGTACGTCAGGGACCATGTGTATGACTGCATTGCTCCTACAGAGACAAATTAAGATGCATGAGTGGCTAACACAGTTCCTGGACTCCCCAGTTCTTCCTCTGAACCCTTTAGTAGCTTCACTTTGCTCTTAAGCTAAAGGCCAACATCTTTACCGGCCTGTGTCTCTCTCTAGCCCTGCTGACTTCATGCAACCCCACTTTCCTTCTATCTGATCCTGCCACAATATCCTTCTTCCAGTTTCTCCAGGGTTCCATGGGTCTCAATACCACAGGGCCTTTGCACATGCTATTTCTGCTGTCCAAAACCTTCACTCATCCCTTAGTACTCATTCAATCTTCATATCTCAGTCCAGAGAAGCTGCCCCCCAACCCAGACTAGATTAGCTCCTTCACTGCACTGTAGGCCTGTGTGGCACCTACTGCAATTTGTGGTCCTGTGCCCATTAGTGAGTGTAATTATTGGATGAATGGCTATCCCCTGCCAGACTGTAAGCTCCAAAAGGGTAGGAGCCTTATTTGTTTTACCCACCCGTGGATCCCTCAGTGCTCAGCACAGATCCGGGCAGTCAAAAGTTCTCAGTAAATATTTTTAGAAGGAAAAAGGGAAAAGAGGGGGAAAAAAGGAGAGCAGGAGGGAGGACAAAAGAAAGGTTGGGGAAAGCTAGCTCAGACCAGGTGCAGTAAAATAACTTCTCAGCACTCAACTGGTGTTGACAGGTGTTAAGGAGCCAACAAATTGCTTTAATCAAACTTAAGTAGATTACTGAGCTCTGCCTGCCCAGGTCTTTTTGAAGATTATTAGACAGTGACCTGGGTGGTGACCTTATTTGATACATACTATTAATTCTATTTATTTACTTTTTAATTGTATACCTTGAAAGTGGTAGGGACTGGGGTAAAAAAAAAAAAAAAAAAAAAATTTAAAACCCTCAAGAGGCTTTGAATTTTATGACATGGTTAGGGGAAAAAACCCCAGCAATTTCAGAAATCACTAATAGCAATAATAAACCCATCAGACCACTTAATTTCTGATTAATTGTAAAACATGTTAATGTCATGAAAACAAATTAAGTTCATATTAAACCTCTTTTCCAAGGAGGAGAGTTAAGATTCAACACCTCTTCAAGGCACAGAGAAAACTAAAGAATTTGTTAAGGGAAGCCACTTGTAAGGTGAAATAAAAGAGAGAACTTGATCTTTCAATTCAGTATTTTCTACAGCAGACCATTTTTATCGTGAAATTCCTCTGCAAAGCTAAAAGGTTTTCATTTTAAAAATTTGGTCCATTCCAACCAACGACTTTGCAGTGAATAGCACACAAGAGAGAAGCAGGAGAAAGCAAAGAGATGGTAGATGAGCCCCACGCACCTACCTAATGTGGAAATGGAACCGTATTTTAAGTACATTGATTTATGATTAAAGGAACCCTGTTGTGAGCCCTTTTGAAAATTGGATACTTTTTGGGGGAATATAATGTCCTTCCTTTTTTGTGAGGTTACAAAATTTCATTCCAAGAACATGAAAGGAAATGCCGTTTATTGGGCATCTACTGTAGAACAGATACTGTGCTAACTGCTTTACAAACACCCTTAGAGAAATATCCCCAGTTTATAGAAGAGGAACTGGAGTGTTAAATCTGGAAGAATTTAAGGTAGTGTATAGGAATACAGAAGACTCAAGAAGGTAACATGAAAGCGAGAGTGAAAGAAGAAAAGCGCAGCAAAAAGTGAAATCAGGAATGAGGTGAAAACATACAAACTTTAAAGGACCAAATTCTTCCTATGGGTAGGCCTTAAACCTGGCCCTGAGTTTTCCAGGAGCCAATGCTGAAAGGGAAACCTGGCCCTGTAGGTGCCCTAAGTTAGCATACGAATTGCTCAGGGGTATATTGTCCTTGGAATTAAGGTTAATCAGGACCTCCTTTCACTGCCCTCAAGAAGCTGCAGCTGTGAGTTGTGCAACACTGTCCTCAATAGCTTCATGCCATGATTCTTAAGCCTGCTCAGGATGCCAACAATAATGACAAGCCAGTGGCATCACACAGTTCAGGGACACTTAGAATGTTAAATAACTTGCCCAAGGTCCCACCAGGACTGAGTGGCCCAGGCAGTCCCTGAACCCAGATCTGCTACACACGTTCTGCTCTCTCTGCCATGATGTCCCTTTGCTCTGGGTCCTGGTTCTGCCTCTACCATCTCCTGCACCTTTGTTTCGTCATCTGTAAAATCGGGATAGGAATAGCTATCTTGTAGGACTGTCGTGAGGATTAACTAAGATAATGCAGGCCAAAGCCCCTGGCATGCAGGAGGCTCTTAGTGGCATTCAAGCCCTCTTCATCATGAATTCAGGTATTCATTTATCAGCTTTAAAGTAGAAATTTCTGAATTTCCCATTTCAGACCCCAAGGAACAAAGACAAGTTTCTATCATCAGGGATGAAAAGTCTGAACAGCCACAGTAATTTAGGTAATTACAGCAAGCTTCTAAACTTTTTTTCCTATACAATTGCTAGCATTCTTATTCTTCAGTATGACTCAAAGAACCCCTTCCTGCTCTGCACAACTAGGCCATATTCTTCCCTCCCCCCCACCACCCAGCCAAAAAAAAAAAAAAAAAGCTTAGTATGATTTTAGCTGGCTGCATGTTAGGCAAGCAGACTGGAAGGGAAAGCACCCCCAAATGTTCATGTCTCAGAGATGACTGGATGATTGCCCTCTGCTATTTTCTGAACTTCATGTAAAAATATGCTACACTTAGGTAATTTGAGGAGTGGATGTAGCTCAAGTAGTTGAGCACCTGCTTCACATGTATGAGGTCCTGGGTTCAATCCCCAGTACTGCCTAAAAAAACAAAACAAAACCAAACCAAAAAAACACCCTTTCTATTAAAACAGGTTATTTCTGGGTGGTGGGATGGAGGATTTTTTAAAAAATTTGTTCTTCATATTGCTTTCTGTAATGAATGTGTTCCTGTAAAAAAAAATTTATTAAAATACATTAAACAAATTTTACAATCAGAAATGGGGTAGCCAGGGTAGGAAATTTGGGAGAACAGCAAGCAAGTTATTAACCCTTCAAGCTTCTGGGACCTCAGGAGAGCACAGTGAGGTCAATGAATATTTAAGGATGCAGCCAAGGAAGCCAAAGTTGTTTTTTTTTTTCCCCCAAGCAGTAAGAAGATTCAGTGATAATAGCTATCACCTGAGAGATACAGCAGCAGTTACTTTTTTATGAGCTCCTGGAACACAATGACTGTCTTAATTCATCTCTGCATCCCCAACAGAGAGTCCACCAAATAGTAGGTGTTCATTAAATCTTTGTTCCATTGAATTTGTTGTTGAAGGAGTAAATGCCGTTAGAAATTAGAAATAGACGTTATCAAACAAAAAACTAGTGGAACTCTTGGAAAAAAGGGCTCCTGTGGTCTGGGAAACAAAACCCCTAAATGGCCATGTGCCAGAAATCTAACAGATCCACTCAGGCAGGCTTAAGCAGATTAACACCTACTGGCTTGGGTGAGAAACACTTTTTGCCTGGGGAGCAGAAGATAATACCAGTTGCACTCCCTTTCCTACCAGTGAAGACCTCCAGTGAGAACTGCGGCTGCTGCTGCTTCTTTATTTTTTATTTTTATTTTTTTTTAAGGAAACCAATAAAAGAAAATCTGTGCTGTTTGTGCTTAATTTTTAAGATGGTGCCAATGTGTTTTATTTGTTGTGAAACAACAACAAACCTTCCCTATTTATCTAATTCCCATTATCTTTCTCTTAATCTCCCTCCTCCCCGTTCCCCCATCTCTTTAAAGGTCTGAGGATGGTGGTGGAAGATCCTGCTTTTTGGGAATCCTCAAAAGATCCCCAAAGCAGCAGTTGTTAATCATTTTATAGTATTGAAACTACTAGAGAGCAATATATTCTTCCCACCCCCAACAAAACACTCTTCTTCTCTGAGTTTTCTTTGGGAGCGTTTTTAAACACAATACAGGAAGGGTACTTAGAATATAATAGGCACTCCATAATGATTTGTTGAATGTATGAAGGAATGAACATCCAACAGAAACCAGACCCCATATGCAAGTTCCTGTTTATAGACTCATGCAATTTTTATAACCACCTTTTGAGGTAGGTAATAGCACCTCTATTTTTCAGGTAAGAAAAAGGCCAAGAGGTTAAAAGACTTCCTCACATAAGTGGAAAAGTTGAGATTTGAACTCAGATTTGCCCAAGTCCAAGGCTCTCCCTACAACCAAAATGCGTCTTGCATTCTGGATCACTGGCAGTCTTGTTACAGTGCAGATGCTGATTTAGTAGGTTGGGAGTAGACCTGTGATTCTGAATTTATAAAAGGCTTCTAGAGAGAGAACGCTGCTGTTGGTCAATGGGCCATACCTTTGAGTAGCAAGGCTGCATAAGACACTGTATCTGATCATGCATCCTGCATATTAAGGGCCATTAAAAATCAGAAGTTGGGCGATTCTGGCAGACACTTGTGAAATTTTAGAGTGCTTCCCAGGCTACCTGGCCAGACCCTTCCTTCAGATCTTGAGCTAAATAATTTGAACCTTTTCCTCAGTAAGATTCTGTAGTCATCATAGACGTTGCTCAAGTTTTAAGCTGACTTAAGCCTTTTGTTAATACCATCCTGAGGAATAAGCTCCTGAGAAATAGCTCCTAGATTCTAGAGTTGCTCTGTCCTCTGCAGTAGCCATTAGCTAGATGTGGCTATTAAAATTAAATACAATAAAAAATTTCAGTTCCGTAGTCACATGAGCCACAATTCAAATGCCTAACAGTTACATGTGGCTGGTGTCTACCACTTTGGACAGCTCAGATGAACATTTCCATCATCATAGAAAATTCTATATGGGCAGTGTTGCTGGAGAATATTTGATTCTAAACAACTATTTCCTGTAACTTTCAAGACTGAGACAAAGAAAAAGTTTTATACACACACACACACACACATCCGCCTACCCGCAACCCTATTGGCTTTCATCTGTTCTGAAGATAGCTGTTCTTCTGGAGAATACCTACTGAAGTTGGAAACTTCATCTGTATGAGTTACATTTTTCCAGTAGTTTCATGGCCAAAATCTAACAGACATAACTGACCAGGGGCAGCAAATGAATGAGTTCCCAGAAAGAGATGTTGATTCATGACCTAGCCCCTGCCTCCTCTCATGCCACTCTCTCCCTCATTTCGAATGCACTAGTCAGGCCTGACTATGCCAGGCAATTTTCTGCCTCAGGGCCCGTGGGCATGCAGTTTCCCACTGCCTAGAATGATCTTTCTCCATCCCCATCCTGGCTCCTTAGGATACTTGAGGTGCCAGATTCTGTCGCCTCCTCAGAGAGGCCTCCTCTAGCCACCAACTAAGGTGGGTCCCCATGTTGTACTTTTTTGTAACACAGTACTATTTTCACTCTGAGCACTTATGACCATTTGTGATGATACATTTACCTGGTGGTTGACTTCTGGACGGCTTCTGTTACCGACTAGATGTAAGTGCCATGAGGGCGTGAGCATGTCTGCTTTTGTGTTTTGTTTTGTTTTGTTTTTTTCACTTCGGGCATGGCACTGATTAGACACAGAATACATATTTGTTGAACGAATGAACAAATAAGGCAAATCCAAGGTTCCAACACCAAGCCAAGTCCTTGATGGTGTGAAGTCAAAGAGGGGTTAAACATTAATTTTTAATCCTGGCTTATATTTACTAATTCCATTCCTTTAAAGAAAAGGAAGCAGTGGGAATGGATGGAGAAGGAATTCACTGGTGGTGACAACTCTGAGGCTCTATAAAGAAGTCATTGCTGCCTCTGTGGCAGGGCTACAGTGTCCACCACATCCTACTCAGTTGAGCTGTCCTGGGAATAACTGAGCTTTTGTTATTTGGAAAGACTAGGGGTCAGTTATCTTTGTTACACCCTCACCCGAGGTTGAGAAAACGCAGCTGGGCAGGCCAGATGTTCTACAGTTAGGGCCATTTATGAGGAATTTGCTTTTATTTCATTAGGCATCCTAGCATCTCAATGATTTAATTGGCTGGTTTTTGTGTTACAGGGAACACATGGTGGGAAGCTGAAAACATGCGTTTAATAGTTAACTTTTATTGTCATTGCTGAAGGAGGGAATACTTAAAATGGCACCATAAATGAGGTCTTAGAACCCTTCGGTGGCTGACTGGATACAGTGGAAGCTAAACATTTCTCTTTAAATGACATTAAAGAATTGCAGCCCAATGTCATGTTAAAATGGCTGTCAGTTTGGCACCACCTGCCATGCACCTGAGGAGGAAAAGAGCTAGTTTTCCTTAAAGAAAGTTAAGGTTTCTGAATTTTGTTGAGTCCATGGAGAGGGCAAGCCCCCAAATTTCAGCAAAAAAAGGATAAATGGGCTAGATTTTACCTTGTAGAAACCTGTTGAAATGGAATCCTTTAACCTGTCTCTTATCGTGATGTTGCCATTGACTTTTATAAATCCAATCAAAGTTGACTAGAAACCAGGTTCAATTTTAAGTACCTGATAGTTGTTTTTCTGCTTTTCTTTTTTCTTTTATTAAAAGAAAACCAATCTAGAAGTACAGATAGGCATGGACATAGAACTAGACATAGAGATGGATAAATGGAGTGGCTGTTTCCTAGTGAGTCACGACTTATTATCTATATCACCTTGTATTCACTAGTTCTTGTATCAAAGGATTCTAAAAAGTTGCATGCAATGAATTAATTTTCACTTTGTGCTCACCAAGCAGATATAATATTGTTCTCTTTTTCATGGCTAAAATATGAGGACTTGGCCATCCAAAGTGAGACACTGATTTGCTGAAGAGTCACAGGTATCTGTTTGGCTTTGACACTTAACTAGTCGAACTTGCAAATATGTTCATCATCTGATCAATGATAATCAGGGAATGCTAGAAACCC
This sequence comes from Tolypeutes matacus, assembly GCA_026826555.1. Taxonomy (NCBI): domain Eukaryota; kingdom Metazoa; phylum Chordata; class Mammalia; order Cingulata; family Chlamyphoridae; genus Tolypeutes; species Tolypeutes matacus. The sequence continues at coordinate 3,497,857 of JAKSZT010054303.1, read as the reverse complement.
AATAAAATACTAGATCATGTCAAATTGCATTTAAGACTTTAATAAACTTTTTAAGCCAAGAGTTATTTGTTTACTTATTTAATTTTATTTCCCCACATCCTATCATTATTTCTTGCTTTCTGATTTAGGTCCTTTTTAAAATTTTGGTTTTGCTATTTTTATCGTAAGCCACTTCAGATACTTTTTGGAAAGAAGATGGGATATAAATCAAGCAATAATTTAAAAATAGAAATAAAAATTAACTGGGCATGAAAACCATATGCTGAGTTAACTTAAAAAAAGAAACCTACCAAATGCATTGTATAAATTTATAATAATTGTTTTCCAATTTATAATGCTTTTCTTTGAAAAATTACACAAATCCCCAAATTTGAGCAGGCTACTGTAACAGATTTTCCAATTTTTAGGTATCTGTTGCGAATAAATAATTTGTACTTTATAATATGTCGGTGAAGCCATACAGGTTATTAGGAAATTATGTTTATGTTTCTTCCATAGCTATGACCCACACTGCATGGTAAGATCCGGTCTAATTTAGCAATGGAGTATTTCAAAAGTGGTACTTAAGAAAAATATTACACACAGTTTTATATAGAATGACATTTTTAATGCCCCCTGGAGATAGCTGAGAACAAAGCTGGAATGTGCCAAAATCTTCAAAGGTTACAATCATCTGAAGAGAACCTGTTTCATATTTGTATTTCTAAGAAGCTACTTTTATGACTTTTGAACACATTGCACAGAAATCGCTGAACACATTTATGATATTCCTGTGGCCTTGACTATCACACCTGCCATACCTAAAGGTCTCCAAATTGCTACGAAGGAAGCCAGGCAGACTCACAAGCTGGATAAGAACTATGAAGAGTTCTTAGCAACCTTGCCTTCACAATCTTCCAATACCCTTCTTTCCTTAGCTCCTCTCCTCATTTGCTATGTTGCCACACTGCAAGTAACATTTCACTCAAGTTGTTTTAGCTTCATAATGTATACCTTAATTTATCTGTGTAATTTCCCTGTTTATTTTAGAGGTAAGGATGTTTATCACTGGCTAATTTGTGTGCGTCTCCTGGAGTGGTGGTGGTGGTGGGGCATGTGGGCAGGATTATTTAGGAAAATGGCTCCTGGCCACTATGACTGCCATAGCTCCTACGTGACTGAGGCAGGAGACACAGGGGATGGATGCCCCAAACTTCCATTCATGGACGAATCTCTGAGTAGCTGAAGAGCTTTGAGCAGTGCTTAAGAGCTCTTCCATTTTTATTTCCAGTGAACAAAGTTAGTTCTTATTCCGAGCCTTTTAAGCAGGAACTACAACAACCCACTATAGACAGAAAATGGGAAGGGGGGACTTGATCGTATTTCCCTCCTCAAAGTAGAAACAAACATGATTTGAGGCACATCAATGTAAACAAATATAGTGATCCTCACATCTGTATTTCTACAGAAGAGGACTCTAGCTGTGTGCCCAATGTGAAGTCAAAGCCCGATCCAATGTCAGTTACTGACAACCCTCTTTTTCAATACTCTGAAGAATCCAGTCACTGTGGCAGGCCCTGACAGCTTGGTAGCAGCTACCAAGGTTGTTGGCAAGTTTCCTGGAAAAGCACAAAAGAGGGCAGGCTCATTCCCTCTCTGAGTAAGTCTGGTTCCGGAGACAGGAAACTTTGGGGAAGGAAGAAATTAAAAGACTCCTGGAATATATACTCCAAATTCCCTGTAAATGGTATGCTTGCTTTTGCCTCAAAGCCTTTGTACCAGTTAATTCTTTCACTCCGGAATAATACCCTTCCTCCCATTCTTCAGCCTTCTCCAATCCTCCAAATACAGGTTGGATCTCCCCTACCCCCCGCTTGTGCTCCCATAACACCCAGTGTCTTCTCCCAACTTAGCATTACAGGCTGCTCATCAGACTCCTAAACTCTCAATGACAAACCCCTATCTGGTAGCGTTTAACACAGAAACCACTTGAGAAATATTTATTGGAAAAATGGGTGGATGAATAGATGGATCAATGGATGGATATATGAGTGAATGAATGAATAAAAGACAACATCTTGAATGGCGCAATCTCACCATATTTATTTGGTCCTTAAAATATGTATAATTTAATCCCCAGTCTATTCTGAAAACAATTCAATTCTAAGTAGGACTAAGATATTACTAAGCCCATGTTGTGAGGGTTTGGAAGAAGATTCTGACCTGGAGGGTGAGACAAACATCAACCATTCGTAGGATTTTTTCAGGGAGAGGTGGGAGGAAGACAGGCCAGGCAGGTGGAGTAGTGGGAGAAAGTATTTGGAGAACTACAGTGCTTTAAAGGTTTAGTATCAGGCTGTGGGGTTCTTTGGCCCTGGACTTCGATGAGGCACAAGCTCCAAGAAAACAGTGTGAAAGTGGATGGAGCAGAGTCGGGAGGCAAGTAACCAGCTTGAGAGCCACTGCAGATATCTGTGAGCAGTGGGGAAGGCCTGAACCAGATGTCAGGAGTGAGGATGGAAAGGCATGGATCATTCTAGATTTGTATTAGAACAAACTTCTTAGGACTGAGAAGGTGTGGTGGAGAATGCTTGCTGTTTCTCCCCCGCTGCCCCTCCACCCCCAATTTGTTCCCACTTCCTTACCTGGGTGCACTGCTGTACTCCATATCTCAACCTCTCTTGCAATTAGATGAGGATATGTAATTAAGACTTCTCTAATAGAATAAAATGCAAGTGACTGTGCCACCTCCGGGCCAGGGCTTTTCTAGAGTGGGCTTTCCTTCTCCTTTCTGCCAGCTGGTTTCAGGCTAGACAAAGCCCTAAGATGCTGGTCTTCAGATGTTAGTGTGCATCAGAAACACCTGGAGGGCTTGGTGGAAAAATGGCTGGGCCTCAGCCACTGAGTTGCTGACCCAGTAGGTCTGGGGGGAACCTGGTAGTAGGCATTTCTACTAAGTTCCCAGGGGATGCTGATGCTGCTGGCCCACTTTGAGAACCACTCTAGGATATAGGAGACCTAATACTGAAGGTACACGTATTTCCAAATGAACCTCCTTTCTGTCTCCAACGTCCTGCCAGAATTGTTTTTGAGCATGAAATGGATTTCTATTGTGTTAACCCCTTACATGTTTGGGTCTATTTTTTACTGCAGCATTATAGACTATCCTAACTATTCAGGAGTATAGGGAGAAAGAAGATTCGAAGTTGACTCCCAGATTTTGGTGCCTGGTTAATTGGGAGGATAGTGAAACAGGTATGGAGAGAAAGATAACGAATTAGTTATCACTGCCTCACCAAGCCCTCCACTCCACAAAGACTGGCCCATCCCAAAGCCCGCCTAGCGGGAGGTTGCCTCTGCCTCGAGTTCCAGTGTGCCCAGTCCCCTGCCGTTAGCTGAGTCCTCAACATCTTTCAAGGCTGCCTTTGAGTGTCATGAAGACTTCCTTATGCCTGCCAAGGTTTAGGTGGAAGGTAAAGGGGCTGCTGCTCCCTCTGAACCCCTGCAGCACTCTTAGCCACAGCCCTCATTGTGCAGGCATTAATCACAGTCATCCCTTGTGTCTGGATAGCACTTCACTGTTAACAAAGCACTATGACCTTTCCTACCTCATCTGATACCCACAGCAACCGTGGGTGATACTCTGTATATGGATATGCACCTATATATGTACATAAATATATATAGTCTCTATTATTCTGTTTGCTAACATCTATTAAATATTTCACATATGAGATATAATTTCCATCAGTCTTTCAACAAATTCAACAAGGGCATTTGTTGAATGACTGGATGAATGAATGTTTATGTCTACTATTGACTGTGGTACCCAGGACAAGGAATTTCGCCTTTCTCAGCCTATAGTTTCCTCCTCTGTGAATGGAGCAATCTAATATCCGGCAGTGTTATTATGAATATCAAGTGAGAAAATTATGTGATGGTCCTTTACATATTGAAAAGTCACACTTGTTCATTAGCAGCTATTATTATCCTTCTAACTGTCTCGTCTTTTCCATTACCCAAACCTTGTTTTGGTGTCCAAAGTCTCCAGGATGTGAAGCCAACTTACTTTTCCAGACTTATCTCCTAAGACTCCTCTACATTTTAGCCAAAGTTTGCCATTCCCTGAAAAGGCCCCAAGCTTCCCTACCACCCTATGCATTTGCTCATTTCCTCTGCCCAGAAGGCCCTTCTGCTATACTTTTGTCAGTTAAAATCAAGCTCCAGCTCAAATTCCCCGCCTTTGGAAAGTCTTCCCTGATTTCTCCAACCATATGGAATCTCTCTTTCTTTGGGAACCCCATAACTCTAGCTTGTACTTCCCTTATAACACATGCCACATTCTTCCTTCTACTACAGGTGTCTTTGTCGTTCTCTTATCCTTGTGCTGCCCCTTGATGGCAAGGCCTTGACATATTAGTCTGTGAATCTCCCAAAGCAGCTAGCACAAGATTAGGCACATAAAAAGTCTCTGGGGGGAGAGAGTGGGGATTATATATATAAGGTGTAGGATTCTGGAGTCAAGGTTTTCATGGCATTTTTTTTCTCTGCACTTAAAGACACTTGTTCTAGATATTTTTTTGAATCTAATGATGCTGATGAGAAGTCTGATATAGATATGAATCTTTTTCCTTTGGAAGTTAACAATATTTTGTTTTGGGGTGCTATTAAGATTTCCTTGTATCCTTGATTTTCTTTTATAGGCCTAAGGGTCGATTTTTTTCTTTTTCCATTTTTTTCAGTGCAGTACTTAGTGAGAACTTTCAATCTGAGAAGTCCTGTCTTTTTTCCATCCTGAAAAACTGTCAGCCATTATTTCTCCACTTTTTCTTCTTTCCTGCTAGAACACTTATTAGATGAATATTAGAATTTCTGGATTCAGCAGCCTTTTCTCTTAGCATTGCTTTTTTTTTTTTTTTTTTTTTTAATTTTTTTTTTTTTAATTTTACCGGGAGGTCCTGGGGATCGAACCCGGGTCCCTCCATATGGTAGACGGACGCTCAACCAGTTGAGCCACATCCGCCCCCCTCTTAGCATTGCTTTTGTACTTAACATTCCTTAATCTGTTTGTGCCACATTATCAAAGAATTACTCAGTTCAGTCTTTCCATTCACTAATTCTCTTTCAGTTGTTTCTAAATCTTCTACTCAACTCATTTATTGAAAAAATTTCAACAATTATATATTTCCTTTCAAAGATCTTTACTTGAATGTTGTGGGTATGATTTCTTTTTTATTTCTCATATTAAAGAGTCCTTTTCAGGTTATTCTACTATCGTCATTTCCTTGGGTATAAACCCTCCCTCTTCTTAAGTTGCCATCCCTCTTTCATGGGGTTAGGCTTCTTCAGATGCTTGGCTGACTCTTGGCTGTAAACTCATGGCATGAGCATTCTGTGCGCATCCTGGGCTGCGTGGGCGTCCCATCAGAGCAGCCTCACAGCCTGTGCAGGGCTGCCCCAGCTTGGTTCATGACCAGCTCTGTTCAAGTTTCTGCTCATTTCTGGTTGCCATGACTTAGCATATGGCTTCCTGTCTGCTCCCCCTTTTCGCAGATGCTGCTCAGTTTCTGATTCATAGAGAGTTCCCTTTCTTTTTTTCAAGAATGGCTGTTCACTAATTTATGTTTCATATCATTTTAATCATTTCAGTGACTTAGTTGTAGGGGTGGAGATTTTATTATGTGCTTAAGCTGCCACTTGAAAACAGAAGCACAATAAGTATGTACAAATGAAAAAATGAATAGCTGCGTGTCAGCCACAACCCCAGAAAGATACCCAGGTCTTTTGGGGATTGGGAGCAAGACTCTTTTTCCAGAAAGTCCTTGCTTTAAACATCAGCTCCCCACCCCAGGCCCGGATTTCATTACCTGTAGTGCTGAGGCCACTGTACTCAGGGGACGGGTTGCTGACAGGGGAGGAGGGAGGCGGCACTTCCACAGATGTGGCAGATTTTGCTGGAGAAAACGATGGCACTGGTGAAGGGGATGGCGGGGCAGCCTCCGTCAAGATGATCTCTTCTCGGACTTCTGCTATGGATAGAGAAAGGGTGGGTTCTCACAGCCAAATTTCAGAGCAAGTTGCCTTTAGGGAACTTTTAAAAAGTGATTTTAAAAATAAAAAATCTGTGTCACATCAGTCCCTATAGATGGTTTCCCATCCCCATCGTGGCATTCAACCAATTCTCGTATATATACAACAACCATTCTAAAGAGGGAAAAGATGTTATTGGCTTCACACCGTTTGACCTACTCACCATAACTAAATTCTTTGGGATACAGAATTAAAGGAACATAACACAGGAGTAAGGATAAAAGTCCAACAGCCAAGCAGTGCAACCCCCAATGAGATGCTAGCTTACCAGTGCTTCCTTCTCCCTTCATGGCTCGCATGAGCTCATTGGCCCGCTCTTGACAGTGCAGGGATTCCAACAGGTAGAGTACATAGTCATCAAACATCAAGTGAATTAGGTGAAAAGACCCTGGTGAGAAAGGTTCCAGACAGAAAGGCAAGTCAAGTCATCTCTTATATGCTCCCTCACCCTCTGGGCTGCAATGACCTGTTCCAGAACCTCATTTCCCACTCGACTATAAACTCCCCATGGTCAGAAAGTGCCTTTCATCCCTGCTCAATTTATTAATATGACATCACCAAAAATGGCACTCACTGAACCATCCATCCAAATGCCTCTGAGCTCCCTCATACCTAGACTGGCCTCATCCTCATCAGAGCATCCCTCACTTTGCTCAGCATTTATTGACAGGGCCTTTTATTTATATCTCTTACACAAGCATATCTTATTTCTCCAATGTGATGTTAAGGACCTCCATTTTAGGGACTTTGCCTTCTAGTTCCTTGTTATCTACCAGTGTACCTTATATAAATCTGGGAATCAAACTGAAATTTTTAATTTGCAACAACTGAATTATTTCTCTAAATGTTTCTGAGACTTCATTTAACACAAGGTTCTTAGAAAAGTAGCTTATTTCATAAAAGGATGTGTGAACAATCATTTAAAAAAATCTTCTTCTGGGCCAGTCTCTGTGCTCAAAGCCTTATTTCTCTAATCTTTACAATCACCTTGTAAGGTAGGTATTTTTATTCCTGTTTTGCAGGTCAAGAATTTACGTAAGATGACACAATGAACAGATACTATGTTATTTCAAAACCAACCTTCTTGTATGTCATGTTGCCACCCACAGGCAGTGGAATGGTCCACATGTAGTAGTGGCTCAATTAATGTCTTCTGTAATCAAGGCCTCCTGGATGCCAGAGTTGGAGAGAAGGGCCCAGCCTTCATCTCCAGTCCCATGTTTCCAACTCCCAAGGGGCCATCTCTAGGTAGATATCCTGCTGTCCCACTAAATGTCCACAATTTCTGGCCCACCTCCCCACAAGCTGACTTCCTTCTCATCTCCTTCTAGGTTGCTTTTTTGTTTGTTTTTTTACAGAACTTATGAGATTCTCTGGCATTTTTGTTTTGATTCCATCATCGTCACCATCATCACAGCTACTGTTTACTGAATACTCTATGCCAGGAGTTCAGCTAAGCACTTAATGTACTCTCATCTCATCCTTATAACCACCTATAAGATAGCTGGTATTACACACCTAAGAGGTGAGAAAGTGAGTCCTTCTGTCAGTTAACTGAGTAAGGGTTTGCCTCAGTTTGGTCTGGTTTTAAAATCTGTTCCAGTTTCCCTACAGATCATCTAGTCCACCCTCCTCATAGCCCAGATGGGAAAATCAGGTTCAGATGGTGTAAGTGACTTGGTCCCTGGAGGGGCCATTTAAGTTGGGAGTTATGCTTCTCCAAGTCTCAGAAATAAGGTGACGGGGCCAGTTGGAGCCTTTTTGGAGGCCTCCTCCTAGGTAAAATGTATCAGTTTTTCCCAAATTGCACCAGGCTTCTGTACTTGCCTGCCATTCTGCACACACCCACACCCTTCATCTCAGATGATTAATTCTTTTGGTCTAGAAAGCCTATGGGAGGAAAGCTGTTGGCTTACCTCTTTGGGCAAAGGATGCCCAACAGGTCATGCACATCTATTTCTATACCTTCTCTCTATGGAGTCTGCCACAGCCTCCAATCCTTATACTCACATAGCTCAAGGCCAAGGTCCCCCTGTCCTGTAATTCCTCCACATTCCTCTTCCATCCCTACCATGCTGTGTTTGTGTTTCAACCCCATTTGGAACTCAGCAAGGTTCAGATTCTGATGAGTCATTGTGAGATGCAGTTTCCAAAACTAAACTTTCTACCATCTCCTGGTAAATGGGTCCTGTGAACCACCAAGGTGGTACGGTACTGTTTGTATTTGCATGGACTCTGGATCAGACTGTCCAGTTTGAGATCTGAGCCCTGCCACTTGGTACTGGGACCTCAGATGAGTAACTTTACCTCCCTATCCTTGTGGATGTTATAAACAAAATCAAACATCTATTGAGCCCTTGCTCTGTGGCAGCCATTATGCCAAACACTGTAGATTTACTATTGCATTTAATTCTCATCACATTTGTATGATGGGTAATACTCTCCTTTCACAGTTGGGCAAATTGAGGCTTAGAGAGGTAAAGTAACTGTCCAATGTCACACAGTTATCAAATGGTAGACCTTGAGTCCAAGACTGTCTGATTCTGAAGTTGCTTTTCAATCATCACGCAATTTGGGCTCCTAAATTGAAGACAGTACAACCTACATTATAGAGGTACCCAAATGAGGAAAAGTACCAACTCAATGCTTAATAAATGTTAGCTATTATTATTATCTCTAAGGTCTCTTTTGCTAATGTCCTAAGATCTTAAGAAATGACCATTTTGTACCCAAAATTAGAGTTAAAAAAGTCAAAAGAGCATCAAACAAGTGAAGAAATATTTACCGGGGTGTTGAGCTCAGTTAACAATGATAGAACATATTATGAAATGAGTTAGAATGGAAAACCCTGGATGATACAAATGGGATACAAGGATCTGTTGAGGTGAAGAAACTTGCCCAAGACCACACTCTTAGAAAATATTAGAGCTAGGATCGCAGGCCAATACTCTATGAATGTGTAGACTGGGTACTTCACCTCCCTTCTTTAATGGCTCTGATCAGTGCTTAATTTTCCATCATCTCTTAAGCAACAAGAGTTTATAAAGCTACTGCTACCTGCCTACTGTTGTACCAAGGACTCTGAATATAAAGAAAGTATGAAGTTCAAGTCCTTGACTCTACAAAAGCTACAAAGTCCTTATTACTCAGAAATAGTCATTATGGTCATTGGCCAGCAAATGGTTCAGTGCCAATGGGTCACAGCCACCGGGAACAGTGTAAATAGAAGATAGGAAAATCTAGAAGGAGATACAGAAGGCCGATTAGAGAGAGTGACACACATCAAAGACATGAGGAGAAGGGCAGTTGTAATTAAGATCCTCTGCTTTATTTCTCTCCATGGCACTTATCACCATCTACTTTATGATGTATTCAACATTTATTTTCCTGTGTGCCTCTGTCCACTAGAATGTAAGCTCTAGAAAAGCAGATTTTTAAATCTGTTTTGTTACTGCTCTATACCCAGTATCTAGAACAGTGCCAGGGACACAGTAGAGGCTCAATAAATATTTGTTAAATGAGTGAGTTGAATGGGCATGCATTGACCATTTACCATATGTACTGGCTAAGCTCTTTTAACTTTCCAGCAACACTATGAAAAAGGTATTATTATCATCAATTAATACATGGGAAAATGATGCCTCAGAGAGTTTAAACAACTTGCCTGAAGTAACAGACCTAATGAATATCAGAGCCTATTATGAAAAAAGACATTAGGATAGAGACAAAGGGTGATTTTGGTGGGGGTGGTGGTGGTGGTTGTATTGTAACACAGTTGACTGACGTTTATAGAACCAAAGAGTTTTTCTTATGAAAATTTCAAACATATAGAAAAGAATAGAGAATCAAAAATGAACACCAGTACGCTCACCACTCAGCTTTATAAAATCTTAACGTGTTCCTATATTCGAATCAGATATTTTTTTAAAAATACATTGCATGGGTGGGGAGGGCTACAGAGTAGGAACTCTGTACTTTTCGCATGGTTTTTCTGTAAACCAACAACTACTCAAGTACATATATACAAACATAAAATTTTCCCAAAAAGACACTGAAGATAAAGATGAAGCCCCTTGTGTTCCCTTCCTTCACCCCATTCTTCCGTCTCCTTGTTTTCATCCCCAGAGGTCATCACTATCTTGAATTTAGTGTAGTTACTATTCACATGCATTTTAATATTCATGTTACATATATTTATGCATCTATGAAAAACACGTGGTATTATTTTATGTTTTCATAAATATAATTTTTTTGTAAATGGTGTCCTACTTTACACATGTTCAACAACTTGCTTTTGACACTTAAGTTTTTTTCAGATCTATCCACATTGATACATGTAACTCTAGCTCATTCATTTTAATGGTCATTGTTTGATTATACCACAATTTATCCATTCTCATGTTGATGCAATTTACGTTATTTACAATTTTTCACTTTCAGAAACTAACTGTACCTGTTTCCTTATATCTAGGAACAGAAGTGGAATTGCTGGGTCCAAGAACACATTCATCTTCAGTCTTATGAGATAATGCCAAATTGCTCACCAAAATTATTAATATTCTTACTGGTAGTGTACGAAACTTAATATCTGCCATTCTAAAGGATGTGAAATATTTTCTTACTGTTTTTAAGCTTGCATTACATTAATTACTAAAATGATACAAATCTTTTCATATTATATGATTTTTGTCCATTTGAATTTCCTCTTCTGTGAATTGCCTATGCAATTTTTCTATTGAGTTATTTGTATTTTAACAATTTAGAGGAGCTTATTATATATTCTGGCTATTAATCCTGTGGTAGTTATATGGATTGCAAAATATAGTCTCACTTTCTGTATTTAACTTTGTTTATAGTATATTTGTTAAACCAAAGTTTAAAATCTCAATGTAGCCACATTTGGCAATATTTTCTTTATGGTTTGTCCTTTGCTGTGCCTACTTAAATAAGTCATTTCCTATTCCAAGGTTGTAAAGATATCATTCTATACTTTCTTCCAAAAGGTTTACAGTTTTAAAAAAATTTAGGTGTTTATTTTTAGAAGTTATAGGGAAGGGGTCTAATTTTATTTTCTCTAAAATGTATGTCACAGAACCATTCATTGAGTCCTTTCCCCACTGATATATTTAATGTCATCTCTGTCACATAGAACCCTCTTATTTTATATAGATAAGGAAATAGGGATCTGCTCAAGTGAAGACAAGTTTCATGTGAGTCTGTCTTGCTCACCTCTGTTCTGTTTCATTACTCTTTTGGTCTAACATTATTAGAACTGTCTTAATTAACTTATAATAAGCCTGAATATCAGGTTTGAATATCCCTTCAAAATGTCTTTACTGTTCTTGGCCTTCTGCTTTTCTATATGAATTTTAAGATAAGATAGTCAAATTCAAAGAGAAAAAAACACATTAAGATTTAGACTGGAATTCCATTGAATTTATATATGAATTTGTAGAGAACATCTTTTGAATGATGAGTCTTCCCAAACATGAACATATTTCAATAATATTTTTTAAATTTCTCCTTGAAAGTCTTAAAAATTTTGTTAGAAGTATTTCTAAGTACCTTTTATTTTCTTTTGCTATTATGAATGATGTGTGTGTGTGTATATAATTACATATATATTAAATTACATATTCTAGTTGATAGGAATGCCAATGATTTTTTAAAACTGAATTCAATAACCTGGTTGAATTATTATTCCTTCTATTGGTTTGTGGATTCTCTTTTCTTTGCTAGTAATCATAACATCTATAAATAAATAATATTTTGTCTTTTGCTTTCCAATTCTCCTATTTCATTTTCTTTTCTTATTGCATTGACTAGCACCTCTAGTACATGTTTATAAGAAACAGTGTTAGAAGATATTCTTGACTTATTCATGACTTGAATGGAAAAATTTCTAGTTTCACCATTAAGTATGATGTTTGCTGCAGATTTTTTGATACTCCTTAACATAGTAAGTAAATTTCCTTCTATTCCTAGTTTGCCAAGAGTTTTTTTTTAAATCATGAGAGTTGAATTATATCAAATGCACTTTCCCTTATCTGAAGAGATGATCACATGATTTTTCTTTTATCTATTAATGCAGTATATTACTTTTCTGACTTTGAATCATACTTGAATTCTTTGGAAAAGCCATGTTAATCATGATTTTAAAAAATTCATCACTGGGTTTGATCTGCTATTATTTTTACTTAGAATTTTAAACTATATTTATGTCTAGTTGAGTCACAATTTTCTTTTCCTCTACTGTTCTTGTTAGGTTTTGAAATCAGGTTTAGGTTCATAAAATGAGTTGTATGGCTTTCCTTCTTTTCTTTTTTTAAAATTTTCTGAAACATAAATATAAACTAAGGATTTATGTTTTAGTAAAGCTTGCCTGTAAAACCATTTGTGCCTGATTTTTTTGAGGGGAGAGATGTTTTCATTTACTGTGATCACTATTTGTTCTTATTTTTACCATCCTAGTTTGTGTTTTTTCAATCATCCTTTTTCTGTGCTTCTTTTATCGTCTCATTTCTTACCATCTCAAATTGTTTCCATATTCTTCCATTTTTCTCTGTAATTTATGATTCTATTGTTTAAGTGGTGACCCCTTTTTACTTATTACCATATATCCTCTACCTTTATTAATTTAAACTATATTTTTCCAATAAAGTCTAAAGTTTAGTATTTCTAAATAAACAATGACCTTAGTGTGCTTTAACTATTCCTTAAAGATCCTCTTCCTGCTATCCCCATGTTGTATTGTTTCCTAGAACTGTAGTTTAACCTTTCTTAAACACACAAAAATTAGTTTCTTAAATTACAGTCAATAGTTAGATTATTCATATATTTTTCAGTTTCTCTGATCTTAAAACAGGTCCCCCAAATTCTCTGACTTTCTTCAAGAATTGAGGCTCTATGCACTCTTCCCTTGAATCTTGTCAGGCTTGTGTCTGTGGACCAATAGAGTATGGGAGAAGTGATGTATAACTTCTGAGACGAGTCTTCCCCTTTAGAATATTGCACATGGAGCCCTGAGCCACCAAGTGAGTTCAACTAATTTGAGGCCACTTTGCTGAGTGCAAACTAAACTACACGGAGGGGCCATTTGTAGGCACCCTGATCAGGCACCTCATCTTTGAGTCATCCCAGCCCAGGCACCAGAGTGATTGAAGCCTCCCGATGATTCCAGTGCCCAGCCGTCAGTCCACTCCTAGCCTTTGCATCTTCCCTCCCAAGGCCCCAGATATCATAGAGCAGAGGCAAGCCATCCCTGCTGAGCCCCACCTAAGTTCCTGACCAGAGAATCCCTAAGCATAATAAAATAGTTGTTTTAAACCACTAAGCTTTGGGGGTAATTTGTTATGCAGCAACAGGAACCAGAACACCATTGCTTCTTGAATTGCAGACCTTACCTCTGGCTTTATCATTTTTTTTCATGCTGACATGCATCCTTCAATAGTCTTTTTTTTTAAGTGTAGGTTTGTGAGTACCAAATTCTCTTGGTCTTTTTATAACTGAATGTCTTTACTTTGCCCTCTCTCTTGAATAGTAGTAGGCAATTGTCTCTTCTGAACACTTAAAAGATATTATTCCATTGTCTTCTGATATCTATTTTTACTGATGACAGTCTAATTATTGTTCTTTTTTCTCATAGCTCTAATTTTTGTTTTAGCTTAATCCACCAGTATAGATTTTTTTTTTTTTTAAATCAATGTGGATTAAACATATGTGTCTAGAACTTTTTTTATGTCATGCATTTGAGCCCACAGTATCTGTCCATGGAAATTGTCTTAAATGTGGTGACAGCAAAAAGCACGGGTTTTGTGGTTGGGCATATTTGTTTTTTTAAAATAGAGCTCTAACACTTGCCACCTTGATTTTCTGCAAGGAACTTATATGAACTCAGTTTCTATCTCTGCATAAAGGTTCCTATTAATTTTTGCCTTGCAGAATTAATGTGAGAATTAAATAGTAGCATGTGTGTCCTAAATATTTGCTGTAATAATTATCTCGCCTTTGCTTTATTACTGCCTGTATAATCTTAGTCAAGTCCTTCAAGTTCTACCCTGGCTTCCTCATCTCAGTTATGCAGACCTAATGGGGTTATTGTGAGAATTAAATAAGAAAGTGCCTCATATAATGTCCAGAATAAAGCAGGCCCTCAATAAATGTTACTTTGTTGTTATGATTGTGATTCAATTCTATTATCTAGAAAGGTAGAAGAGATGGTGGCAGCATTGCATAGCAGAGAGAACCTGTGCTCTGGCCTGGGAAACATTCTGGGTTCAACTGTGGTATGTCACTTCGCTGTGAGTCCTTGGGCAAGTCCCTGCATCTCTCTGGGTCTCTGCTTTCTCTCCTCAATACAGAGAGAGCAATACCTTCCTCCTAGCGCGTGGGAGAGACCTGAGTGAGACTGCAAATGTCAAATTCCTGCAACTTAGCAAACTGTATAAACACAAGCCAGGCCAGGGTGTCTAAGTGTAGGAAAGCAGCCTGGAAGGCTCCCGGCCATCCCTCTCATCCCTCTCCTTGACAGATGCCATGGGGCCGCCCAGACCTTTCCTGAATGGGTGAGCTTTTGATGCTATGCCAGGAAACAGGCATGTAAAAACGTGAAAACACAGATAATGATGTGCAATCCTGCCCCCTAGGTCATCAGAGCCGGGACTGCTTTTATGCCAAAGTACTTCCTGGAACTATTGTTGCCTTCCTAACCATTCCCAACAGTGAAATAAGCAGGTACTGGGGGAAAACACGGAGTGAAAACTAACAGCACCAGCAGCGACTTGGGATCCAGGTCTCCGATGAACTGAAATCAGATCCATCAACTGAAAATATGTTTGTTTGTTTTTAATAGAAACTTGAGTTTGCTCAGCTCTATTAGGACTAAAAGTTCATTGCCTGCTAGCCCACCTTTGCTGACTAATTTTGCTAGAAACCGCTGCTTGCAGCAAAGAAAGTCTGGCTACTTTAGTTCACAGCATAGGCTCTTTCAGTGAAAAGGAATTAGGAAGAAAAGAGTGAAAAGGAATTAAGGAGAAGAAAGGAGTCAACTACCTTTGAAAGAGGCTGTTCTGGGAAGAGGTGATGGAGTCCCCCACGGGGTCACTGTGATATTCCACACGATCATTGTAATGGCCAGCCTGCTACGCTAACACACAAACCCCACACCCATTCACGGCGACAAGGATCATGCGGGAGTTATAAGATATATAGAGCCAGCCCCTGAGGCTGGGGGAGGTGGCCGGGGAACAGAGGGCTCTTTTTCCTAATTAGCTGTTTTCATACAGGGAACACATGACCCAAACACAACCACCAACTGTGTCTTTGACATATACAGGCAGAAAGGGGGAGCTGAGCTTTTGTCTGCCGCAAATTCTTTCAACTTGCCTGTCACCCCAAGCTGCAGAACTCAACAATGAGTCAGAAGAGTAGGACCATTTCGCATTGTTTGCTAAATGGACTTGGAGACAGTCCTTTGGAGACAACCCTTTCAGGACTGAAAAATACTGTAAAGGTGAAATTGGGTTAATATCTCTTTTTTTCCTTTTCTAAAACATTGTGACCATATTTTGCCAGTTACATGAATTTTCAGTATATCTTAAAATAGTGTGTGGTTCAAAAAGAAAGAGACACATTTTAAGGAACCATAATTCTTAGTAACCAATCTAACCCATTCATAGAGCTCTAATCGTTCTTTCTGCCCAACTTCTTTTTATCACATTGACGGTTAATTTAGTAAGTATATTGCAAAACAAATTACTTTCCCTGTCTAATAAATGGTACTTGACAGTATACATAGTCAGTTAAGAATGAAATGAAGAATAAGGGATAAAGCAAGGAAAGGACATGCACTTTGTTGACGTGTATGTGTGTATTTGCAATATTATTGATTTTGAAGCAAAGAAAACTCTCAACATTTTTTAAAACCATTTTCCTAACTGAAAGCAGTTATGCCTGAATGATTTTCCCAGAGCTAGAGGTAACATGTGCGAACACTAAGTATGCTGAACTGGAAGTCATCAAAATGCCATGCCTGATGGCACTGCCCAGGTAGCAGTCACCAAAGCATTTCCATATACAGCTCAAAGAGAATTTCCATCTGTAGCCATGGTGCAGGCAGGTTCAGAGAACTTTCCAATGCTGAGATTAAAGAAATCCACAACAAAACGCTTCTCCGACTGGGTAAACACAGTCTTTCACGGACAGAGCTGTTTAGAAAAAAATAGTGCCTTCTTTGTTTCACCACATATTCACTTCGTTGTATAGCACAACTGGAAAATGGTGACAAGACCATAAAAAGCTAGATGGAAAAGTGTCAAATTAAACCCAGAGCAAAAATGCAGAGCTGATCGGCTTAATTGGAGATAATGAGAAACGAAACCACATATCTACTTGCAAAGTAAAATAGAGAACTGAAGCAATTACCCAGAAAATTTACCAACAGCCCTTTGCCGAAATGCCTTGAAAATCGAGGCCAAAGTGTTTTTGGATAATGCCTTAATGTCCCACCTCATCTGCTAATGATGACCTGGCCTCAAGGCACACTCCATTCTTTCCAGTGACAAACAGAAAACTTGTGTGCTACAATGTAGCACAGCATTCACCCCAAACTGGTCATTAGATTGCTGCTTGGCAGGGACTATTATAAGGAACTCCTGGGCAGAGAGTTCAAGTCCTGTTATCCTGGAAAGCAGTATATAAGGACAAGGGGAAGGGACGGCTCCTGGAGGGGATGAAAACTCCAGGGATCAGTAAAACAAAAGGAAGTGAACACAAAACTCCTGTAAAGAAAACTTTAGACAGTCCACCTACCGCTGGAGTGTCAATCACGCTGTTTGCAAATGTTAGATACTCAGAGGCTTCTTCAAGTGCCCAGTCTTGGGAAGACCACAACTATGGAATTCTACAAAACCATCCTGGGAAAGTGATCACTGGGGACATCTGGCAAAAGGGGGAGTTGCAGCCACTGCTATTTATTTCCCCCTTTAAACTTAAAGAATACTATCACGGTACAAGCCTCTCATTTTCAGATTTTAAATTTCCCCTTAGCAGGCAATGTCGTATTTCTTCCTGAAATGCTTAACAAAGTCGAGTCCCCCCAGAAGAGATGCGTTTCAGGGTGATCTCTTGGTGCCTCGGAGATGGCAAGACAGACCGTGGTTGACTCCAGAGAGATGGAATCAATGCACAGAGCCCAGAGAAAAAGTGTTTGGACTTGGGGAGGGCCAGGGGGCTTACCGAAGCTGGGGGCACTATGCAAGGTCATGTCTCGGATCACCCTTGTGCCAAAACAGGACCACATCAAGAGGAACTGCTGGGCCACTTTCTTCAAGGACCCTTGTCTCTTGGCAGCAACCTATAAGAAAGTGAACTGTTTTAATAGTTTCATAGTTCAACTTGACCTTTTATTTATTACTATCTCTTTGAAAAATGGCAGGAAAGCTTATGGTTCCCCAAGTTCAATGTTATGGAGCAGTAGTTTTTGACTTCTTTGTTTTTAGTATTAAAAGTACAGTTAAAGAATGAGATCTCATGCAGAACCCAGTGTACACAGCAGATAAAAGAGAAGCTGATCTGACTGAATCAGAGATGGGGCACTCAGAGTCCTGCCTCCTGCCCCCCCCATCTCCTGAGAGCCCCCTGTGAGGCCCCTCTGCAGAAACCTAGGGCTCCATGAGCTGCTGAGGAATATTCAGAGTGCTTATTGTGGGGCTCTCTAGTAAGCAAGTGCTCACAAAGGCAAGGGAGGGGTTGCAGTTCCCAAAGCTGCCCCTTCGGCTCCAGCTTACCAACCTTCACAACACATCGGTCCACCATGGTATCCAGCCACTCAATATAGGACTCAATAGGAGACTGCTCCTCCAAGAGATGGTCAAACTCCTGATACACTGTCAAACAAACGAGAGCCCCACACAAATCACTGGAAGTGTTTTTTAATAGAGGTACATCTTAAAAGAACAGGGAATAAAAATTATTTTACTTAAAATAAATCTCAAGGACCCTTGTCCCTTGAAGGACCCTTGAATTCCAGTGTCCCAGGAGGACATTCAAGGCTTTATAAAACGCACCCCAACCTAATTTTCCAGGCTCATCTTTCATTTACGTGAATACTTTCAAGCACTGGCCATCCCATATTACTTGCCATTCTCCAATAAGCCTGGCTTTGTCATAACCATAGGCCTTTTCTCAAGCAGTTCCCTCCTCTTGGACTGTCTTTAATCTCCTCCTTTCAGCTGGTTCTTCTTGGCCCAAATGAAATAATCCTTCTGTGATTTCATTTTAATCCTCCCTTTCCCAGCAGAATCAATCACTCCCACCTCTACATTCCCATAGCACTTTTTAAAAAATCTGTATCTACCTTTATTATAGCACTAACAATACTGTGTTATAGTTAGGTATATGTGTGAGTGGATATGTGTGTTTGTGTCTCCTGCTTTCAAACACTGGTTCTTTGTCTGATATCTTCATTATCTAGTACTTCTTGTCCAATAAATGCTTGTTTCAAAGTATGAATGAATGGGCAGAGGCATTGTTGCTCTCTTGTTCTTTGCCCAAAGGTAGGGCACATATGGTAATTCATATGTTCTGAACCACATTAGGCAAGGAGCTTAATCAGTCTCTTAGTGCTCAGCATGCAGTAGGTGCTTAATAAATAGTTGATGGATAAATGAAGCAATCTCTCTATCCTTCAGTTTCCTCATTAGTAAAAGATAATAGCACCATTTCACAACCTGTCTTCAGCTACAAGTCAGATGAGAAGTGATTTGTTATTAATAGAGCACTACAGAAAACCAAACTATCACTGCGGTGATTTTCTATTTGAAATATCGCTTTTTATTAAAGTTTTTGTGTTTCTGTATGTGGAGCTCAGCAAATCAAACCACAATTCAAGATCCATACATTTCTACTGTTTTCATTTGTCTGAGCATTTTTTCTTGTTTTGCAGAATTGGGCAATTTTCTCTACCTTCGTTGATGACAGCTGTAAGAGATCAGCTTCTGGGACCAGAAGACCATAGCACTTTAGTGGATTTAGTTGTTCTATCTCATTTTATAGATGGGGAAGCTAAGTCTTAAGCTTAAATGACCTGCTCAAAGTCAGATGGCGAATCAGTGACAGAGCAGGGAATGGAACCCAAGTCTCTCCATTTCTCTTTGGTGTTCTTTCACTTTTTTATGCTGTCTGTGTATTTGAGCTATTGTGTTTCCTTTAATGGTGGTGGTGGTGGTGGTGGTGGTGGTGGTAATAAAAAGGCTAACAGCTAACATTTATTGAGTGCTTGCCATGCACCAGGCACTCTTCTACATACTTAACACAGATGTACTTGTTTAACCTTATGACAAGCCCTAGAAGAGGAACATCATGAGGGCAGGGATTGTGTCATTGTCACTGTGTCACCCCAGCACCTAAAGCAATGCCTGATACACAGTAATTGTTCAATTGTTTGTTGAATGAATGGACAGCCCAAGGAGGTAGGTACTATTATTATATCCCATTTTACTAAGGAGGAAACTGAGGCACTCAGATATTAGCAATTTTCCAAAGGTTTAGCAGCTAGTGAATAGTAGAGGCAACATTCAAACACAGCCTGACTCAAGAACTTGCCTCCAAACCACCACACTATTCTAGCACTATGCTGTGTACCAGGCACACACTGTACCATTTAATCTCTGCGCATTATCCCTCTTTTGCAGATATGGAAACCAAGGTCACAGTGCACTGGAGCCAGAGTTTGAATCCAGGTCTGTCAGGCAGCCCAAGCCCATGCTCCTACCACAGCACCACTTCATGCTCCTTCTGATCAGCAAACTCAAGCCCCAAGGTGCTCTTTTTAATTTAAGGTAAGCCAAACATTCCCAGCCAGAATCTACAAAACTGATGTGATGGTAACCTACTAAAAATAAAACTTTGCAGATGTGTCTACTGGTTGTAAGGAAAGGAGAGTGCAACCCTTGGTCCAGTTCACTCTGTGCTCAGGGACTTCCCAGCTGTCTGTTGGAAGGTGCAGGGATGGTTCTCCCTGCAGGCTTGGTTGCCTTTCTCAACCCCCCTTTTCCAAGGGCTAGATCACATAGCATGGTCCTCTTTGGTAAGATGCAACGTATTTGTAAATTACTTGTTCAATTTCTGATTTGCCATTAACTCTAAGCTCAACGTAGGAAGGACAGTGTCCGTCTTAATCACAGCTCTTTGCCCCAGTGTCTAACACAGTGCGGGTCTGGCCCAAGGCAGGGGATAATAAGTACCGGCTGGATGGGATTGAGCCCTACCACTTCCTTCTCCTAGAATACAGTCACAGCTCTGAAGGGCACCGTTCCGCCCTGCACTTAAGACACCTCGAAGAGGAAAGCCCCCGATGGTGCTTCTTTTAGAGAGGCAACGGTGACTTCCATGGTGCTCCAGCAAAAGTTCAGAGCCTGGTTCCTAAAGCAACTGACAGATTTCCCCCTACATGTCCGGTTCGCAGTTCTCCCCCAATACAAGGTGCAGAGGGGAAAAGAGAGCTGAGTCGTATGCTGCTAAGGGTGTTGAGCAGAACTAGGAAGATGGGTCATTATGGGTTTTCATTCATCTGTTTGGTCCTCCATGGAAACTCCTGGACACCTACTCCACACCAAGGCAGCTATGAGGCCCTGGGACACTGGGGATCAGAGGTCCAGCCATTACGGTCAGTGCTCAGAGCCATGCTTTCCATTGCCCTTCTAGCAAGGACTTGGGAAAAACAGAACAGAAAGTATAGGTGAAGGAACTTGGAAAGATCCTGGGACCTCTAAAGCATGCCCACGTTTCATGATTTTTGTCTCCTCTGCTTCTCTGCAAAGTGAGCAACACCAGTGCATAGTGGTGACTCTGAGAATGAACTTCGAGGCCAGCTCTGCTCCTTACTGGCCATATGGCCTTAGGTAAGGTTCACTCATTCTCTGAAG
The DNA here is from genome assembly GCA_026826555.1 of Tolypeutes matacus. Taxonomy (NCBI): domain Eukaryota; kingdom Metazoa; phylum Chordata; class Mammalia; order Cingulata; family Chlamyphoridae; genus Tolypeutes; species Tolypeutes matacus. The sequence continues at coordinate 3,476,864 of JAKSZT010054303.1, read as the reverse complement.
CTGAGCTTCCACACCTGTAAAAGGTGGGTAAGAGTATCTTCCCTAGCCCTGCCCTGATCAAGAGGTTGGAATAAGATGTTTTAGAGCTCCATGCCCCCACAGAAGGTTTATACAACCAGCAAGAACTGGCAGAAACATCTTTCTCAAAGCTCCAGAAAACTGTTAAAGCACTGCAGTAACAGGGCAAGTGATAAATTAAGAAAAAGACTACTTAAAAACAGTAGGATCTCCTGGCACCCTGGATGGCCCCTTCCTCACCCCTCCCTGGCTCACTGTGGAGCCAACCAGTGTTCCCAGAGCAGATCCCTGGTCCCATTTCTAGAGGGAGCAGAGTAACTCTTGTGCACATGCTGGGAGCATGTATGTCTGGCCCAGTCTTTTTGGTGGTGACCTGAGGGACACGCTGCCCCAGAACTTGCCTTGCATGTAAAATGCAGCTTATAGCATCCTACAGAATGCTTTGGGAGAGCAGTCAAGTCATGCTGCCTAGGGCAAGGGATTGCTGGCTGTAGGGCACACAGTGCAGTGCCTGGGACCATGAAGAAATTGTTTCCTAGGGAAGAGGGGGACATTTGGAGTCATACAAAGGGGAAAATTCCTAGGGCCACATGTGCATGGTCCAGACAAGAGGCATGCACAGAAAGGGTCATAGAGGTCCCTATGTTTTGGCCTAGAGCCCTTCTCTAAACTCATTGTATGGGTAAGCCCTGAAGGAAAGTACTGGCACTGGTCAATATGCAAAGACGACATCTCAGAGTCTAAATTCCAGCAATGACACGTTAAAACATAAAAATGTCCAGGTTTCGATAAAAGGTCACAAAACATACAAAGAAACAGGAAGCAATGGCCCAGGCAAAGGGGATGATTAAAGCATTAGAAAATACCAATGAGGTGGACCAGACCTGTGACATAACAGACAAAGATTTTTTGAAAATGGACCTCATTATGCTCAAAATGCTAAAGGGGAACATTGACAAAGAACTAAAGGAAATTAGGAAAATGATAGATGAGCACAAAAAGAATATAATAGAGAAATGGAAATTATGAAAAGGAACCAAAAAGAGCTGAAGACCACAGTAAAAGCAATTAAAAATTCCCAAGGTGGGGTTCAACAGCAGATTGGAGCTGGCAGATGAAAGAATCAGAAAGCTTGAAGACAGGGCAATTGAAATCATTCAGTTTGAGGAAATGAAAGAAGAAAGAATGAAGGAAAATGAACAGAGCTTGAGGAACCTGTGGGACACCATCAAGCATACCAATATACGCACTATGGGACTCTCCGAAGTAAAAGAAAGAGAGAAGGTAACAGAGAGAATATCCAAGAAATGGCTGAAAAATATCCCAAATTTGACAAAAGACATGAATATGCACATCCAAAATAATCAACAAACTCCAAACAGAATAAACCCAAATAGACCCACACGACACCGTGTTAAAATCATCTGTCAAATGCCAAAGATAGAGAATCCTGAAAACTGCAAGAGAGAAGCAACATGTCATGTACAAGGGAGCCTCGATAAAATTAAGTATCAATTTCTCATTGGAAACCATGGAGGCAAGAAGGCAGTGGAGTGACATATTTAAAGTGCTGAAAGCAAAAAATTGCCCTTCAAGAATTCTATATCTGGCAAAACCGTCTTTCAACAATGAGGGAGAGATAAACCAAAGCTAAGGGGGTTTAGCACCACTAGACCACCCCTACAACAGATGCTAAAGAAAGTTCTTCACGTTGAAAGGAAAGGACAATAGATAATAGATCAAAGCTGCACACACACAAAATATCTCTGGTGAGGATTGTGACACGGGTAAATAATGCCAGTACTATTGTATTTTTGCTTTGTAATTCCACTTTTCACACCCTACAGAATCTAAAGAGCAAATACATATACTATAATGATAAATCAATAGTTTTGGACTTATAATGTATAAACATGTAATTTGTGACAAGAACTACATAAAGGTGGGGGGACTGAGGGGTAAAGGAATATACTTTGTATATACTGCTGAAGTTAAGTTGGTATCAAAGCAAATGAAATTGTTAGAGATTTAAGATGTTAAATTTAAGCCCCAAGGTAACCACAAAGAATGTATTGGAGAATATGCAAGTTCATAGAGAAAGAAATTAGAGCACGTGTTTCCAGGAGTGAGGGCAGGGGAAATAGGGAGTTGGTGCATAATGGGTGCAGGGTTTCTGTTGGGGGAGATAGGGAAATTTTAGTAATGGAAGGTGGTAAGGCTACCACAGTATTGTAAGTGTGATTAATCTCATTGAATGGTATTGCTTGGGAGTGGTTGGGATGGGAAAGTTTATGTTATATATGTGTTCCTACAATTTTTTTAAAAAAGGTACTCTGGCAATTAAATGCAATACAATGATCCTGGATAGGCTCTAGCAAGGGAGGAGAAAAGGCTCAAAGGGACATTATTGGGATATAGGTAAAAATTGGAATATAGACTGAGCTTTATATCAATGTTAAATTTCTTGAACTTGACAACTGCACTTAAGGTGGTTATATAAATGAATATCCTTGTTTTTAAGAAATGTACATGGCAGTATTAAGTTTTCAAGGAGTATGATGTATATAACCTATACTCAAGTATTCAGAAAATCGATCTAGTGATAAGCAGGTATACAGTTAGATAGATAGATAGATAGATAGATAGATAGATAGATAGATAGATAGATAGATAAAAATAAAGAGAGAGAAAAAGGAAAGGAGGGCGGGCAAATTGGCAAAATGTTAAAATTGGTGGATCTGGATATCTGGGGGGTATGAGTAGGTTGGAATTCTCTGTATGGGGTTTTTGTTACCTTTGTAAGTGTCCTGTAAGTGTGAAAGTATTTCAAAATAAAATGTTAAAATATTATTGAATTGTATACTTACAATGAGTGGATTTTATGGTATATAAATTATATCTCAATAAAGCTATTTTTTTAAATAGAGTATCTTCCTCCTGGGGCTGATGTGGAGGTGAATGAGATCATGCACGTAGCGAGCTTGCATGCAACCTGGCATCCAACAGGCAGTCTAGATGCTGTATCATGCTTTTGGTGGTGATCTGTAAAACTTTTAATGGGGGCAGGGGACAGCAAGGAAGGGAGATGCTGGAGAGACTGGGTACCCTGGGGCCAGCCTTACTGAAGAGCCCAAGGAGTGGGCTGCGGCAGGTAGACCTGGAAGCCAGGAAAAGTAGGCAGGGGATTGCCATGGATGAAGAAACAAGAGCCTGAGATGAATCCTGGGGTCAACCAGGAAGGAAGGCCAGGGAAAGTCTACAAGGCCAAACACTGCAGCTGCCCCATTCAACTTTGAAAAGGCCTTCAGTGACAGGGGTTTCTGGTAGGAACACATTAAGGAACTTTGATTTTAAGCCCTGCATGCTTAGATTGGCCAAAAGCTTTCCCTCAAGACAATGGTGCAGAAGGCATATACTTTAAGCTGAGGGACCTGGGACTTTCAGAAGACTAGTCCCCTCTTCTTGGGAGTAACAGCCGCTCTGCAGTTCCCCAAACAGTGCCAGCACCCCTCTCCCGTTTCCGAAGGGGGCACCCTCTCCACTAGACGCATTGGCTAAGAACTGACAGGGGGAGTGCTGGCTCCCCCTTCCCACTCTCATGCACCCTCTACCCCAGGGGCACGGAAAAGGAAGGCTGACCAAAGCAAGGGCAAAGCTTAAAGACAAGGCTGCTGGGTTCTTGGGCTGTGGAGATACCCCGGACAGCAGACTGGGATGGGCGTTGGAGGAATAGCAGAGACTGCTTGCGATGCCAGTATTCTTTGGCCCTCTCTGTTCCTTTCCTGCTAAGAACAAATGAGCTGACCACATAGGTATAATACCTGCGGCCTGTGTGTTGGCAATCTTTGTCTACGTGGGCATGAACATATGTCCACAGAAGTTCATCACCTTCCACCCCTTCTCAAACACCTTAATGTGGTTGAAAGGTTCACCTGCCAATAGGTAAGATAACACGTGTGACCCTCCACTGAAAAATATGCAGTGTAGCCATCTGAATCCAGGCTGACAGACACTGAGAAGGCAATACGTTTTTGTTCTCCTTTTTCTGTGCTGCCTCCGTGAACTATGCCTGGCATTCAAGGTCACGTGCAGGGCCTTCTGCGTGACGTGCGAGCTGCCCAATTGTACCAGGACCCTTTACCCCCAGCAATGCTGACATGTGTCCCCTTCCATCAGTTAGCCCTCCCATCAGGGTGGACCCATCTACCAGGAGCAATAAGAAGGGGATCCATTTAAATGTTTACCAAGCTGCTTTTTCTTTCTTTCTTTCTTTCTTTTTTTTCCCACAACACCAGAAAGACCCAGTCCCTGGTGGAACATCTTACACTGGATGATGAGTTTCCGGTGCTCATCGCGAGAGTCTTCCATGGTGTAAAGTGTCTGCTTGGTGATGCTGTTCAGGTCCACATTCCTCCAGTCTTCCAGCATCTGGAAAGTGATGTCTGCACTGTGGATCACCGTGCGAGATGCCTATAATCCAATCCAATCAACTCATTAGCTCATGGGCTGTTAGGTTAAAACCCCTTCACTTTATTTCCTTCTATGCCTCTCTAATGGACCTGGTTATGGCATTACGCAAACTACTTGGAAACTCAGGAAAACACAATTTCAGGAAATCAGCGGATCGCTGCAGAACTTGGAGAATCAGTACCCCGTTTTCTATTGTGGCTCTCCACTCACACCTCTCTTTCTCAACAAGAAACTGCTGAAGTGGCCCGGGCCATCCCCAGCCCCTGTGGTCTTGACACCGTGGAACAGTGGGATGAAGCCCAGGGAGCTGTAAAGCTTTCTGCTGCAAGCTCATGCATGGGAGCTCTGTGCTTACTAACCCGCGTCTCCAGCGCCTGAGGAGTGGCACGCCCACAGACAGGAATGTTCTTGCTACCCCTGGACCTATGATAGACTTAACGCCATACATTTTCAAATGTGTATTTTTCATGTGGAAGCATTCCAAAGCAGTTTAGGGTCTAGTTTTCTAGTTTGGGGGATTTTGTTTTTAATATAACTATAATGATCAAAACAAATATGAATAATTTAGATGAGAAGAAAGGGATACTATTTATACCCTAAGACCCAGTTGTTTATTGGTGTATGTGCACATGTATGTATAGAATTTAAATTGTGGTTTCTGCAGCAAACCTTCATTAATAAAACTTGAATTCACAAGCTGGAACAATATTTGAAAAAACATTACCAAGTTGGAACAATACTGGTAAAAGCTAAGAAAAACATTTCCAGGATCATTTCCTTTTCTTGCATATTTTCAGAAATGTCTTTAATAAATTTTTAAAGAGATTTCAGATATACATGGACATTATACATCTCCTAATGCTTATGAGTTTCCAGATGAAGGTAACCACTGACAACCCCTTTTTACTCGCAGACTGTCCAAGCACAAGTAAATCCACACTTAAATAATTGTAGAATTCGTTCAAGGATTCTTTGAAGATCAGATAGGCCTAAAATTAAATTAGATCAGTCTCTCACAATAATGAAAATAGCTGAAGGAGGCGGATGTGGCTCAAATGGTTAGGCATCCGCCTGCCATATGGAGGGACCTGGGTTCGATCCCTGGGACCTCCCGGTAAAAAAAGAAAACAGCTAGGGTTCTGGTTTCAAACATACCTAGTTCTGATCCTGGCCTTACTGCTGAGCAGCTGATTGATTTGAAGCAAGGAAAGAAATCTTTCCTAGCCTCAGTCTCCTGATCGATAAAATGGAGATATAAAAGTACCTATCTCTTAAAGAGGACTGCGGTTGAGGTGCCTCGAGATACTGTTTGCAAAGCACAGTGAACCAAGAGAGAGCACAATAAGGTGGCTATCGTTCAGGTAGGTTCTCTTTGCAGTGAATTGCCCTGCTGCCTCTGGGTCTTTGCACATGCTGTTCCACTGGCTGGAAAGCTCTTCACCCACCTCACCCCAGGCATCCTGACATCATGTGTGCTTCAGCTTATGTGTCACAGCTAAGGAGAGGCCTTCTCCAACCACTTGATCTAAATAGCACCAGAATGCCCTGTAATTCTCTATTTCTACTCAGTTTCCTTCATAACACTTAGCACTTTAAATTATTTTTTGGTTTACTTTTTTTTGCTGCTTCCCTCATTAGACAATCATCTCCATGAGGGCAGGTACCACTAAGCATCATGTCTGGCATACAGCAGGCACTCAAAACATTTTGTGGAATGAATGGCCGAGATATGAATGTCACGCTCCTTGCTTAATGTAGCCAAGATATTGAGCTCTTGGGTCTAAGTATTTGGAGGTGACTTTTCAATTGTATGTCAATTAGTCTGACTTGCTTGTGTGTGTTCAGGAACATGCAATGGGATGTTAGCTAAAAAGTCCCATCGCTTCATTCACATGCGCTAACTCCAGCCCTCTGGCGTATCCAGGAATGTGTCTGAGAGCTGTCAAGTGAGGATCAAAAGGTGGCATTTGCAGTAAATAATTTCTCCAGAAAGTGAAGGAGTAAGAGTGTGAGTGTGAGAGTGTGTGTGTGTGTGTGTGTAGGCACACATGTGGATGCTTATACCTACATGTGCCCTAAAGGGACAAAGGTACATCCTAAACTCTCTGAGCCCCACAGGGAGGTACCAAAACCATGTCTAGTTCCCTGAAATGACCCAAGACCAGCTCTTCCCAGCTGAGGAAAGAAGCAGAAGGCCAGACTGTCAAGTGCCCTTGGAAATATGGCAGTGTGTACTTCACCAACATTCGTGTTCTTCCCTGAATCTATCAGACCCTGCACGGTCCCCAGAACAATTCGTGGGTGTGGCCTCTGTACCAGCCTGCACGAACCTGGAAGAGTTTCCCTCTGGTCTCCAAACCATCCCCTGTGCCATTTATGTCAGGGGCAGGACAGGAAGAGGGAGGTGTGCAGGGTGGAGTTTCACCCTTCCAGGCTCAGGATACTCTAACCAGAATCCCTACTCTCCCACCTTGACCTCGAGTAACCAGCACCAACCTGGAACCTATGGTGCTTCAAGGGAAAGGCTGAAACCCAAAGACATGAAGAGGATCTGGAGGTGATCCACAAGCGTGAGGCGGGCCAAGAGTAAAAGACAGTGGGACTCGGAAGAGGACAGCACCCGGAGAAGCCTGCCACTCCAATGGATCACTGCCTTGGGGAAATGCAGCTCTTGGGTTGCCAGATCTTGACTTTTTTTTTTTTTTTCCCCAAAAGAACCACATCTTTGGGTTTTTAGTTGTCATCTCCCAGTTTCAAATGTTAATGACCAAGTCAAAAAATATTTGGACACGTGCAAGTTAAAGAGCAATAGCCACCAAACATCGTAGGGCCAGCTTTGGCCTGTGTCCACCAATTTGCAACTTCCACTTTAATACTTTAATGTACTGTTAATGGGCTGCCCTTCATTAAATAGCAAAATTAAAGAGATGTGCAAAGTTGTATGCATTCAAGTCCTATGAATATCCAAAGTATAACCACTGAGTAGACAGGGGCATGGAGTGGGATCTTTCCCTTTATACATTCTTGAATGTTTGAAATTCTTTTATAGTAAGCATGTCTCTTTGTCCCCAAAATAAATCTGGGGGAAAAACACAAGTGGGCAAATATTTAATAGACTATACAGCTTTGAACTCTTTTGTCTGACACAACAAACAAATTGCCCTTTTTACCTGTTTGAATTATCTACCTCAGTGGTTTATAACTAGGGGCAATTTTGTCCCCAGGCAACATCTGGCAATGTCTGGACACATTCTTGGTTGTCACAACCGGTGTTGGAAGGGGGGAGAGTACTATTGGCATCCAGGAGATAGAGGCAGGGATGCTACTTACTACTTACTACTTACTACATGCACAGAACAACTCCCCACAACAAAGACTTAACTGCCCCCAGATGTCAATAGTCCTGAGTTGAGAAACCTCGATTTAACTTAAGGGAAACACACAATTGTGGACCTAGACCATATATTTGAAAGGTTAAGGGGCAACTGATGTCCGAAATTATTTCATATTTTAGTTGAAACCGCTTATTGATTGGCTAACTGTAGAAATTCAAAATAGTAATGAGAATGCACCCTTAAACACACACGTCCCAAACAGAGCCCACAAGGAGCGATTTTGTAGATCTGTCCCTCATTTGCAATGACTCAGCAGTGGTGAAAACACATAACACAGGACATCTACCTGGCAAAGATGATTTAGTGATGTTTGCCGTCTCAGAATTTGGGAAAACCTTCTCGACACTGCAAGAAGAAAAAAAAAGAGTTAGAAACAGCTGCATGCTCTACCTTCCTTAACCCTACCTTGGATTCAAACAGTAACTCTCTTGTTTTTCCTAAATTGTCTCACTGTTCAACCCCCCTTTTATGTACCCACTGACCAAACCCTACATTTTCTTTGCTCTCCCATTTGGACTTTGACTACTCTTTCTTCATGGCAATATTTGGGGCACATATTTCAAAGTCACGCATATGCCACGCCGGCAGGTGTGAGAAATTGTGGCGTCAATCAACCGTGAGTAAAAGCAATTATTTACTTGTCTTTCATTTCGCTAATTGCAAGCTCAATCACTTTTCCCCGTAAATAATTGCAGGAATCAGTGGAAGCTTTGAAGAAGGCCCTTTAAAAAGTGGTAGTTCTAATAGGAAATCTTGATTGGGCTTCGGCGGCGTGTGTAGGCTCTGGGCTCATCATCTACCATTTTTACCGAACGATCTCCACGATCTGCTTCTGTGTTCTGATGACCGCTGCAGTTAGGCAAAGCTCCTGTTTCCTATGCTGACAGAGCCAAACCGAGAGAGGCTGATAGTCTGAACTGGGGTGATTTCAACACACTCACACACACACACACACACGCCTGCCTTTCCACGCTCAGCTTCACCCAGTCGATTGAGGCGATGTTTGTCTCCACCCACTTGCACACTCTCAAAATGCATCCCAAGGCTCCTGGGAAGAACAGCACCCTCCAGGCACCCCCAGGGGGGAGGCCCAACACACCTTCTCGCTACCAACTAGCTTCTTTTTATTGTGGCAAAATGTATACAACATAAAATTTGCCATTTAAACCATATTTTAACTTTTTATTTTGAAATAATTTCAGATTTATGAGGCGGCTGCAAAAATAATACAAACCCCATAGAGAGAACTCCCAACATCCCATCCCCCCATACCCAGATCACCAATTTTAACGTTTTTGTCACTTTTGCTCTGTCTATCTATCTATCTATCTATCTATCTATCTATCTATCTATCTATCT
>JAKSZT010054303.1:3442114-3467612 GCA_026826555.1 Tolypeutes matacus | reverse complement strand
TCTATCTATCTATCTATCTATCTATCTATCTATCTATCTATCTATCTATCTATCATCTGTCTGTCTAATCTGCTGAACATTTGAGAGCAGACTGCACATATATTGAACACATAATACTTCCCTTCGCTACCGACTTTTAACAGGTTTGCTCTGTCGGCGTAATTAAAATGGGCACAGGGCAGGCGTTCTTCTCATTAATTTCAGAACTGGTCAATAAATAGTCAGAAATTGCCCTAGGATTATTCTAATTTGTACTCAGAGCCAGCTTGATTTGAAAAATAGGGTGTGGAGTGGAGGAATGGGGGGAGGGTGGGGGCAGATGAACTTCTAATTTTCCAGGCCCATCAATCGTTAATCCTTCGCCTTAATTACTTTTTCTTTAACTTTGTGATGTGGAATTTAGTGCTTATGAAAAGAAAAGAACTGAGAGCCGTGAAATAAAGCAGGCTCTATCAATAGGTGATGGGCAGCCTCAAAGCACAGCTGAAAGAACCCCCTTTGCCTGTGGAGAGAGGGTAATTTGATCTCCTTCATTTCCCTCTCCGGCACTTAGTTTGGGCAAGAATAGCAAGCTGTATTCAAATGGGGCTTTAAGAAACATATATTCTAAACCTTTGTTTTGCTTAAAATCATTTCATCTTTGTTTAACAGCAACAAATGAGCTGCTCATGAGTCTTCCCAGAAGTACATACACATCCAGGCAGAAAAATAGAACCAGTTTTCTCAGGCAAAACTAATGCTGGCAGAGCTCAGCAAATAAGAGATTCACAGTCCCAATCCCCTTATGAGAAATATTAATTTGGCCTTCTAATTAGGCAAGGAAGTAAATACCCCAAAGTCCTAAAGCTGTTTTCTGTCCCTTACTACCACCATTTTGTAGGCAGGAGCTTCCTGGAAATCTCAAAACTTTGGAGTCAGACTTACTAGCTGCGTGGCTGTGGCTTTGGGGAAGTTTCTTTGCCTCTTGGAGCCTCGTCTGTAGAATAGGGATACTATGTCCTACACAGCAGAGGTAGAACAGGACCAAAGGAGAGGAGGAGGAGGGTGCTGATGGGCAGAAACTTTGGCATCAGACAGACAGACCTGGGAGCAGATCCTAGCTCTGCTACTTACTAAGTAAGCCTGTTTCCTTTTCCGTAAAAGGGGAGGTGTGCCACCAGTAATAAACATTTTGTGAGGATTAAATACATTAACGTGGTGTCAAGTGCTTAGCATAATACCTGGTGCTTTGTAGGCAAACAAGAAAGGGTGGCTATAATAATTCTTCCATTAACAACCTAACTAAAATGTCTGGCCCTACAATGTTATCCCACGTCCCACTCTGTCCCCGAACTCACTTCAGTACTTACATTCAAACTTGATATTTCGCAAATTTTCTGGGAGGTCGTGGAGAGCCACTTTCAGCCACTCGTCCAGCTGCTTGGCAAACTTTCGTATCACCTGAGTTAAGCTAGAAAGAGACGCGATACATTTTAAGTGTGTTGTGTGTTGCTGGTCCTCCCAGCAGGCCCCTGGAGGGTTCTGCTTCCCCTGGTGGTATTTTGGCTGCTTCCACAGGGGCTGCCCACAGCAGCAGCAGCGGCGGCAGAGGCCTGGAGGAGGCGGCCCAGCCGCTGTGGAGAGTGGGAGAGCCCGAAGGGTAGGAAGAGAAGGTGCTCTGGAGCCAGTGTTGGTTGACCAGGGAGATGCAGCATGTATGTGGAGAACCCCACAGCAAGGCTGAGCTACATCCAGACCTCTTTCTGCAAGCAAAACGCAATCCTTCATGTTTTTGAAGAGCCCTGTGGGGGGGGGTGAGGACAGAGGGCCCCAAAGAGCCCTTTGGCAACTGGCCTTTCCTCACTGTCAAAGCCCCCACCCCACCCCAGCCCGGCAGGAACCCCATTTGCAGCACAGCGCTGTGCCTGCCCACCCAGCCTGGGCTTGGGCTTACCGAACTGGGTGCTGCTTGGCAGGAACTGAGAAGCAGCAGCATGTTTTAAAATGGGCCTTGAAACCAGATCAGATTTGGAGAGTCAAGGACCAGTTTGGGGTAGGAGAGGGGAGATAGGGGGAAGGGGAGCTGGGAGTGAGTGTGTGGGGAGTGGTGGGGTGGCAAGTTGCAATATGAGCAGCACCTGCTTATAGCTCTAGGGCCAGTTTCCTCCACAAAGCCCTCCTTGGTTACGCCGGCCCCAGTGGCCTCTCCCCATGTTGACCACCTGCATGGTCCTTGCCTTCCACCCACCCTGCCCACCCTGCCCTGGTTCAGTCTCCCACTGACTCTCCTGTCAGACCACCAACACCAACCTCGACCCTGCTGGGCAATCCTACCATGTTACTCTGGTCACTCACACTTCCCTCTTCTGTGACTCTCCACAACCCTCACTCACACCTCTGTTCCCCCAGCACCCCCCCAGTACCCCCTACCCACTAGCAAGTAGTGTCACCTTCTGCTTCTTAAAGAAGACAGAAGCCTCCAAAGAAGAGCTTTGTCAGCATTCTACTACCTGCATCAATCATCTCCCTGTCCCTCCTAACAGAATAACGAAGCAATTCCTCCCTCTTGTCCAAGGCCCAAACCCCCATCCTATCCCCACCTGCCTTCTCAGTAATCTTTCATCACTGACTGTCCCTTATTCTACATTTTCAACTTTTTCCTCCCTACTGGATCATTCCTTTATCATTTTAATGCATGCAAGAATGTCTCATCTTAAAAAAAAAGAAACACCTCAACTGTGTGTCTCCTCAATCTACCACGTCTCTCTCACTTCACAGACATGCTTCTACAAAGAACTGTCTAGACTCTCTGTCCCCTTTCCTTAAATTCCATTCTCTCCTCCTCAATCCTATCCTTCAGCCTAAACGGCTCCCGCCTCTAGCCCTGACACCAGAGCCCATGGACTCCGTTTAGTCCTCCCTTGCTCCACAGCTTGGCAGCATTCGGTTCTGGCATCCACTTCCTCCTTTTGAAAGCACGCCCTTCCCTCGGCACTTGTGTCCCCACTTTCTGGCTGTTCCTCCTCAGTCACTTCTCTCCCTGGCCATTACTGGTTGGAGTTCTTCGAGGGCAGCCCTGGACCCTCTCTTCTCATCACTCTATTCCTTCCCTGGCTGATTTCACCATATCCACGGCCCCACTCTCCACCTACATCCAGCACAAAGTTCTTCAGAGTGCCAGGCCAACCACCTACAGGACATCTCCACCTAGAAGCCCTAAAGGCCTGTCAAACTCAACGTGTACAAACTGAACTCACGATTTCACCCTCCTGGCCTTTTTCTTGTGTTCCCATTTCAATGTCTATTTCACCTTCTGTGAAGTTTTGCTTGAACTTTTTATTATGAAAAATTTCAAACATACTCCAAAGTGGAGAGAGTAATATAATAGACTTCCATGTACTCATCACTCGGCTTCAACAATTGACAACTTTTGCCAGTTTAATCTATCTCACACACACACCCTTTTTTGTTGGGTGTGTTTTAAAGTAAATCCAAGATGCCATGTCATTTCACCTCTAAAATTTCAGTATGTATTTTAACTGAAAAAGTTTGAATATGTATGTATATGTGTACAAATACACACATGTGCACACACAAATATAAAACCATCACACCATTAGTATACCTAACAGAATGAGCAGTAATCCTTAATAACATCCAAACCCCAGTCTGCATTCAAATTTCTCTATTTGCCTCAAAGACGTTTAGTTTGTTTGAATCTGAATCCAAATGAGGTCCACACGTTGCATAAAAGATATAACATTGCATTGTTCTCTTCCTTTAAGTTTTTTTAAATCCTATTTCATGCCCGTGATTTACTGACAACATCGTGTCATTTGTTCCCTGGAATGTCCCACATTCTGATTTGGTTGGTTACTTCCTCATAGTGCCATTTAACTTGTTCATCCATCCTATGAGCTTCCTATAAGCTCAAAGTTGGGTCTAGAGACTTGATTAAATTCAGTTACAATTTTTGAGCAAGAAGACTGCAGGTAACCCTTGTGCTGCCTGCTGCATCATGTTATGAGGCTGATATGTCTGGTGATTCCTCTTTTAATGTATCTAGTTTTGAGACTTAGAATGTCTCTCTTCCTATTAACACATTTGTAGATTTTATCTTTAGATTACCTTCTAAACCTCATCCACTTTTCTCCTTTCTCTAAGCTACCATGATTGTTCACCTGGATAGTGCAATAGCTTCCTAGGAGTCTACCCTACCATGCTTATCTTCCCACTGCCACCCTACCTTCTGTACAGTGAGAGGGAGCTTTCCAAAACACTCACAAATCAGATCCATCTTGCCTCTGATTAAAACTCCTTGATGCTCTCACATTATTCTTGGGATAAAAATGAAGGCTCATCTCATACTCTCGCTTTGCTTACCTCTCCAGCCTCACCTTTTCCCTTCATCTACATTTCAGCTTCCCTGGCTCTATGAAGTTCTAGAAATAGTGCACTATGTCCAGATGAAAATAATTTGCCCACCTCGGGGCCTTTGCCTACAACATTTTCCAGCCAAGAACATCTCTCTACTCTTATCTACTTAACTCCTCCTCATCCATGCAATCTCAGTTCAGATGTTACTTCCACAGGCAAACCTTCCCTGAAGCCCCCTACACTAGGTTAGCGCCCTTGGTCCTGTCTCTTGAAGGACTCTTGTCATGGTTTGTAATTATGCACCAACTTGTGAGGTTATCTGACTAATGTCCATCTTTCCCAATAGACTGTCAGCACCATGAAGAGGGGAAGGACTGTATCTATTTTGCTTATTCCTGTATCCTCAGCTTCTAGCCTAGTGCCAGACCCACAGTAGGTTCATAAAAAACACTTGTTAAGTGCAGTGAATGAATGAATGATTCCCAATCCACAGATGGACAGAGCTCAGATATACTGCCCACAAGACCCACACAAACCATCCCTCCTTCCCCACCCTGTCTATTTCTCTGTCTTCAGCTCCTCCCACTCCCTGCCAGCTTTCTCCCTTCCCACCATGCCAGCCTCCATTCTGTTTCTCCAGCACTCCAGGCCTTGCCCACCTCACCCAGGGCCTCTGCACTTGCTTTTCTCTCTGCCTGGAATGCTCCTGTCCCAGGTAATCAAATTCATGCTTGAGTTCAATTGCTGCCTTCTCGGTAAGGCCTATTTTGACAACTGTTTGAAAAACTGCCAGTTTCCCTACTCTCTCTACTCCCTGCACCGTCTCAACATTCTCGACCCTGCCTTATGTTTTAAAAAGATTACTTTGGCTGCTGTGTTGAAATGATTCTAGAAGGAGGGCAAGGACAGAGCAACAAGTTCTGTTCAGAGGTTATTGCAGTAATTCAGGCAAGAGAGAGGCCTCGACGAGGGGCAGAACAGTGGAAATAGTGCAATATGTCCAGATGAAAATATTCTCAAGGCAGAACCAAAATATTTCCTGAATGGGGATTATGAGGGAAGAGTTGAGTCAAGTGCGTCTTCCCGAAAGAAGAGAGATCTATGTATCTTCTGTGCATAGCAGGGGCCTCGAGACACAGGAGGCGCTTAATCAACATTGAATGTGGAGCAAAGCAAAAGTCCTGTGTGTGTAATAAAGCCAAAGTTCAAAACTGGTATCAGTCTTTAGCACACTGGACCCAACTTCTGCATGAGAAGACTTCTCAGAATATTTGGCCACTCTTGATATAGGTCAAATTTTAGAGAAACTGCCTGGAGTGATGGTCCCAATGGCTGCCAGGACTGTCCAGAGGCTGCGTTTGTGATTCTCCACCCATGACACTTGGCCCAGAAACTTTGCTCGCAGCTGGAAAGAGGGAGCCAGCCTATGCCTGGGTGCAGGGAGTACACAGCAGGACCGCGGATGGCGCCTTTCACTTGGTGCGACTGTTTGGTTTTATTAAGCTCAAGGGAAGCAGGGAAGGATTCAGCCCAGAAAGGATTCTATTTTGGGACTCAGACTTAACGCTGCCAGACTTTTAGAAGTAATCTAAACATTTGAGCTGCTCTGCTCTGGTGTCAGTGAGCAGGTGAGGAGCTGACTCCTCCATCATCTAGTCTAAGAGGCGCCTCGGGCCGACCTGCTCCACATTCCTGCAGCGTCGGATGGTGCTGAGTCACCCCCCTCCCCTCAAGATCCTTTCCTCCGTTGGGGTACACCCTGCCAGCTGACCTCCTTCGCTGCTGGCTTATTCCTCACCTCCTTCATCAGCTCTCCATCCTCTTCCCAGCTCTCCCCACCCTCCCGCTGGCAGTCCCGGGGCCCACCCTGCATTTCTAGTGACACACCTCTTCTCTTCTGTGCAGACGGCTCCCACGTCTATAGCTCCAGCCTCAGCCCTTCTCCTGCATCTTAATTCAGTGCTTGGAACTCCCTAAAGGACCTGCAATGCCAATTACCCAGCCTCGGAGGAAAAGGTGCTAACAGCAGCCACCTTTTAATGACTGCAATGTGCTGAGCACTAAACACTCACACATATTTTCTTATTTAACACAAAAGCATATCAACCAGATGAAGTAGGTACTACTGTGAGACCCAGCAGAGAAAGAGAGAGAAACCGAGCAGAGAGGTTATTTTATTTGCCCAGGAGATGCAGCAAGTAATTGGCAGAGACAAGATTCAACCTCAGGTCTGTGTGGCTCCAAAGCCTGGGCTCAGAACCATCATATTACCGAGGTCTCAGATGATGAAAATACCTACATGAACACTTTTATGCCACAGTGATTCCCATCTCTAGACTCATGCCTTCTGCTTTTCTATCAGGGGCATTGCTATTCCTTTAGCATCTCAGGCTCAGCTCTCAGTCTTTGCTTCTTTATCATCTTATCCTCCCTGCTCATCTAACCATCCCCCCCACCCCAACACACACACACACACACACACACAAATCCCTGGTTTTATCCAGTTAGACACAAATTCTGTTTATGTGAATTCTGCTGGGTATACCATATCTGGTCCCCTCCCCCCATCTATTCCCACTGACATAGCCCAGGGATGGGCTCTTGTCGGCTCTGACCTGAACCATCTTCATGCCTCTGGGCTCGTTCTCCAACCCATTCGTGTGGTCCAGGGGAGAGCACAAGATTTGGAGCTGGTTAAACCCTGTCTCTGCCCCTTGCAAGTTATGTGACTTTGAGCAGGTCAAGGAACCTCTCTGAGCCTCAGTTTCCTCATTTATGAAATAAAAATAACAATATTTTTCTCCCAAGATTGATGAAGGGATCGGAGATGACATGTAAAATGCCGGGCACAGATAGGCCCTCAGTAAGAGGTGGATATTGTCATTACACTCCCTGCTGGACGAATCTCCCTAAAGCACAGATCTGGTCCTGACCTTCTACAGTCCTTTCTAGCTCTGAACTTTTTACTAGGCTGACAGTTCATTCCTAGCAACTATTTTGTGTTTTAGAAAAGGAAATAAATATGAATACTCACATTATGGGGGAAAAAACACCCTGGAAGTTATTCTGTTTTCTGAGCCAGTAATGCAATTGCCTGACTTTTAAGAATACTCCAAACATTGATTTCTCTGCTCTGGACTTAAGTCATCCAACAGTGGGTCCTGTCTCGCCCCTACCCCACCCAACCCCTTCCTCCAGCTCAAAGACCTTCACAGGCCGCCTCTGGCATGCAAGGTCTTCACCAATTTTGGCTCCAATCTATCTTTCCATCTTAAGCCCCATTTCTTCTCTGCATATTCTCTCGGCTTCAGTTCAAATAGACTTCCCATGCCACTTCTTTTCCCACATATATACCTTTGTTTACATGAATCTAGTCTGGACTCCCTGCCCTACCCTTCTCAGCCTTTCAATATGTTCCCACTCCTTCTAGCCTCAGACCAAATGCCACCCACTTCAGAAGTCTCCCTTGAGCCCTCTCGTCACAATCTTGACCACAAACTGAGCCAAAAGAGGCCTCATGTCCTCTCCTTGTAACTTTCTTTGTATTGTAACATTTATCATCTTGTCCTTTCATGGAGCTCTAAACATGCCTTCTCACCTCTGCTAGACCGGTGATCATTAACCACTGTGCCGAGATCACATAGGAGGTCACAAGATGGGAAAAGCCCAAGTTTGGGAATGATTAACCATTCTTAAAAATTAGAGTGGATGACTCTATGATAGTGTTATTTATTCGCCTGAATTTCAATATGCTTTTCTGAGTTGGAAAGGAAGGGATGGGTCTGAACTGTGATCTGGGAGCTATGCTTCAGCTTGGGCCTGCCCGGGGTTGTAAGTGAGAAGTTCTAAAACCAATTCTCATTTCCTTTCCTGGCCAAGCACAGGGCCTGGGACAAAGAAGGCACTCAAAGAAGTTTGAGGGATGAATGAATAAATAAAACTTAAAAAGTCAGCTGTCAGATGAAGCTTGAGCTTATGCAGACTTTATTTTCCTGATTTAAATAATCAGGAATTTTTGGATTTGTAAGCCAAAGATCACAGTGGTAATTAATTAACTATGTAATTTTAAAAGAGGTCTGTCTCCTCTGGTAGACTGTAAGCCTGATGAGGTCAGCGAAAATGTTTATCTTATTTAATACTTTATTCTCAGGACATAGCATGGTGCCTCGCACACTGTAGGCAATCAATAAACATTTGGTGAATGAATTAATTTATATTTGAGTCCCGGCTGTTTGATTTATTTGTGTAGTGAAAGTGGACAAGTTATTCACCTCTTAAGCTTCAACTTCCATATCTGTAAAAAGGAGTCAATTTTAGAGAGGAAGGCAGAGGCTAGTATTTCATTTGTACCCCACAAAATGCTTTATTAACTACAAATGCTTTGTGTGTATGTGTGTATGTGTATATAACATCCATAAAGGCATTTTTAGAAGTATGTGAAGCTCTCTTATAAAATGTGCTTATACTTTTACCAGTCCTTCAGGAGGTGCTTTCTTAATACAAAATAGAGGTAGAGATAAAGCCATTATCCAGTTCACATAATTAACACACAATAGCATGTTAGCACTTAATCAGTTACTTAAAATTCCCTGTTTGATAGTCTAGTTCTGTTGATAATTTTGTCTCTTGAGTGTGAGTTCCTTTTCTTGCTTTACTGGGTGTCTTGTAATTTTTTATTGACTGCCAAACAGTGTGTAGAAATAGAGACTGAGATAAATTGTATTTGTGCCTGGAAATGGTTATAACCTAAAGCCTAAAGGGCTCCTTAAAATAAAATTTATGTGTATATACACATTTATGTGTATACACATTTATATGTATATATGCATGTTATAAAATCAGTCTTAACATAAAACACTTGAAAAATGCAGAAAAGCATGAGGTAATCTCTATTAGCCTAGTAGAATGTGCTTTTGTTACATTTAAAATACAGAAAATTGGAAAAAGCATCACTCCCACCATAACAAGAAAAAACCTGATAAACTACAAAATCGTAACTTTTCTTGAACCCATTATAGAGCTGAGGTTACACAACAACCATCTAGCCTGGAATTTATGGAAAAGACAGGTGCTTCCAAAGAGAGACAAGACTTGGACACAAGTTCATCTGTGGTAAAGGGAAGAAAGAGGGACATTGGCACAAGTGGGTAAAAACAATTCAGCTAAATTTTTAAAGAAACTGCTAAAGGCCAAGTGTGAGCTAGCATGAGAATACAGAACTCTGGGAGCAGCCACAGACACAAGGGAACTTTGCATCCATCTGCAGGCTCTTCTCCACAGACCTCACCAGGTGCCCACGAGAAACATTGGAGGTAGGTTAGGAGAACAGAGGAAGCCTATCTCAGAGGTGCCTGCTTGAAAAGTAGGGGAGCAGCCCTTCTCCAAGCAGGCACCTCTGAGAAAGAAAAGCATGACGCTCTCCCCTGGACCTTTCCCCCCAGAGGAAGAAAAGCCTCAAATGGCTAGGGAAAGGGCACAGCGGAAGCCCCACTGCAGGTGGGAGAAGATTAAGAGGAAAAGTTCTTTAACCCTGGTGGAAACCAAGGGCTCAGACTGTTAGAGCTTCATCCTTGGGGTGGGGCAGAACCACCAAGAAGGCCCACTTCTGAGATCCAAACACACAGGGCTTGCTTGAGATTTAGACTAAGCCAGGACAACAGATACCTCTCTTCAGGGTATCTAGAGAAGTCTAGAGTGCAGGGTGGAGCAGAGTGGAGCAGTAACATTGAGAAAAATCCTTTTGGCACAAAAAACCTTCCAACCTAAGCACAAGGTACACCAAAGGAAATTTGAAACTGGTAGTATACTGAAAATAACCACAGCAACAACAAAATCAAACCCACCTGAACGCCTGGCTAGAATGACTTACCTCTCCACACTAGGGACCTAGGGGGAAAAAAGGCAGGCTCATTTCTAGGAATAAATACTATTTACAGCAAACTCCTCAGTCTCAACTGTTCTATACACTGGTGGCAGTCAATAAAAATGTTAAAACACACAGAAAAAGAACCCACTCTCAAGAGACAAAGAAATCAATAGAACCACACTATCAAACAGGGAATTTAAGATAACCATGATAATTATGTTAAAGGTGTTAATAGAAAAGATAGACAATAAGCATGAACAAATGAGGAATTTCAGCAGAAACATAGGAGTTATTGAAAAAGAAATCAAATGAAATGTTAGAAATGAAAATGGAAAAAAAAAAAAAAGGTAACAGAGATAAATAATGCCTTCAACAATCTCATGAGTAGATTCAAATTATCCAATGAAAGAATCAGTGAACTTGAAGCAAGGTCAATAGAAATTTACCCAAACCAAAACACAAGGAGAAAAACAAAACAGAGCATCCAAAAGTAGTGGAAAATGTCAAATGGCCTAACTTGAAATCCCAGAAGGAAAAGAGAAAAAATAAACAACAACAAAAAACCCAGAAGAAATATTTGGATTAATAATGGCTGCAAATTTTCCCAAAATAATGAAATACATCAAACCATATATCTAAAAAATAAAATAAAATGAAATAAAATTTAAAAAACCAAGTGTGATTAAAACAAATACTGGGAAGCGGCTGTGGCTCAATCAGTAGGGCTCCCGTTTACCATATGGGAGGCCCTGGGTTCGGTTCCTGGGGCCTTCTGGTGAATGCAAGCCCGCCCGCACGGCGTGGTTAGCTGACCCAGCGAGCACAAGCAGCAAGGGGGGGATAAATGAATAAATAAATAAAATCTTAAAAAAAAAAAAAAAAAAATACCAAACACATCATATTCAAACAGCTGAAAACCAAAAATAAATTTTGAAGGCAGCCAGAGGAACAAAGGCACATTGCATATAGAGGAACAAGTCGGAAAAGCAATGGAGTAAAATCTTTAAAGTTCTGAATACAAAACAAAGTAAAAAATCTTGTCAGCCCAGCATGCCAAACCCAGGTAAAGTATTTTTCAAAAAATGAAGACTATATAGCGAAGTGGCTGTGGCTCAATCAGTAGGGCTCCCGTTTACCATATGGGAGGCCCCGGGTTCGGTTCCCGGGGCTTCCTGGTGAAGGCAAGCCCGCCCGCACAGCGTGGTTAGCTGACCCAGCGAGCACAAGCAGCAAGGGGGGGATAAACGAATAAATAAATAAAATCTTAAAAAAAAAAAAAAAGAATATATAAAGACTTTTAAAGACAAACAAAAACTGAAATAATGCATTGCCACCAGATATGCACTATAAGAAATATTAAAATTCTTTAGGCAGAAGAATATTTTATACAGAAAGTGGGAGCTACACAAAGAAATGAAGATGAAAATCCTTACAATGAATGTAAATTTAAAAGACTTTTCCATATCTTTAATCACTCTAAAAGATAACTGTCTAAAACAAAAATAGTGGCAATATTGTCAGTTTATATAACATATAAAAGCATAATGTCTGACAATAATAGTACAAAAAAACGGAGGGATGAACTGGAGTATACTATTGTAAGGTTCTTAACTTTAACACTATACACAAAGCATTATAATATTATCTGAAGGTAGATTGTAATTAAAGATATGTAAACCTAGAGGCAACCATTAAAATAAGTTTTAAACAGTATAAATCACAGCCAATAGAGGAGATAAAATGGAATGAAAAAATAACCCAAAAGCAGGCACAAAAAGAGGAAACAAGGAACAAAAACTGATGAATATTATCTGGCATAGATGGAACTAATAGAAAACAAGTAGCATAATGGAAGATTTTGTTTCAACTATACAATTAATTACTTTAAATGTGAAGTAGTAAATATAGTAATTAAAAAGGGTAATTGTCAGATTAGATATAAAGCAATACCTCACTATATGTTGGCTACAAGAAACCTATTTTAAATATAAAGACAGAGTAAAAGGGTAGAAAAATATACCATGCAAACACTAATTATAAATTTAAAAGCTAGAGTAATTATATTGCATCAAAGTAAACTTCTGAACAAGAAATATCACCAGGGATAAAGAAAGACATTACATTATGATAGAGGGGTCAGTTCACCAAGAACACATAAAAATCCTAATAGTACTTAGTAAGAGAGCTTCAAAATACATAAAACTCAGAGAATCAAAAAGAGAACAGACAAATCCACAATTACAGCTGGAGACTTCTACACACTCCTGTCTCTAATTTATAGAAAAAATAGACAGAAAATAAAAAAGATCATGAAAAACTTAAACAGCACTATCAATTAACTTGACCTAATTGACATTTACAGAACACTTCACCCAATGAAACCAGAATATACAGTCTTTTCAATTAACATGGGACATTCACCAAATAGACCATATTCTGGGCCATAAAACAGTTTCAATACATTTAAGAGAATTGATGGGTTATCACTACTGATCCTATTTAAAGGATTAGAAGGGACTATTATGAACAACTTTAAGCTCATACATTCAAAGACTTAGATGAAATTCTATACAAACTCTTCTGGAAAACAGAAGGTAGGGAACACTTCCCAACTCATTTATTTAATGAAACCGGAATTAACCTGATACCTAAATCAGATATAAACATTACAAGAAAAGAAAACCACAGGCCAATAAGTTTCATGAACCTGGATATAAAAGTCTTCAACAAAATATTAGCAATTCAGATCTAAATATATACAAAAAGGATAATACATTACAAACAAGTGAGCTTACCCTGGGAATGAAAGGTTGGTTCAAAATTTGAAGAAGAAGAAGAAAAAAGCAATGTAATCCAACATATTACAGACTAAAGAAGAAAAACCATACCATGATCCAATAGATACAAAAAAAAGTCTTTGACAAAATTCAACATCATTCATGATAAAACTTCTCAGCAAACTATGAGTATAAGGGAACTTCCTCATCTGATAAAAGCGGATCTACAAAAACCCTAGAGCTAGCGTTGTATTTTGTAATGCATAACTGAATATATCCCCCAAAAGATCAGGAAAGGTGCAATGATGTCTACCCACATGCTCATATTTAACATCATCCTAGAGATTCTACAGATGCAGTAAGGTAGGAAAAAGAAATAAAGGGCCAACAGATTGGAAAGCAAGAAATAAAATTGTCTCCAATCCTGGATTACATGATTATCCTTATAGAACATGCCACAAAAATCACACGTTTCTATAAACTAGAAATGAACAATTGGAAAGAGAACTTAAAAAAAAATTACAAATAGCACAAAACCCATGAAATACTTATGAATAAATCTACAAAAAACATGAGATCTATATGCTAAAAACAAAATCTGATGAAGGCAATCAAAGAGGATATAAATAAATGGAGAGATATACAATGTTCATGGATTGAAAGACTCAAAATTGTGGAGATGCCAATTATTTTAAAATTGATATACAAATTCAACAAAATGCCAGCAGGACTTTATATGGATTCTACAAACTTAATATGCAAAAGCAAAGGAACAATTCTGAAAAAGAACGAAGTTGGAGGACTCACACTATCTGACTTTTAGACTTACTATAAGCTACAACAATCAGGATGCTGTGGTATTGGTAAAAGGAGGGGCAGATAGATGAACAGAAAATAATTGAGAGTCCAGAAATATACCCACACACGTATGGCCAACTGATTTTCCACAAACCTCCAAAAGCAATTCAATGGAGAAAGGACAGTCTTTTCAACAATGGTGCAGGAAAATTGGGACAGTCATCTGCAAAAAGCAAAAATGAACCTTGACCTATACCTTGCAGCATATCCAAAACTTAACTCAAATGAACCATAGACCTAAATGTAAAGCCTAAAATGTTGCAAAATTTAAAATATTTAAAAAACAAAAATTATATAAGAAAGTATAGGAGTAAAACTTTTGTGACCTTTCTTGGCAAAGAATTATTAGATACAACATCAAACAAAAAATTCATAAAAGGAAATATTATTAAACTGGACTTCATCAAAATTAAAAACTTTTGCTCTTCAAGAGACATTCTTAAGAAAATGAAAAGACCAAGCCACAGGTTGTGAAAAAATACTCTCAAAACACATCTGATAAAGAACTTACATCAGAATATAAAAGAGCTCTCAAAACTCAATAATAAGAAAACAAACAATCCATTAAAAAAGAAGTAGGCAAAATATTTGAACATAAATAGATAGAAATATCAATGTTATATGTAGAATAGGAAGTCCAGAAATAGCTCCAAATACAAACAAAATTTAGTATATGTCAAAAGAGGCATCTCAAATCTGCGAAGAAATGGTATAATGAATATATGATGTTGGGACAATAGGATAGTGGCTTGGAAAAATATGAAGTCATACTTCATATCTAACACCTGGATAAATTCCAAAATTAGGCAAAAATTCAAAAGTAAAAAATCAAACCACAGTGTTACTGGAATAAAGCATGGGAAAATTATTTTATAACTTGAGTCAGAAAGATTTTTTAAACTGTGATACAAATCCAGAAGTCATAAAAACAAGGACCAATCAATTCAACTACATAAATATGAAATATTTTCTGTATAGCAAAGACAAAAGAACAATATAAAGTGAGAAAATACCTGCAAATCTTATCACAGATTAATGGTTAACATCCATAATAAATAGCTCATAAAATTCAATTAAAAAAAAAAAAGATCAACCCACCCAATAGAAAAATGGGCAAAGGACAAGAACAGAGTTCACAGGAAGAAAACATAAGTGGCTCTTAAATATATGAAGAGATATTCAACTTCACTCATAATAATAGAAATGCCAATTAAAGTTTCCCTGAGAACAATTTAAGTCACATATCCTCTGACCAGGAAATCAGCTCCTAGGAATTTACTTTCTACATATACTCCACCGTATAAAATAACGTATATGCAACATCATCCATCATAGCATTGCTTCAAGAGAATTGGTTAGATTCAATACAGTGCAGGTGTTTACACGACGCAAGTGTTTAAAAAGTGGGGGAGCTCTTTGTGAACATGGAATGCTCTCTGTAACAGTTCCAGCAGAAAACAGATGCCATTCAAAACAGGAGGGTTTTTTTATAGGGGACAGGCCACAAAAGTGTGGACAAGATGTGGAGGAACCCATCAGGGAGGTGGCTGCAGCCTGAGTCTAGTTGCAGCTGGTTGTCATCTACCCCTGTGCCCAAAAAGACAACACGGAAGTCTGCTGCCTGGAAGGGAGCAGAGCCCTGTGGAGGGCATGGCCAGCCTGAAGCGGCCCCACAGGGAGGGAACCTGGGAGTCAATCCCCTGGCTTCACCCTCCTCCCTCCCTCCCTCTGTTCTCCCACTGGCAAATCCAGCTGGAAGCCAGAGGAAGGGGAGCCCAATGAGGAGGCCCAGGTGGGTCAGTCTCCCAGGCAGAGGGCAGCATGGGGCAGAGTGGAGAGTGCCTCTGCCTGGAGGGGCAGGTGGAAACTACCCAACACAATCTCCTACATGTACGTTTTTTTTGTTTGTTTTTTTTTTTTAATTTTAAAGCAAGGTACAGACCCAAAAAGAGAAAGAAGGAAAATGAATTATGCTATATGCATTTGGTTCTATGTGCACAGTAGCTCTGGATGCACCCCCATGAAACTGATATATTTGATGCCTCTGGGGAGTCTGGGGAACCAAAACAGGAGGGAGGCTTTTCACTATATATCACATTATACCTTTTGCATTTTGAACCATTTGCATAGTTCAAATAAATCTTAATTTTTACAAGTCCAACATTAATATCTTTTATAAAGGAGACCCCAGGCGGTGGTAGGAATAACAGAAACTGGGGACCAGGCAAGAGGGGAGACGGGAACCAGCATGCCCACCTGTCAGGTAATGCCTGCAGCACCGTGGGCATCAGCACCCCGGAGATAGCTTTGTAGAGGATGGAGTCACATACGCCGACGATGTTCACCACCGTGGAGGAGCCCAGCACGGGCAGCATGTGGGGTGGCATCCCTTGCCAAAAGTGCAGAAGGAAACTCTGAACCTGTACGGACGCACACAGAGAGAGAAGAGCCATGAGGTTACACACAGGGCCCTCCCAACAGAGGGGGAGACCAAGACCAGCCCCCTCTGCAGTCTGGACTGACGGCCATGCAGCTAAGCCACCCTCAGCCTGGTATGGCCTAGGAGGCCCGAAGTCCACCCCCCGCCCATCCATGTGCGTGACCCCGCTCAAGAACCACTCTGCCTGGCAGCCTGGGGTCTCCTTTGCCCCAGCAGAGAGGAGTAGCCCATTAACCCTTCGGCCCCTTCTCTCCTTACTGTGGCCTGGGAGCCCTTTAAGAAAGAACAGGGGGTACTGTTGGTTAAAACATCAGAGCACTGCTACTCAGCATCCCATGAGCCCACTGGTGCCTCTCGGAAGAAGGGAGCAAAGTGGGAGCTGTAGGTGAAAGCAGCGTGTCCAGAAGGGAGAGAAGGTGCCACAAACAAAATTCTCTTGATTCAAAAGTATGTGTCTAAAGCTGAGTAGTCCAATGGCCTCTGCATATCTAAATTCCTCTGTCTTCCCAAAGAGCCCATGGTTGGTCAGTACCATCATGGGATGCGAAGTGGAGCTATCTGGGCACACAAAGTATGTGTGATAGGTTCTTCTTTTTCATCCTGTCACTAGCACAGAACAGGAATATAGTAGACAGTAAATGGAGCTCTTTTTATTAATATGTTATATTATGATATTTATGTTATTAATATGGTATGTGTAACCGTTGGGGAATTTGATATAATTATGAATTCCAAACATATAATTGGATCATGCTTGTAAACTGATCTGTTAATCTGGGCATGATTAGGTTATGATTAGGGCATTGAGCCCCACCCCTTGGTGGGTGGGGAATTGAATATAAAAGGCAAGGCAAAGAACAGAGTAGAAGCAGTCTTTTGAGAAGCAGTTTTGATGTTGGAAAGAAGGCCCCAGGAGAAGAGAAGCAAGCCGTTCGCCTTATCGTCTACAGCTGACCTTGTGGAGAAAGCAGGAGCTAAGCCCGGAGAGAAACGCAGCCCCGGGAAGAGAGGAACCCCAGAAGCCTGAACCCTGGCAAACACCGGCAGCTGTCTTGCTCTAACATGTGGCAATGGACTGTGGTGAGAGAAGAAACTTAATGCTTTATGGCCTGGTATCTGTGGACTTCTACCCCAAATAAATACCCTTTATAAAGACCAACCCATTTTTGGTATTTCACATTAGCACCCCTCTGGCTGACTAATATAGTATGTTATGGTATTTATCAATATATGTGAGTTGGAGGCAGGGGAGAGCTCAGGGTGGGGCTGGAGGGGAGGAACTAGATAAGGAAAGTGAAGAGAAATAGTAGATGTTTAATTGGTATATATAATAACATTTGAAAATACCTGGACTTCAGGTAACATTGAGGAGCAGCCCCTCTTGAAGTTGAAGAACAAACTCCTCTGAATTCTAATAGGCCCGACTCGGTGCCTGCACTATGCCTACCTCTTTCCCTCCACAGGTGGGCACTCTTGAACCCCATACATAGCATTGGCCACATCCCTGGTTCTCAAATCAATCCTGATCATTATTGCCATTAGCTTTATTTACTGATGACTAGATGCTAGGTAATGTGCATAAGTTCTAATAAAACTAGTGCAGACACATTATTTGCCAGATAGCAAGTCATGGAAGAGATGAGAGAGAGGCCGTGTCTGCCTGGGTCCTTCTGCCGATCACTCTCGGGGCTGAGTGTTCCTCAGGTTGTAACTGGGCTTCTACCCCACTGCTGAGGCCCACAACTCTCCCTGGGCTGCTGCCACCTGCCCTGGCTTTTTTCCCTTGCCCTGGTATACACTCTTTCAGGTCCCTTCCAGGAGTAGGATGTTGCTTTCCTCTAAGCAGCCTACCTTCAGGAGGTGGGGCCCTGCCCTGAACTCAGCCTCCAGTGGGCAGGCTTCTCTGATGCCCACTTCCTGCCTTGGTTTCCCAATATAATCCCTTGGTGGAATCAGGCCTGGGGGATTAGGGGACGGGGAGGGAAACAGGCCCCTCTGACTTCCTAGAGGGAAAGTATTAATTACCAAAAACACGATCAAAGTTTTGAATGAAGTCAGCTCAGTAACTTGTGACACTTAAGTCACATTTCTGTTTATTCCATGGCACTGAAAACAATGCAAAGTTTTCATCCAGATAGAAAACTAAAACAAAGAAAGACCAAGTGAGTGAACACTGCCTTTATTTGTTCCAATCCTGGCTCCACTGACAACTATGGATGTAACATCTTTAAGCCTCAGTTTCCTTATCTGGGAAATGGGAATAAAAGCAGTAGTTATTTCATAGATTTTGGTAAAGACTCCTAAAATACTTACTATGATGTTTGGCACATGGTAGATGCTTTAAAAAATTGCTATAATAATAATAATAATAATAACTCTTATTATTATTATCTTGGAGGCACTACTATTAACAGGCCCAAGAAATTAGTGTACTCCCTCAAGAGTTTGAGATACCCTCACCTAAGTCTTGCCTAAATATCTTAGTGTCACCCAACCAGGATCCCCATCATGGTCCTCCCCATCCGTCATGGCACCGGTTCTGTCTTTGAGACTCCTGGTGGCTGACTGCCTGGCCTGGGCCTTGAGATGGCCACAGCTCCTGGACAAGGTGCTAGCCCTCCAGAGGACCCTCCACTGTCTCCTGCTCGCAGCCTGTCCCTGGCCATGGGCCTCAGGCTGGGCCCTAGCACCCCCTGCCTGCCCTTTCAACTCTAAACAGACAATCTACCCAGGTGATTCCTAAGATTTGGTCAATTCTGAATTCATTTGCCTTACTTAGCTCTCCTTGCAAGCAGCCTTTTATATGAGCAGTTAATTTCTAGCAGAAAGTCTGGAAAAGATCAGCTGCTATGAAAGTTAAAACAAATCTGTGGAAAATCTGTTTCAAGCCTTGTTCAGGCTGCACAGGGAGCCATGATCAACCCTCCATCACCACAGCAGCATTTTCAGAGGGTGTCATACAGTTTCAACCTCCCTCCCTACTCTCTGCATTTTAGATCATTTAATGTCCAGTGGCACTAGTGCCTCGAGGTGAAAGGGACAGGAAAGGAGGGAGAATAGTGTAAAGCTCAAGAGCAAGACTTGGAGGTTAGACTGCATTTGAATCTTGGCCTTGATGACAGTTTACATTTAGAAGGATCTCCCAAGGGACTAGGCATGGAGGATGAGGAAAAGAGAAGAACCAGGGCAATCAGGTAGATGGAGGTGGCAATTTAAGCCCGGAGAGAACAGACGTGGGGCAGAAAATTAAGAGCTCTGATTTTGCCAGATTTAGTTAGATGTCAAGTCAAATGAATTGGGCTCACAGGACTAAATATAAAAACACGAGGGCTATCAGCTTTTATAAAATGGAAATGCCTACCTATTGTTAGGATGAAATATGGGAACTTACGTAATATGCCTGGCACCATGTAGGCATTTAATAAATGGAAACTTATTATTAGACAGAAAGAAGAATTCTGATGAGTTCTCCCTACTCTTTGCAAGCATAAGTGGTGAAAGGATCATCAGTAAATGACTGAAAATTAATTAAAGTAAGTTTCCTGGTTTATCTGTTTCAATTCCCTGAATATTCAGCCCCCTTTTCCTGGGCTCAATGAAGTATCAGGAGATGATTTTCTAAAGAATACCTAAGCAAATTCTCTTTTTCTTTTCCATGTCCATGTTTAATTCTTTCCTAATGTATTGGAAACTTGTGGAAACACATCTGATGATTTCCAATCAGTGGTATTTTAATTGCTATAGTATCTGAAGGATCTCAGTTAAAATAACTACCAAAATAGCTACCATTTATGTTCTGAGTATAAAACCAGACACTTTACATGCACATTTTCATGTAATCATCACCATCTTATGGTGAAGTATGTATAATTATTATCATCACTTTACAGCAAAAGAAACTGAGTGAAGAGACTAACTTCCTCAAGGAACTTGCTCAAGGTCACTGGCTAGTATGTGATGGACTTGGAACTCAAACACAGGACTATTGACTCTACAGCTCTTTGCATAATGTAGACTGGAGAAGCCTTTGCAGGGGTCCCCTGCATGCAGACTTCAGCTCTTTGTACTTGCTTGACAATTCTACATGTCAGTGGCAATTTTACAGTCCTCCCTCCATTATCCATCCATCCACTGCTACTGAGAGCATAACAGTCTGGGTGGCAAGGATACAGTAATGGGCGGAAGGACACAAACAATGAACAAGTAAACAAGTAACATCATTTTAAGATTGTGATGCTAGCATAAGTTGTAGCTTCAACGGACATTAAAGATCTTGAACACTTGATCAAGGAGCACTAGGTACACCCACCATCCAATTACCAATAACTTCTCAGCTGGAGGAGAAAGTCAAGCTCAACAGAGGTAAAATACCCCCTTCGTTGTTTTGTGGTTGGGTAGGGTGAACCATCTTGATTAACCATCTTAAAAACAGCAGTCAAAAAACAGCAGTCAAACAAGCCTGCCAGGAAGAGTGGAGATAACACTGAACTAGAGATGACAAAAGATCTAGCTACCACTTTGGCCCTAACCACTGTGTGACCTTGGACAAGCCTCTTAACCTCTCTGGTTGATATATCTGATAAGAGCAAGCATTTGCATGGTCTTTTTCCCTTTACTAAGAGTTTTTATCAGGTATTGCGACATCTCAGCCTTTCGGTAATCCTGCGAACTAGGCAAGGGATGTTATTTTTGTCTTCATCTGTAGGATGAGGAATTGAGGCTCTGAGGTAGAGTCAGGTCTTGAACGCAAGCCTGGGACTCCAAGTCGGCGCTTTTCCGGAGGAGCACTGCACCCCTCACCAGACAGCTGGACCTCTCCCGTACACGCTGCATCCTAATTGCTCACATGTGTGCCTTTTCCTTCTAGACTGTGCCTCACCTACCTATCTTTTCCTGGGGCCCAGATCAGCATGTGTCCAATAAGTGTGGGAATTAAGTAAAATGAAATACTGAGAGCAAGTTTTGAGACTTAAAAAAGCTACATGTGAGCTGAAGGAAGACGGTCACCAGTTTTGGTAGTAATTGTGGCAGGGAGGGCCAGCTCTCCACCAGAGAGCCAAGCGCTCCTTCTGTAGTGGTACAAGCTGCAGCGTAGAACTGCTGCCCATTGAGAAATCACACTTCCCAGCCCCCCTTGCATCAAGGTGGGGCCACGGGACCAGTGCTTGCCAATGGAATACGGGCAAAAGTGATCAGCATTATTTCTGGGCTGACAAGGTTAAGAAAGGAGCATGCCTTCCCTGCAGTCCTTTTCCTCATCCACCAGCTGGACAGAGAGGACTCCAAGGCTCCAGAGGAGGGTACAGCTACAAGGTGGAAGAAGCCTGGAGCCCCGAACTGCCCTCAGTGGCCAGGCTTCCAACCAAGAGGAGCCACAGTGGATTGGGAAATGAGTGAAAAATAAACTTACTGTGTTAAAAGATTTGGGGGTTTCTTTGTTACAGTAACCAGCACTGTCTTAACCAACCATGAAAAATCATTTGCCCTGAGCTCACTGACTTTTGGAATATAAGATAAGAGTCAAATCACAGTTATGAGAGAAAAAAGTGATTTTTCATTCTTAAACAAAACAGAATTCCATTTAAGTGGTGGCTCAAAGGATTTGGGGAATTTTAAAGGACATTCTAGGAATCCAGTGGATAAAAGTCAAAGGAAGGAAGAATACCAGTACACTGTTATTCCTTCTAGAGCTGAGTCTACAAGCCAAGGGTCAGCTCTTACATGACCACTAACCACCCAGGGTTAAAGTGGGAACGTGAATGAACTAATAATGCAAGGCAAGCATTTGATACAGGGTAAGTGCTCAACAATTTTCACTGCTGTGAGACACAGAGGCAGGAAGGCAGAAACTATGGGGGAGTAGTACCCTTTGTAACTCGCATCATTTTTCACCCCTCTACTTGCATCAGCAGCCCCTTTCCCCAGTACACACAAAGGAATCCCCAGGATCCTTCCCACCAATAACTTCTGCTTTTTATAGCCCTCTGAGAGCCCGTTATCTTCCTTCAAATTGAATGTCTGTACACGATCAGGGTGTTTTATAGCCTGAAAGGCATTTTCTTTAAACAAAAAGGCTGCGGGTTTACAGGTGAAATGTGTAGTTTCTTGCCATCCTTTTGGAAGGCTCTTTGGGGTGGCATTTTAGGCAAGAGGATTTGCTTGTCTCTCTGATTATATAAACAAGTGCTTCAATCGTTTCTCAGGCTTCAATCCTTTCTGTTTCCTCTTCTCCATTCTTCAGATGTAATATTTTAAAATAAAAATGGAACAGACTTCTTATATTGTTTGTATTTAAACACTTTGATGGAAATGTGGAGCAGACCTTTAGAATGGAAGATAATCAGCTCCACAGTACAGAAAGGGATGAAGCTAGGGAAAAGATTAAATCCAAAAGATAAGAAAGCTGTTCTTTAGTTCCTCTGAACCAATAATTCTGGGTATAATTATACCCTGGCAAAATCGTCTTCCTGGTATGCCAATCGGGCAAGATGCAGTTGACAAGTTAGATCAAGGAAAAGGCCTTGCCAATTGCTATTCAAATATAAGATCTGTAATATGAGGATATAATAGTACCTGCTTCGTGGTACCACTGTGAAGATGGAGTGAGCTAAGTGCATACGGGCTTCCCGAGGGCCTGGCACTTAACAGACGCTCATGAACTAAGAGTTTGCATCATAGAATTTTAATGCAGAGCATTCACAGTTCAACAATGGTTGACCTACCTCATCAAAGTTGGCTCTTATGACAGTGTCCAGAATTCTCTGACAGTGTGTCCTGTACATCATAATAAAGGTAGACACCTGTGGGGGGTGGAGAGATCAATGATAAAGACATACATTAGTACCCTGGAATTTTAATTTCAAGTCATTTATTACCTTTGGGGGGTGGGGTTCACCTAACCCATATATATCCTGCAAGACCCATTTTCAGTAGGTGGCTTCTCTGACCCTGGGCTTCCTCCTCTGTACTCCCACAGCACTGGAGGGTTTCTCCATCTGAGTACTAGCCCTGTGGCACTGAGAGCCTCAGTTTCTCTCTCTGCCCCCATTCTCCATCCCCTGAGGCTGTGGGCTCTGGGAAAATAAAAAGTATATGTTATTCATGCTTGTGCATCCAGCAACCAGTATAGTGCCTAGCACTTAGTAGGTGTTCAGTAGAGTTTATTGACTTCTTCTAATCAGCTAAGATACTGAAAAGTTAAAACACAAGGTGTATTTATAAGAAGAGGTGCTTCTGCCCAAATCACAAAAAGACATTTGGAAATTTTCTGGAATCAGCTTAGCAAAATAATTTCATTTCCAGCTCCATTTATCCAAGAATTTTAAAGTCATGGTTCAGGAGGTTTATTTGTTTGTTGAGGGGAAAAAAAAAAAAACTAATTTGGGAATAAATAAACAAATAAAAACTTGTCCTTTACAGATACAAGGCACTCTCTTTCATTCAGAACAGACATGCATTTTATATAAACTTATACAAGCATCTGTTTCCCCACTTGACTTGTCAGCTCTGCCTCCCCAGCTCCAGTACAAAGTACAAGGGACTAGTACAAGGGAGAGGTTCAATAGTGTTGGAGAACTGGGCTGCATTAAGATGGGTGCATTAGAGATGCGACACCCTAGGGGAAACTTCCCAATTTTTTTCACAGTAATTTGTTCTAAATACCCTATGACCAAAACTATCTGATTCACTAGTCCTATAAAATCTTTGTCTTTGGGACTATGACAGATAGAGGTAGATAGACAGAGACAGACAGACAGACAGATAGACATGCTAGATAGATATGATAGATGCTAGATGCTAGATAGTGAACTTTTGAGAATAACTTTGAATTTATAGACAAGTTGTGAAGATAGTATAGGGAGGGCCCATACACTCCATACCCTGTTTCCCCTATTGTTAAAATCTTACGTTATTGAGGTATATTTATCACAGTTGTATGAACCAATATTGATACACTATTGTTAATTTAAGTCCAGGCTTTATTCAGGCTTCTGTCTTTGTATTTTAAACTCACCGTTTTGCAATAAAAGGGAGGGAGGGGGGAAGAGAGAGCCACCCCGTGATGACTTGGCATGGTTACCTTCTCCTCGGGCAAACTGGCTGGCAGATTTAGATCTTTGACATTGGGAAACTCTGGCAGCAGCGTTCCAAGCTTGGACCGGGGTGAATAAGCCACTGTCTGTTTGCTCACTTCTTTCTTCCCTGTCTCGCTCACCCAGGCAGCGCCTTTCTTGGAATACATCACATCATAATATTGGGAGCTCTCCTTCACTGCAATGCCGTAGTAATGGTACCTGGGCCACGGAGAGAGAGACACACATGCACCATTCTCAGGTGGGGTTTCCTGAAGATGGCTGGGCCTGCCCTACCTGGGGCCAGAAGAGTTAACTCTTCTGGGAGCCTTAAATTGTGTCAACTCTAGAATTAAACCAAAGTTCCACGTTGCCAGCCATCAATCAGACAGGTAAAAATAACCAAAATTGCCTCCTACAGAGAAAGTTCAAATACTTTGCAAAGCAGAAAGGGTGATGAAAATTTTTCCATTTGTATTTGATCTCTTCTATCTAGCCACACGTGACCCCAGGGCACAGCACTGAGTATCCCCTCCCTGTGGCAGCCCAAGAAGGAGATGCATTTATTGCTGCTAACTGTGCTGCCAACAAAAATCAGTTTGGTCTATGTTTTTCTGAATAAACTGGAGTCTTGAAGAACTGTATTTAAAAAAGACACATTTAGTGCTTCAGTTGACACTGAATGTAAAACAGAGTCCAGGACTTTTGCTAACTCCAAATGGGCTTAATGATAGAAATGTTTTCAATTAAGACTAACTGAGGGATGGAGGTTACATTTTGTTTGGTTTCAGCTATAACGTTACAAAGTAATGTTCCAGATACTTTGTAAAATGCTTTATGTGCATTAATTTGTAAAAATAACCCTATGAAATAAATGGGTATTATTATAGTCTTCCTACAGACGAGAAAATGGAGGCAAGAAAGCCTGATCCGCTCAAGGTCATACAGCAGGTTAGCGGAAGAACAGGTCTGGAGCTGCAAAGCCACTGTGCTATGCGGAGAGAAAACACTGCAGGGTGAGACTGTGAACTTTGATGCCAGTCAGGGACACCTACATAATTTAACAAAAATACAGATGCCTAGGCCCCTTCCAGACCTACTACGAATTCAGAACATCTGGGAATGGGGC
>JAKSZT010054303.1:3288109-3442104 GCA_026826555.1 Tolypeutes matacus | reverse complement strand
TCTCCACCCATGAGGCTAATGCTAATTATTATCCCCATTTTACAGATGAGAAAATGAAGGCCCAGGGAATTTAAATAACACATCCAAGATCACCCAGTGACTAAGTGGGAGAGGATTTTGACACTCTCAAGTCCTTGTAACTACTAAGCCAGTGATTCTCAAACTCAATACTACTACACAAGAATCACTTAACAAAACATATTAAAATACATACCCCTGGGTCCCAGCTCCAAAGATTCTAATTTAGTAGGTCTAAGAGTAGATTTTTACCATCACAAGGCTACACTAATGTAATACATGGAATTCACTTTCAGAAATACCATGCAACCTATTAAATATTTCTCTCTACCCATAGAGATATATAATACAAATAAGAAAGCATTTTTAGTTATGGGAAAAGGCTTTTACAGGGTGGGAAGAGGTGACCACATAAAACCTTCCCTCTCCCTGCCCCCCAATACTCTTGATACCATTCTGTGATGTTCCTGCTTAGGGGGCATCTCGCCTCTATCTGAATGCCTCCTGGGATGAAGAACTCAGACCCTCCGAAGGCAGCCCAGTTCATTTTAAGCCGGTAGAGTTAACAGAAAGTTCTTCTTTGTGTTCAGCTACTATCTGCCTTCTGTGCCTTCTACTTCCCAACTGTCATAACTGCCTTTCCATCAGATAGGAACCCCCCTGCCGGGGGTGGGGGGTGGGGGGTGGGGAGGGCTGGTTCCAGTTGCTCCAGAAAGCACCCTTTGAATGGGAAGGAAGTTGGATAAGCCTCCCCAACTTAAAAAAGTTCTCCTTTATAATTTTCTTAAGATCAAGATAGTAATAAGACTATTTAAACCAGACCACATCCATGATTATTCAGAGTACAAGTTGGTATATTCAGCAGTTACAGTAAAGCTATTACTCTGATCACTTCTCAGTTTTTCTATTTCAGTTCTGTAGGGTATGCCAACACACTCTCAATTAGCTGTTCCCCAGAGTTCTTCTGTCAAGGAAAATTTGCTGAGGGAGTTTCTCTATAAGGCTGATTTGCAGGTTGGGGACTAGAGCTTAATATTATTATTTCCCTTTGATTGGGTGAAAGTGTGACCAATCTGGGAGGATTCTTATGGAGATGATACAAAAAATAATGATTACATAAAAATGTTTAAAGAAGATATTGTCCAATTTGTCAACCACTATGGTGAAGAATAAGAAACAAGAAAAACAAAACAAAACAAAAAAAACAAGCTCTCACATGTAAAGAGAAGGAAACCTTCTCCAGGTTTATGGAGGATGGGAAGCCTTTCTGTTTTTTGTTTTGTTTTGTTTTTGTTTTTGCTGTTTTTAAGTTTATTTCTGGATTTGCAAAGATTATTTCCCCATCCCCATGTTTTCAGAATTTCCTGTATTCCTCCATTCAATCTTGGATGCCACAACCAGACAGACAGAAAGCGTGAGGACCTTCTTTTTCTTGCATCTGTAGTGGAAACCTTAGTAGCAGACATTAACTGCTCCAGGCCTGTCAGAGATGCATTGTTTTTTCTTTTCTACCTTTACTCTTCTACCTTAGAAATGGGCAACAATGTATTGGAGCCAGTGACCCTTCAAATATCATAATCTGGAGAAAAGTTATTCATTTCCAGCCATCCAACACCCTTCCATCCATCTACTCATCTGTTCAACTAAAATCTTAAATTGCCCAGCGTGTACGGAGCACTATGCTCACAAACAGCCAAGGAAGGAAGAATCTGACTCTTGAACTCTCTAGTCATACTGAGGCTGAAACCCCATTTCTAAAGAAATACCAGAATTTCTCATTATAAAGGTGGTGTGTTCTTCAGAGGAGCTACCTTGGAAAATTATTAGGCATTTATTCTAGGATGTCCCTTGTTCAAAAAGTTTCCCTAAGTCTCTTTCAAAATCACTTCCAGAACTTCTGTACCACAACACACACAAACACACAAATCAATCTCACTATTTTCAGAAGTTTACCACAAGGGGTTTTTTGCCTGCTTTTATCATCTACTTTCTTCACCATACTTGGCTTCAAAGTTAAACTCACCCTTGGAGGATGGGACTGTGCTGCCGGGGATGGCAGGGAACGGGGGGTGGGGTGGGGACATAATGGCTGCTCAAGGTGACAGCATTGGGCCTGCTTTTGAAACACCCTTAGAAATGTCTCTTATAAATCCTATATGGTAGTATTTTTTCAAAAGTGTATTTTCTAGGTCATGCTACTCAACATAGTCAAAACGTTTAAGAGATGCTGCATAATAAGCCCCTTCCAGTGGAGTCCCCAATGCACATTAATATACTAAAGGTTCTGAGAAGTCCTGCCGCAAAGGACCCTGTTTAACTCTGTGCTTACCAAACTTATGTAGCCACCAGACCTTTTTTCATGGAACACCTGTTAACATCCAGTCATTTTTTTATATACCATTAGAGGTAAGTCTTACAAATTCAGATTTTAAGGAAGACTGAACAGTGTAAGCCAAAATTCCCTTCCCATTTCCCCACTGACAAGTGTCTGCACACACCCTCCTCACCCCTGCAGTCACCTCCTCAGAAAGATCTTCTCTGGCTACTCTTTCTAAACTAGGACACACCCCTTTAGTTATTCTCTAGTACAACCCTCTTCATCTCCTGGTCACAATCTGACTCTCTTTTTGTTTACTCTTTTATTGTCTCTCTTCCCACCAGGATATCTGCCCCTCAAGGGCAGTGACCTGCTCTCTTCCGTGTTTCCAGGACCTCACGCCACATGGCTGATGCACAGAAGGTGTGAAGCAATCATGGGTTGGCTGGTTGACCCATCCGAGGAACGTGAAGCAGAATGCCTCTGTGCCCTTGGGAGGGCTGCACCTCCCATCCCTATCTCCCAGGCAGAGGCGGTACATGTGGCTTCCCTGGCTAACCAGATGCTAGCAGGGTAGACAGGTTGCTTGGTAAAACAGTCCAGGTAACCTGAACATCATCCAAGAAGCTAATTTAAAGATATCCCCCTAAATGATGCCCAAGATTATTTTATTAAAAAAAGCCTAAGGGCTGCGTGGCACAAAGGCATATCCATAAAGCGGCTGGCCGGTGGCTCTGGACTTGGGAATAAAGAGCCTTTCTCTCGGGCCCTGGGAGAGGGGCCTGGCTGTCACAGAGCTCCTCTGTGCTCCCTCCAGACATAGGTGTCATGCCAGGCCTGGGGACAGAACTCAGGATGAAGGGCCCCGGGTCGGGGCCTGGTCTCGAGGCCCAGGGATGCGTGCTCTGCAGCTGGAACGGCAGCCGGTGCTTACTTCGACTGTCCTCGGGTCCCAAGTCTTCTGGTGGTTAACTGAGGAAACTGCTGCCTTATGATCTGTAAGTCAACATAAGAGTCAGTTACCTATCGGGAAACACTGGGGGGACAGTGACTGAGTTTTACAAACAGCAATCTAAAGGAGGAGGGAGAACATTTGTCTGTGTTAGGAGTCCGGCTGAACCCTGGAAAGGCCACTGGTGGCGAGAGGCAGAAGGGGAGGGCTTGGCTGACTCCTCGGCGCTCTGCGGTTCACCGGCTCCCACTCACAACTCAGCTGCGGGACGCAAGGGAGGGCACAGTGCACTGGGAACATGTCACTCCCCTACTTAAAACGCTCTAATGGCTTCTATCGTACTTGGGACCAAAACCCACACTGGAACCTGGTCCCAGCTTACTTCCTCTCCCATGACTCTCACCCTCGCACACCAGATCCCAGACCCGCTGGCTTTTTTTCCTTCTTCTATTCCCGAAACACACCAGGCTTGCTCCCCGCTAGGGCCTTTGTCCTGTGGTTCCCACTGCCCGGAAGGCAATTTCACCCAGTTCCTCCGCCCAGAGGCCTTCTCTGACGGATTGATCCAGAACAGCACCAGCGGTCGCCAGCCAACCTGCTTTGTGTCTTCTTGGTCTGAGGCTAGCTGGTGCCCTTACTTCTAAGAGTGCTTATTTTAGGTCTTCTCCCACTTGAATGTGAGCGCCACGAGAGCAGGGACCCCACACAGGGTTTGGCACATGGTGGGAGCTCAGTCCATGTCTACTGAAGGAAGGAAGGAAGCCCTGATTCCTGCCCTGCAGAGCAGATGACGCTAATGGCTGTTGCCCCGACAGATTTGCAAGAAACCTTGAAGGAGGTGCCTCCTCCCAATGTGAGAGCACAATGGGTGTGTTTCCTTGGTGTTTGGAGAGATGTCTGTGAAGAGGCAACATAGCGTAGGTAATGGCAAGGACTTGGAAACTCAACTCCCTGGATTGGATCCAAGCTCAGCTATTTGTTAGTTGGGTGCTGTTGGGCAAGTTAATTAATCTTCAAGTGACTCAGTCTGCTCATTTGTAAAATGAGAATGACAACACCTGCCATAAAGAACTCTTGTGAAAATGTTAAAAGTTAATGCATGTAAATGAGTTACAATATTGCCTGGCACTTAGTAAGTATTCAATAAACATTAGCCACATTACCACTGATTGCCCTAATGATACTTCCAGGGAATTTTTCTCCCATGTTTTGGCAGTTTGAAATTCTTTATGAATCCCAAAAAGAGAGAGATTATGTTTTTGAACTAACCCATTCCTGTGAGTGTGAGACCCTTTTTGTTGGTCTACGTCAATGAGGCATGACTCAGGTTGAGTCTCTGCCCTCTTGCTGGGTCTGATATAAACAGACCCACAGGAAAAGGAAGTAGCCATATTTGATCCTGCCATGTGAAAGAGAGGACTGCAGGAAAGCAGAGGAGCCCAAAGATGCTGAGAGAGGTCACGGAGTCTGGAACCAGCAGAACACAGAGGCACGGAAAGAGGCCCCTGAGGGGCTGGGCCACAGAGCAGCCCACAGCTAAGGAGATGAGCCATATGCCTGATAGCTCACACCTGAACTCGGGAAGAAAGCAGAGCAGCTGAGACTAAGAGAGGAGGCTGGAAAGAGACAAGCACTATGCCTGGTTGCCCACAGCTGAGCTCCAGGAGATGGCAGATTCTGGAGGGAAGGCAGAGACCTGGCGAAAGATCACCCACCATCTTGCTTTACCACGTGGCTAAGGAACAGGGGATGGTGTCTTCAGCTAATGTGGCATCAGTGGGATGGAAAGAAGTGGAGATATTGGAGAGAAATTAAGAACCTGGAAAGGATAGCCTGAAGACTGACCATTTCTGTACTTTAGGAAGCTGACTGTCTCCCATGTGGAGAATGGATGGGGCAGCATTTCCTCATCTGAAAAATGAGAGAAATAAGAAGCAATTCTCATAGAATGGTTAGAGAATCTAATGAGATAACATCACAAAACCGCATTGGGAAATAAACAGGGCTTTAAAAACCTTATCTCACAGTGGTAATACTGAACAAAATGACGCAATAATTCTCTGAATTCTTTAAGGATGTCATTTGTGTAGGCAACACATCCTGGTTCCTTTAACCCTAACTCCTGTAGGTAGTTTCCAGGCCCCTCAGGACCTGGGTCTCTCACTTCATTTATGTCCCTCTCAAAATATCATACCTCAAATCAAATGCAATCTGACCCAGGGGTGACAGTGCTTTCTGAGTACTCTGGCCATTAGGCATTCTAAGACCGCATCAAGGTTTAGGAGTCTCTTTGCCCTGGATTTCTATCAACCTATGGCCAAGTGCACCCTCCAGACTTTTATCACATTACTGGTTTCAGAGCCAGGATTGGACACAGATGTCCCCAAAGGTATACTATTGAACAGATATAGATATGCCAATAAGGGTAGAGGGAAAACAAGGGATGCATAAAAATGGAGCCAGGGGATTCTGTACATTGATTAAAAGCAGGCTACGATTTGGGTTCTAAGAAGAAGATAATAAAATCAGTTACAAGAGTCCCAATAGCCACAAGATATAAGCATACTAGTTGCTTAAGAAAAGCAGAGATTTTCCTGATCCTTAGGTCTGGGAAATTTGTCCTTTGCAAATGAAGGCAACAGCAAAGTACCACATTTAGCCTCTGATATTAATAGAGGCTCTTAAAATGATAATAAACAGTGCTGTCACAACAGGTGTGGTAAAATTGTGACACTCATAGATTGCTGATGACATTGTTTAGGAGTACAACCTTTCCCAAAAGCATTTGAAAATATATACCAAAAATAAAAAAATATTAATACTTTCTGATCTATTAATTCCAAGGAAATAATCTAAATAAGAAAAAGCTATGTGCAGAACTACTAATAAGAGTGAAAAACTGGAAACAGCATAAATGTCCAATGAAAGGGAACTAGCTAAATAAATGATAGTACATACACTAAATAGACTTATGTAGCCATTTAAAATGATGGTATTAAAAACTATGTCCATGACACAGAAAATGCCTATGAAATAATGTTACGTGAAAGAGCAGACCTCAAAAATACATTAAAACTAGGATTATAAGGTACGCATATACAAGTATAGGAACCAAAAGAGAACAGAGAAAAATGAAAATTGATATTTGTTGGAGTTGTGGTGTTGTGGGTGGAACAAACACTTTTTTGTATACTGTCTGTGTACTAAGGTCATTTTTTTTTTTTCAAATAGAAAAGGACTTACTGACTAGAAACATTCCCAAATTGATTTTAAAAATTCAAGATAATCTTGAAGGAGCACCAAAAACCTACCAAAAATGTTATAATGGGTTTTTTTCCTTATCCTTCTTTTTTTTCTTCTTATCTTTGTCAAAAATAAATCAGTTCCTATTCCCTGCAAACAATATGTACATAATAAAAGAAAGCGGCTTTGTTTTGTTTGGTTGCCAAGTCTTATTATTACTTGAGTTAAGGAAATGAGCAAAGGGTTTATCCACTTGGTGTCCCACATAACATCCAGAGGGCAAACAGGCCAAACCCCCGTGCCTGGCCCTAGGCTAAGCCACCAGGGACCACAGACTGGCCTATAGTGTGCCAAGGGGCCAGTGGGAAGTGAGGACAGGCCTTCCGGGTTGCTCCTCTATGAGGGAGGAAAATGCATCATTAGTGTGTTTGTAATTCTTTGCACTGCCGTCTTCTGGAATTATCAAATCATATTTGCTTCCATGAACCCCATGCTCCATCCAAATCATACCACTTGGTGTTGCTCAACTCTCTGCAAGCTTTGCGCCTCTGGGGCTTGTGCCTCTGCACCGCTCACCTGCAACTCTTCCTTTCTCCTCACCACTTGCCCAGCATGGATGCCACTCTCCATGAAAAGCCTTTTCTGATATCCCGGCTGGGTAAGAGCTCTTCCTATTCTATCCATGTCTTCCCATCTCCACCAGTCCATGCTGCAACGCCCTCCTTGATGCTTTTACTTCCAGTCCTGTCCCATCATAACCACTTCTCCATGATGCATCCAGGCCAAGTCCAACCCCCTCCTTAGCATGGCCCACCAGGTCCTGCCTGATCAGCCCCTGCCTTCCTTCCAGCCTCAGCTCCCCCTTCCCTCCTCTACAAATCTTTAATTTCTTTCAAGTTTCATGAACATGCTGTGCTCTCTCCTACTCTGGCCTTTCCCACAGGCTGTTCTCATTGTCTGGAATGCTCTCCCTATGCCTGTGTCTGCTAATGTCTACTCATCCTTCAAATCTCAGCTTGTACCTCACTTCCTCTCAGAAATCCTCCCTGGGCCATTCGTTTGGTTTAAGTGGCCACAGTTATGGTCCAAGGACTCCTCATATATAGTCATCAGTCTACTCAGCTCTCCCGAGTCTTGACTTCAGTCTAAAAGACTCTACATGAACTGGATCTCCAGCATCATTTTCATGTTCAAGAGGCTGAAGCCTCAATAACCACAGTTGGTTCTATAATGATAATGTAGCTTGGACTCATTCAATGACAAATATTTATTGAGCACCTACTACATGCCAGGCATTTTCCTAGGCACTGAGGGATACAACTTGGAGCAAAACAGAAACAGCCTCTTCATGAAGCTTACATTCCAGTGGGAGAAGACTAAAAGGAAACAAATGAAAAGTCAACATATTTTATATCTGGTAAGTGCTACAGGGTGAGGGGAATGGGGAATGCGGAGATGGGGCTATTTTATTTAGAGTGATAAAGGCTCAGTGATAATGCAGCATTTGAGGAGTGATCTGAAGGAAGTGAGGGAATGAACCTGTGGATATCTGGGAGAAGCAAGTTGCAAGCAGAGAGAATAGCCTGTACCAAGACCCTGGGTAGAAGCTTTTTTGAAGCATTTCAAGAACAGCAAGGAGGCCAGCGTGGCTGGAACAGAGCAAGTGAGCAGAAGAGTGGGAGGAGATGGCACTGGGAAGGCTGGGAGCAGCTGATTGGGTACAGTTCCTGTGCCTTGCAGGCCATTGTAAGCACATCTGCCTTTACTCTGAGTGAGACGTGAGATGGGAAGACTTCAAAGGGTTTAGGCAGGGGATGGGATCAAGAGCTGACTTACCTTTCAAAAGGAACCCTCTGGCTGCTGTGTGGAGAATAGACTGTAGGGGGGCAAAGGTGGAAGCAGGGAAACCAGTCAGGAGGCTATTGCAGAAGTCCAGGCAAGAGATAACGTGGGCCACTACATGTATTCATTGGTTAATACATGAAAGAATAATCAAATCGTTCTTCTTCTATTGGCCAAGGACGTTGTTTCCAGAATGTGTTAATATAAATAATCCTATGATCAATACCTTTGTGCATAAAGACTTTTATTAGTGTTGTTGATACTTTGTTTGCATTTTCTTCCCTTACAATAGTTTTGCAAACTTGGAGATGCTTGGTCAAAGGGAGAAACATCTCAGGGCTCTTAAAACACACTTTCAAAATGATTTCCATAAAGTGAAAGAGGGTATTATCACTTTTTAAAAAAATGTGCTAATTTTAAAAGCCGAGAAAAAAAAAAAAGACCTTTGGCTCTTGTTTCCATTTGATCATTGGGTCTCCTCAACTATAAAACAGGGATACCAATACTTGCTTGGCTTATATCACAGGGTTGTGACACAGTCAAAGGAGCTAAAGAATGGGTACCGAGCTGTGGCCCGAGTGAGGGCAGGCTCCTCTCGTGGGGCTTCAGCAGCTGCTAAGAGGGGAAGGGCCCCTCTGGATGGAGAGAATGGGGGAGGGGCTGAAGCAAGGGACTCTGCATCCACTGAGACCCCTCTGTGCCCCCTAGCTACATCTTCCTCTAACCATCCTTCTTTTCTGGCCCATTCTCTTCATTAAGAAAGTTATTACTCTACCGTTTGATCCAATTTTCAGGCTTTTGTGGCATATTGTGGTATATATACTTACGTGGTTAGAAAATTTCGGTCCTGTTTGTGAAAATTCTTTACCCTAGAAATATTTGGTGGTCAAATCCTTTCCTCCCCACCCCCCACCCCCAGGAGGGTGAAAGGTAATTTCAAATTTTAAAAACTCAAGAGTAAAGGAAGTTTGTCACGAGTTGGTGGGGGTGGGAGGAAGCGCTGCTGTACCACAAAACACTCTGTCCAAATGGAGGTCAAGACTTTTCCCACTCCCAGCGAAGAAAGGGCTGTTGCAGATGGCACCTCCTCCTTCTAGCCGCAACAAAAACCCGGGGAAGGGGGTTGGCTTTTTTTTTTTTTTTTTTTTTTTTTCAATGTTTCTTATGGGCTGCAAATTACAAATTATTCTCCTCTCCTTTCACCAAATAAGCAACTGGTCCCTGAATCTGAAAGCCCAGCACAATTTAGTTTGTGTCTCAAAATGCAGTGTCAGTTCAGCCCCGTGAAGCTGTTCAGGTTTTAATTTCTGGAGCAAGATTCGGCAAACAGTAAAACACTTCTGTGGAGCTGTGAAAGCTGAGCTTCGCTGTTTGATAAATGAGCAGACGGGCAGGCAGCCCCTCTTTCTTTTTTTGTATGGATTCAATGAAGCCTGCCTAAAGAACACCACATGCTGTTCTAGCTACTGATCTAACATTCCGCAACATCCCAGCCTTCCAAATTCCCTTTAATTCCTCATGAATCCCACCCTTCTCTCTTTCAGCCTGGGCAGACAGGGCCGGGGGCTCCATGGGGCCAGGGGTGGGAGGCTCTGGAGCACTACTCTCTGGAGCTGCTGGAATTCTTTTTCAGCTGGTGACAGTCAAGTCATTCACGTTCTCTGTCCGTTCTTCTCTCCATACAACATGTGGCTCCAGGTTGCAGGAAACTCAGCATGCAGGTTTCCCTTACAGAAATTTTGTGGGTGAAGTTTTTAAGAAACGTGAGTGAGTTCTGAGCAAATGTTCCTGAAATAACAT
Organism: Tolypeutes matacus; assembly: GCA_026826555.1. Classification (NCBI taxonomy): domain Eukaryota; kingdom Metazoa; phylum Chordata; class Mammalia; order Cingulata; family Chlamyphoridae; genus Tolypeutes; species Tolypeutes matacus. The sequence goes on along the minus strand of JAKSZT010054303.1, from coordinate 3,431,932 downwards.
AGTTGCATGACTGCCCCTCCTTTAAGGTAAGGAAGGGAAAGATTGAAAAGAGGAAACATATCCCCTGAGCATCACTGGGCACCATGCCCTAAGCTAGGTGTTTAACACTCTGTGTTAAATTTTGTCCTAAAAACAACCGTGGAGGAAAGCATAATGGTCCTCATTTTATAGGCAGTTAAGGCTGCTCAGATTCACAGATGCTGGCCAGTTGGAAGGCCCAGGAATCTGGTTCTACTCTTTCTCCTCTTCTCCTTGACATACTTGGGAGCCAGCAAAGCACCCACCAATTGCGTGTGAACCTCCTGACATCCTCTTGTCCTCAAGAGCCACCTTCAGAACCATGCAGGAAAGTCACTTGTGACTCTACAGATGGTCTTTGATTTTTGACCCCAAATTGTATGGTCTTGATCCAACTTTGATCTCCAAACTTAGTCATCAGGAACAGCTCTGAAAAAAGGCTTTTGGTAGTTTCCAAAAATTTAATCTATTCTCAGAAGGCAAAGATTTGCCACCAACAAGGACTGATCTAAAAGAAATCCCAATACAATAGAATATGTGTATATACTTCCACAGTTTGAAGAAGACAAAACTCATTTGTATAGTAAGAGTCAAGTATTCTTATAACAGCTTAAAAATAAGAGCTGTGAATCTTGTTTCAGGAATCATTTGAGTATGGGAAAAGAAGAGGGGATTTTCAAATGGCAAGAAATTAGAAATTCAGCACAATTGCTGTTTTATAATCATATATGGTAGACAATTTGTGGCTTCTTTAAACAAAAACAAACACAAAACAATGTTTGAACAAGAAAGAGCTGGTTGGGGAAGGAGATTCTCTAACGGGATTCTAAATGACACAACTTTAAATTAAAAGTAGAGTACTTATTTTTCTTTTGACAACAAACCCAGCTCCTTTGTTAGAGAAGGAAAATTAATGAAATCTGGTGGTATGAATAAGGATTTAAAAACATCTTGGCTCAATGCTTCTGTCTTAAAAGGGGTATTTGCCAGAGTCATTTTATAATGCCAATACAACTCTATTCATTCAACAAAATTTTTTTGCAGTACCCACTAGGTGCCAAGCACTGGGGGGAGGAGGCAGGGAGTAGAATGTGATTCAAGTTCCACAGGAAAGTCGCCAAGAGAAATTTCAAAACTTCACAAGAATTTCATATCTAGTAGAGTGAGACAGAAGTGGAATTTCAAATCATGCATATGGATTGATGAAGGAGTCTGTGAAAATCCCCAGAGCTAGAAAGCTAACAGTTCATTTGTTACCCCTTGAGGGGTGCCATAGACGGCAACTGCAAGAAGTCTAAAAATCCATACATGAACCCAATACTGCCCTTAGGCTGGCTGGATAATGTGTCATGCACGTGAGTTTGAGAAAAGACAGTCATCACCTGCTGATTTAGTTAGAATGAGATGACTTACATAAGATACAGGTTAAGTCAAAAATGGAATGATTCTGAAGATGATAAGACAGAAGGTGAGGGTGGTAATGGCAGCATATGTGCGAAATAGGAAATTTTTAGAACAATTATTCCCAAAATTGTTCAGAAGGGGAAAAAAAACTAGAAGGCTTGAAACATTAAGTTAGTGAATATATTAAAAACATGATGTATCAAAGTCATGAAATGTTGCTACAGCAAGCTGAAATCATAATTAGAGTCAACATGTATTGAATGTTTGTATTTACCTGGTACTGTGCTAAGACCTTTTGCACTCATCTGAGAAATTATCTGGGTGGTTGCTATCATTATCCCATTTTACAGATGAGGAAACTGATGCCCTGGGATACTAAGAAATTACCTGAATTCCCACAACTGGTAGTGGAGTAGCTGGGATTCAAACCCAAGCAGTTTGATTTCAGAGCTTTTACACTGCACTACACTAAAGACACCTAAAAAAAACTAACTATATAATTTGGTGTGAAATCAGACATTCTGACATGGACATTCAACATCAGATGCCAAAGTTAAGAAAAACTTATGGGAGGGAGATCCAAGATGGTGGATCAAGGAGCATTAGGGTGTACTTGTTCTCCAGAAGCTGCAGGAAGACAGGCAATCTTGATGGGCTTAGGGGAAGTGGTGGGGCAGAGGGGCAAGCATTGTGGGTGGCCTGGGAGGGAGGCTCGTTTGTTTTTCCATTGTTTTTTCCTTTTCCTCTTTTTTCTTTTCCTTTTTCTTCAATCCATAAACACAGGCAATACTAAAGGTTTAGAATAAGTTGAACCAAGTATCAAAGAAGAGCCTTAACACAAAGTCGAACAACAATAAGACCCTAAGCAAGAAGGAGACGCTGACCAACAGAGTAAACCCATCAAGATAAACGGATAACTAGATATCAGCAAAAAGTTACAAGCTATATTAAGAAACAGGAAGATATGACCCAGTCAAAGGAACAAATTAAAAACCTGGAGGAGATGCAATATTTGGAACAACTAATTCAAAGATATCCACACAAATATCCTAAATCAATTCAAGGAGATGAAGGGAAATGAGCATAGAGAAGAAATTGTAAACATACCTAAAAAGATAACAAATCTTATGGTAAAGAAAGGCACAATAAAAAAAAAATTAAAAATACACTAGAATCACACAACAGCAGATTTGAACAGGCAGAGAAAAGAATTAGCAAATTAGAAGATGGGACATCTAAAATTGCACAGATAGAAAAAACACACAGAGGAAAAAAATGGGAAAAAATTGAGCAGGGCCTCAAGGAATTGAATAACAGCACAGAACACAGAAAAATATGCATTTTGGTTGTCCCAGAAGGAGAAGCGAAGGGAAAGGGGACTAAAAGAATGTATGAGGAAATAATGGCCAAAAATTTCCCAACATTTTTTAGGGACATGGATGTACATGTACAGGAAGCATAGTATACTCCAAACAGTGTAAATTCCAACAGAAATACTCTGAGACACATACTAATCAGATTGTCAAATGTCAAAGATAAAAAAGAGACTCCTGAAAGCAGGAAGAGAAAAGACATCCATCACATACAAGGGATGCTTGATAAGATTAAGGGCTGATTTCTCATTTGAAACCATGGAGGTAAGAGGAATAGTATGACATATTTAAAGTATTAAAAGAGAAAAACTGCCAGGCAAGAATTCGGTATCCAGCAAAACTGTCCTTCAAAAATGAGGGAGAGGGGGAAGCAGATGTGGCTCAAGTGGTTGGGCTCCTGTCTACCATATGGGATTCCCTGGGTTTGGTTCCTGGGGCCTGGTGAGGGCACCCTGACCCATGCCCATGGAGAGCTGATGGTCCATGCCCATGGAGAGCTGGTGCAGCAAGATGATGGGAGATAAGAAGACACAGAGGAAACACTTAGCGAATGGATACAGAAAGCAGATAGTGAGCACAAGGGGCAAGGGGGGGGGAATTAATTTTAAAAATTCAGAGAAAAACATTTTTAAAAATGAGGGTGAGATTAAGATATTCAAAGATAAATTGAGAAACTGAGAGAATTCATCAACAGGAGTCCTGCCCTACAAGAAATATTAAAGGGAGTTCTGCAGGCTGAAAAGAAAAGACAGGAGAGGGAGGTTTGGAGGAGAGTGTAGAAAGGAAGATTATTAATAAGGGTAACTAAAAGGGTAAAAAGAGAAACAAAAATGAGATATGACATAGAAAAGCCTATAGATAAAATGGTTGAAGTAAGTACTGCCTTTAAAGTAATAACATTGAATGTTAATGGATTAAACTCCCCAATTAAGAGACACGGATTATAAGAATGGATTTTTAAAAATATCAGCTATATGCTGTATAAAGGAGACTCACAAAGAGGTTGCAGGTGAAAGGTTGGGAAATGATTTTCCATGCAAACAGTTACCAAAAAAGAGCTGGAGTAGCTATACTAATATCGAACAAAATAGACTTTAAATGCAAAAATGCTGTAAGAGACAAAGAAGGACACTATATATTAATAAAAGGGGCAAATGACCAATATGATTAACAATCATATTTATGTACCTGACTAGGGTGTCCCAAAATACATAAGGCAAATACTGGCAACACTGAGGGGAGAAATAGATGTCTCTACAATAATAGTGGGGGACTTCAACACACCATTCTCAGCAATAGACAGAACATCTACAGAGGATCAATAAAGAAACAGAGATCTTGAATATTATGATAAAGGAACTAGACCTATATAGAACACTGCAGCCCAAAACAGTAGAATATACATTCCTCTCGAGTGCTCATGAATCATTCTACAGGATAGACCATATGTTAGGTCACAGAAAAAGTCTCATTGAATTTAGAAAGACTGAAATTATACAAAGCACTTTCTCTGACCACAACAGAATGAAGCTAGAAATCAACAATGGGTGGAGAACTGGAAAATTGACAAATACACGGAAGTTAAACAAAACACTCAAACAATTATTGGGCCAAAGAGGAAACTGCGAGAGAAATCAGTAAATATCTAGAGGCAAATGAGAATGAGAACACAACATATCAAAACTTATGGGGTGGGGGTCTGGGGAGCTGGTGTAGCTCAGTGGTTGAGCACCAGCTTCCCACATATGAGGTCCGAGGTTCAATCCCTGGCCCAGGTACATAAAAAAAAGAAAAAAAGACTTATGGGAGGAGTGGATGTAGCTCAGTGCTTGAGCTCCTGCTTCCCATATACGAGGTCCTGGGTTCAATCCCCAGCACCTCTTAAACAAAACTTATGGGATGCAGTGATGGCAGTGTTGAGAGAGAAATGTATAGCCCTAAATACCTACATTAAAAAGAAGAGAGAGCTAAAATCAAGGACCTAACTGCACACCTGGAGGAAATAGAAAAAGAACAGCAAACTAATCCCAAAGCAAGCAGAATGAAAGAAATAACAAAGATTAAAGCAGAATTAAAAGAACTTGAGAATAAAAAAAACAATAGAATTAACACAACCAAAAGCTATTTTTTGAGAAGATTAATAAAATTTACAAGCCCATAGCTGAACTAACAAAGAAAAAGAGAGAGAAGATATGAATAAATAAAATCAGAAATGAGAGAGGGGACATCACCAATGACCCCTCAGAAATAAAAAGAATAAGATTTATTTATTTAAACTGTAGACCAGTAAGTTGGACAACTTAGATGAAATGGACGGATTCCTAGAAACACACAATCTACACTGACTAAAGAAAAAACAGAAGACCTCAACAGAACAATCATAAGTAATGAGATTGAATCAGGCATCAAAAAACCTCCCAACAAAGAAAATCTCAGAACCAGATGGTTTCACAGGTGAATTCTACCAATCATTCTGAAAAGAACTAATACCAATTCTGCTCAAACTCTTCCAGAAAATTCAAGTAGAGGGAATATTACCTAACTTGTTCTATGAAGCCAATATTACCATAAAACCAAAGCCAGATAAAGATGCTACAAGAAAAGAAAATTACAGACTAATCTCTCTAACGAACTTAGATGTAAAATTCCTCAACAAAATACTCGCAAATTGAATCCAAACAACACATTAAATTAATTATACACCATGATCAATTGGGTTTTATTCCAGATATGCAAGGATGGTTCAGCACAAGAAAATCAATTAATGCAACACACCACATTAACAGATCAAAGGAGAAAAAGATATGATTATGATCATATTTATCAATGCAGAAAAGGCATTCAACAAAATCCAGCATCCTTTCTTGATGAAAACACTTTGAAAGATAGGAATAGAAGTAAACTTCCTCAACATGATAAAGGGCATATATAAAAATGCCATCGCTAACATCGTATTTAATGGTAAATGACTAAAAGCTTTCCTTCTATGTCCAGAACCAGAAAAGGATGCCCACTGTCACCACTCTTATTTAACAGTGTGTTAGAAGTTCTTGCTAGAGCAGTTAGGCAAGAAAAAGAAATAAAAGGCATCCAAATTGGAAAGGAAGAAGTAAAACTCTCACTATTTACAGATGACATGATTCTATAAAAAGGAAGTCCCAAAAAGTCTACAAGAAAGCTACTAGAGCTAATAAACAAGTTCAGCAAAGTGGCAGGATATAAGATCAACATGCAAAAATAAGTATGTTTCTATACACTAATAATGAGCAATCTGAGGAGGAAATCAAGGAAGAAATTACATTTACAATATCAACTAAAAGAATCAAATATATAGGAATGAATTTAACTAAGGATGTAAAGGACCTGTGCACAGAAAACTATACAACATTGCTAAAAGAGACCAAAGAAGACCTAAATAAATGGAAGGATATTCCACGTTCATGGATTAGAAGACTAAGTATCATTAAGATGTCAGTTCTACCCAAATTGATTTATTTATTTATTTTTATTTATTTATTTATTTATTTTTTTTACTTTAAAATGCTTTAAATATTTTGGGTAATCTAAGCACCTCTTAAAATATATGTATATATATATATAAACAACATTTTTGTAAGCAAATACACATATATGCATATATATTTATATATCATTTTGCAAATGTTTGTATGTATTGTGAGAATTTTGATTTTTACCCATAATAAAAAAAAAAAAAAAAAAAAAAACTTTAAATTTTGTTACTAACAAGCTTCAAGGTGCTGACTGACCAATTCAAAATTCGAGCAGTTCTGAGTTTTTGCTGGTTTATGAAGAGTAAGGAAAAACCTTGAGATGAGAAGGTGACAATGACGCCTAATGTGACTCTGGGCAAATAACCTAACATGACCCACAGGGTGAGCCAGGCATCAGAATTCTGGCCCTCCTACTTACACATGCCATCATCGCAACTACTCCGACCTTCAGTCTCCTCATCAATGGAACGTGAAAAAGAATAGTAATAAGTAATATTTATTGACTGTTTTCTGTAGGCCAGGTACCATTTCGATCATGTCAAATGTATTGTCATTTAATCCTCACAACAACCCCATTGGGAAAGGACTTTTACTATCTCCATTTTATAGGTAAGGAAACACAAGCACAGAGAAGTCGTTGTCTAAGGTCGTCCAGCTAGTAATTGGTCACCCAGGCAATCTGACTACAGAGTCTGTGCTCTTAACTGTACTGAACGTCCTTGTGGGGTAACTGTGAGGATTAAATGAAGTAATGCACATAAATCACTCTGCTTAGTGCTTGGTGCACAACTTTTATAATTATCGCATCATTGTAGGGATAGGTATGGTAATGACTGTTAAGTGCCTAGCCCTGTTCCTGGCACAAAGGAGAAACCTAGAAGTTGGTTCCCTTCTGTGTTACCCAAATTGATTTATAGATTCAACACAATCCCAATAAAAATTCCAACAGTCATTTTTGCAGAAATGGAAAAACCAATTATCAAATTTATTTGGAAGGGCAAGGGGCCCCAAATAGCCAAAAACATCTTGAAAAAGAAGAATGATGTTGGAGGACTCACAGTACTTGACTTTAAAGCATATTACTAAGCTACAATGGTCAAAACTGCATGGTTTTGGTACAAGGATAAACATATTGACCAATGGAACAGAATTGAGAGTTCAGAAATAGATCCTGCACATCTATAGCCAACTGATATCTGACAAGGCTACCAAGTCTACTCAACTGGGACAGAAAAGTCTTTTCAACATATGTTGCTGGGAGAACTGGATATCTGTGTCCAAAAGAATGAAAGACCCTATACAAAAATTAACTAAAGATGGATCAAAGATCTAAATATAAGACCCAGGACTAAAAAACTCCTAGAAGAAGATGTAGGGAAGCATCTTTGAGATCTTGTGGTAGACAACGGTTTCATAAGTATTATACCCAAAGCATGAACAATGAAAGAAAAAACTAGATAAATGGGATCTCCTCAAAATCAAAAATTTTTGTTCTTCAAAAGAGTTTGTCAAGAAAGTAAAAAGGCAGTGTACTTTCCAAGAAAATATTTGGAAACCATATATCTGATAAGGGTTTGATATCCATGTTACATAAACAGATTACACAACTGAACGATAAAAAGACAAGCAACCCAATTAAAAACTGGGCAAAAGACTTGAATAGAGTTTTTTTTTTTCTGAAGAGGAAATACAAATGGCTAAAAAGCACATGGAAAGATGCTCAACATCACTAGATATTAGGGAAATGTAAATCAAAACTACAATGAAATATTATTTTATACTTTTAGACAAGCTGCTATTAAAAAAACAGAGAACTACAAGTGTTGGAGAAGATTTGGAGGAATAGGAACATTCATTCCCTGCTGATGGGAATGTGGAATGGTGCAGCTGCTGTGGAGGACAGTTTCGCATTTCCTCAGGAAGCTAAGTATAGAATTGTCATATGATCCAGCAATACCACTACTAGGTATATACCCAGAAGAACTGAAAGCAGGGACACAAACAGATATATGTACACCAATGTTCACAGCAGCATTATTCACATTAGCCAAAAGATGGAAACAACACAAGTGTCCATCAACCAATGAATGGATAAACAAAATGTGGTATATATATACAATGGAATATTATTCAGCTGTAAGAAGGAATGAAGTACTGACACATACAGCAACATGGATGAACCCTGAGGACCTTATATTGAGTGAAATAAGCCAGACACAAAAGGACAAATATTGTATAATCTCACTGATATGAACTAAGTATAGTGAGCTGACTCATGGAGGTAAAGTCTGGGAGATAGGTTACCAGGAGACAGAATGGGAATAGAGAATGGGAGCCAATGATTACTCTGTGCAGAATTTATTATTAGGTTGATTGTAATGGTTAGGAAATGGAAGGAGGTGATGGTAGAACAGCAGTGTGTAATTAGCAGTGCTGAAGTGTGTGTGAGCACATGGTTGAGTGGGGAAATTTGGGGTCATATACGTTGCTCAAAGGAAAACTAAAGGATAAAATGTGGGATTGTATAATACAGTGAACTCTGTGGTGGCCAAGGATCGTGGTTAATAATACAAATTTTAAAATGTTCTTTTAGGATCTATAACAAAGGTATGTCACCAGTACAGGGTGTTGATAGTGGGTAGTAAATGGGGGAAAAATGAACCTAAATCATACTTCTATGGGATATAAATGTCTCCTGGTGGCACAGGTATGTTTTCTGGATAGTTAGATGCCCACAAAGTAGGTAACAAAATATTAAACTTCCCTCCCAGAGAAGTTCTGCTACTTTCTCAAAGATGGCAAAAAATAAAAATAAAAATAAAAATAAAAACAAAAACAAAAACAAAAACAAAACAAAACCTCTGGAATATATAAGCCTTGCCTAATAAAAGAAAACAGGCCAATAAGCAAAGCCCTCAATCTTAATGCTTGCACTTATGAACCTTATTCCTGTAGTAATGAAACTAAGCCTAATTTTAATTAATAATAATTTGGAGTTACCTCTTGAAAACTTCCTTGTTACCCAAACATGGCCTCTCTGTAAGGCAAACTCTGCAAATAAATTCACTACCTTTCCCTCAATATGGGGCATGACTCCCAGGGATAAGCCTCCCTGGCACCAAGGGATTCTTACCAAGCCTTAATCAGCAATACATTTGGAGAAAGACCTTGACCAAAAGGGGGAAATATTAAATAAAATCTAAGATTTCAAAGTGAGTTGGGAGGTCATTCTGGAGATGACACTTAGGCAACTCTTAATCAGACGTTACAAACTGCCACAGTAAACAAAGCCTCAAACAAAAGTGCTCCTGAGGGTCCTCAGGATGTCCAGACACCAGAGGCAACCCACACAACCTCATGAATCAACACCCCCCTTTGTGGGCCCTATCTAGTGATATATGAAAATCTATTTCCCCAATATAACATAGTTATACTCATTTATAATTCCCCTAACTATGATTATTCTACTCCTTTTATTTGAACCTACAACTTTCAATTTACCTGTTAAGTATATTTCTCAGAGACTTAAATCTTCGTATTGCTCATATGCCATTGAACTCTGAAACCCAGCAGAGCTGCAGCCAACCCCTCCTCTTCAGTTCTTCAGGTCTGCCCTGGATAACTAACAAAATGGTGATGATGGACTAGTCCCATCCCCAGAACAAGGAGTATCTTCAACTGCAAGCAAAACAATTTCTTTCCTCTGTCCCAAAATATCTATGCCCCTTCTCAGCCTGAAGCAGTCAGAGTGGACATCATCCCAAATCCCTCAAGACTGAGGAATGAACGAAAATAAGAGGGGAGTGTAACCATGGACCAAAGCAGTTTCCTTGCTATTGTAATTATTATCTTGTGTTACGGAGTAACTTGTAACATTGATATAAAAAAGAAAAAAAGAAAAACAGACACAAGAATTCAAAATAGAGGAAATGCTATCCATGTACTTAATTTTTTTTCACTTCGAAAACTGGAAGACAACCATCACTGAAAGAGCCTAACGTCACCTCAAGAACGCCGTCATCTGCTGCTGTGCCCTGCATGGATGTGCAAGTCACAAGGTCAGGGCAGGAAGTGTGGACAGGCAGCCTGAAGGACTCTTGAGGAAGAGGGCAGTCATATGAAATAGAGGAATATTTTAGCCTCTTCCTGTGCCAGGTACGTGCACCTGCATATGCACAGGTCCCCAAAACGCTCCTGGCCTTTTCTGCATTGCTCAAGCATAGCCAGCAGGGTGGAGGGAACCAAATAGTCAAGAAAGAGCCACACACAGCCCAAACTGCTAGTTACCTCAAGTCTTTATCAGAAAAAGTAAAGACATATATAAATTCAATTCCTACAAGTGCATCTGTGGCTCCAGCTTCCTTTTCTTCAGCCTGCCTCCCTCTTAGTGGTGTCCCTTCTCCACAGAGGATGTTCAGAGCTCTCTCATTCCACGCCACCCACCTTCCAGATCCAACTCTCAGAAAAAGACCTTGGTTCCAGGTGCAGCCCTGCTGTTAAACATATGACCTTGGGAAAATCATTCAATCCCTCTGAATCTTAATTTCCTCATCTGGAAAATGAAGGGGTCTCTAGGTCCCCTCAATAGATTAAATTTGTTCATACTAAGGTGTTTGTAACTAAGTTTTAATGATTAACCTGTTTTTATCTAGCTGTATTTTTACAGACTTCAATAAACCGATTGAGGAATCTGAGACATCAACAAACCTTCAGGGGAGGTATATTTGCCAGGCTAAATGGCCTTCTCCACATATTCAAATTACACTATGTAATAACTGTCTAGTGTCTAACCATAAATCTTCCTCTTTATAAAAAGTTCAACAAATTGCTGACCATAAATAACCTTATCCTCCCACAGTCTTCACTGATCACATTTTATCACCTATGGTGCTTCCCACGGGCTTCTAATTTGAGAGTATACCTTACACTCTTTCAGGATCCCGGCCTGTGACATATAGAAGGGTATGTGGTTGTCGGGAACATTCTCCTGGGGCTAGAATGGCTGGTTGTCTACCCCTTTCCCTTTCTAACCAAACCCCATTTCTTTTATTCCAGGGGCAATGGACTACATTTTCCTGCTTCCTGGAGCCAAAGGTAGCCAGTGAAATATAAGGGAAAATTACTGGGCAGGGCTTCTGGGAAAGTTCCTAAAGAGGGCTGTCTCAGCTAGGAGTTTTGCCCTTTCTCCCCTTACCCCTTTCTCTCTACTTTCTGCCTGGAATATAGCCTTTGGTGCCCAGCAGCTATTTTGGACCATGAGGTGATCTAGAAATCAGAAGCCATCTGTTAAGCACGACAAAGCATAAAGAGAGAAGGAGCCTGGGTCCCTGACACTCCCATGGAGTGTGGGCTAGCTTCTCCTGAATTCATTTTATATGAAAAAAAGTAAAACCATTAATTTATTCAAGCTACTTTGTAGAGATAGGGAAAGACATCTTTTACTCAACATAATTCCTAACTGATACATTTCATCTAAGATTTACTTCATAGTAAATCTTGCATTTAGAAGAAATCTGATATGGACAACAGGCCTTGCAGTCAACTATCTCATCTTAAAATCAGAATAAAAACAGCATCTAGTTCACAGGGTTGTGTGAGGAGTAAATGAGCTAATGCTTGGCCCAGGGCCTGGTACAGGGTCAGAGTGAACAATTATTACATTATGATTTCTAGTTGAAAAGTATTTGGGGTGGGCTAATATGGTGAGGATCCTCATATGCTCATGGATTGACTTTCCCATTTGACAGATGGAGGGTCTGAGGTTCAGAGAGGGAAAGGAACCTGCCCATGGTCACACAGCTAGGAAGGCAATAAATCCTCCAGCCCAGGGCTCAAAACCCAGCATTATTGGAAACTCCTGTCACACAGCACATGGGGCACCCTCAATATACGTTTGCTGAAGAAGACTTTCTTTTGCCTTTAAACTTCCCTGGAATGCACGTTGAAAAACAACCCATTTGTAAGTTAGAGATGCTCTATTTGCTCAGAAATCTGAGGTCTTGTTTTTCTTTCTGAAAAGGCTTAGCTCATTGGCTAAGCACAGTGGTGCTCCATCTTTGTGCAGATAGAACCTTTGGTTTTAGAGGTTCCAAAAGACCACTGGAAAAGCAGAATGAAGATGTATTTTGTAAAATTAAAATGCCCATTTCAGGTTCCATGGATCTTCCAGAGCTGTGGGTCGGGAAGGCAGATACTTAGCACCTGCGGGTTTTCTGGGACTGGCCTGGTCCTCAGAGTGCCTTGTACCCCTTACCCCACACCCCTCAGAAGGCAGCAGGTCCCTCTTCTGCACTGTTCCCATCTTGTGTGGTCCCAGCTCAGGGGGCACAGTTGCCACCAGGTTTCGCAGTTATTCAGTGCATATGTCCCTCTGCAGCCCCCTCCCCTCGAGGGCAGACACTCATCTCCATCACTCCGTATCTCATCACCCAACACAGGGCTGGGCCCAGGAGGGACACAAGATAAATGAATGATGAATCAATGGGTGAATCCCAGTAGTGAATCCAAGGAAGGAAACGGCACTGGCAGGGGATTCCACACTGCCCGGCATACCCTGTTTGGGAAGACTTAAGGGTCCATTTCTCAATTGTGATGACTGGTACACTTGACCTCTGAGAGGGAGAGAGGCAGAGACTTCTCTCCAAAATTCCATCATCTAGGAAGTTGCCAGGTGACTGCTAATGACTACATCAAGGTCAAAAGAACAAGTGTTTGCACCACACCTGCTCCTCCACTCCCTACTCCTGAAATAACTTGCTCTGTGTAAATGAGGGCTCTGGAGCCAGACTGTCCAGGTTCATTACTGTATCCACCACTCACTGGCTGTGTGACATTGGGCAAATGACCTAATCTTCTGGGACTCAGTCTACCCATCTATGAAATGGGGATAATAACAGTACAACCTTATAGAGGTGTTTGGAGAAATAGATGGGGTTGATATAAGTAGAGTCGCAGAACAGTGCTAGCCCTATGCAAAGGTTTGCTGTTTTCATTATTTTATGAGAAGTCCGTGAATGCTGTGTTCTAAATTAGAAAACAACACTTCCACCCTCTATTAAAAGAACTCCCTATTGATAAGCCTGGGCAGTTTACCTGGGTATAATGTCAAGTGCAGGCCAATTCCGATTACCATTACCTGTATTTGTTTCCATTTACAGTTCTGTTCTCTAAAAAGTTATTTTACTGCTTTTGCTGGAGAAGTGGGGTTATCATTTTGAAAGTAGTTTCCTCAACCGGAAAAGGTCAGGGAATTGCAGAAGACGAGACTATATTCTCTCCTTCCCTATGGCGGGTCCCCAAGGCACGCATAGCCAGACCCAGCTGGGAGCGGGGAGGAGCTTTGAAATGGACGTGACTTTTCAACATATAAAAGAGGGTCTAAAGTATTGAAAAGAGGCTTATATTCATATAATCAAAAAGAGATTAAAACTGCCATGAAACCATCGGGGTCAAAAGAGAGAGTTTGGCTGTAGCATGGTTGAAAGAGTGACTAGAAGAAAGCAAAGCCATTTCCTGTTTATATTTCACCGAGTCCAGCCGGTTCCATGAGCCTGTCACGCTTGTGGGGACTCACCAGGAGTCTCTCAGCAACAAGTGGGTAACACTAAATGGGGAGTAAACTGGTCAAAATCCTCGGACTAAAAGCGGAGCCACAGGCTGAGTCCTCAGTGAGGGCTGGTGGGAGGTTGGCAGGAGAGCAGTCCCTCCAGCCAGTGGGGACAGAGATCCACGGGGCTCTCCCAGGACCCAAGGCTGGACGGCCACAGCAGAGCCCTCCAGCAGGAAGGAGGCTCGGGCAGCATCAGCTGCTCAAAGCCACTCCTGTCTCCTTTCCCCTACCCTGCCGCATACCTGCCACCATCTCCTTCCCCTCAGCCCTGAGGAGTCAGAAGAGAGAGCAGACCCCACCCCTTTCCCAGAGCAAATTGTGAGCCACAGAGAGGGAGAAGCTCTGACTTGCATGTGGATTCAAGTTTTAAACTGGACTGAACTGAAGGTTTCAACACCTGAGAATGAGTTGTAATTACCCAACCAAGCCCCTGCTGATGGCTGAGCGTGACCAGATGCTACGGGACCTTCGCCAAGATGTTGTCGTCTGAGTGTGGAGCGGAAAAAGAAGACGCAGAAGACAGGGCTTCAAGGCAAGTGAAAATACAGCCAGTTTCCATTTGTGCCTCTCTACTCAGTCAAGGTTAGTAGAAAATGGATACAGTACCAATTTCATATGGTGATCATGACAGCTAAAAATTTACTTACATGAAAGGATTCACATGGTCCCCAGCAGATAGTAACAACATAAATTATTCAACCTTCAACAAATACCTGAGGACCTGCTACATGCCAGATGCTGTTCTGGGGATACACAGTGAACAAGACAAAGTCCCTGCCCTCACAGACCTTCTATTCAAGAGGAACAGGCAGACAAATATAAGCAACCTAAACCTCATGTATATAGGAGATAGTTCAAGTAGTGATAAGTGCTATAAAGAAAAAGAAAGCATGGTAAGGCAATAGAGGAGATGGGATGGAGTGGAGCCAATTTTAGATAATCATTTCTTCCATTGGTAGAGCACTTTAAGAGTTTTAAAAACGCTCTCATCAGCTCTGTCTCATTTTGTCCCTAGTGTAACTTGGTGAAGATTATTCCCATCTAAAGGTACAGAAACGGGAGCTCAGAAAGGTTAAGGGACTCTGAGCCCATGACCTTTCGTTATCCTAGGCTACAGCATAAGTGGGCACAAGGCCAGGTCAGCTAGAAGCTTTAGCATTCTCTGCAATTCCTAAATTAATTCCGGGACCCAAAGTCAATACAATATTACTGGAAGCGAATGCTTATGCAGCTTGGCCACAGTCTTGGAACGAAGATTTATATTAAAATTTTACTTGCAGCGGAACAATTGCTGCCACCCCTTTTATCAAGAACAGGATCCCAGCAAGGCAACACAGGGCGAGAGCATCACCACCGAGGTGTGTTTCATCTCAGCCCACTCACAACCTGGGTGAGGGCACTACCCCCATTCCAGTTTTCCTCTAAAAACCAAGCTGAAATATTGAACCTCTCCTGCTCTGAGTTAAAAGTTCAGAGATGAATCATAAGTTCAGACCCATGTGCTCAAAGAAAGACTGTCCACGATTACGCTCCAAGCTTTCACAGAACAACTAGTCCCTTTCTCTCAAGGAGATGGCAGCTGCAGCTCTCAGGAAGGGCAAATGTGTCTGGGATTTCAATTCGACAGGCTCAGTGTGGAACCCTTAGTGGGCACCTTCTGTCCCCTTGGGCTACAGCCCCAATTGCCAATGCCTTTGAAATCCATGGTGAGGCATCGGCAAAGAGCTTTGGCAATTGTGCTTTTAATACCATTAGAGTATTGCCTTGCTTTTGGACTAAAGACAGGATGGAGTTTGGATGCTTTTTAATTGACTATTTTGGAACAACAGCTGGCACTGTAATTCTTGTTAGGGAAGAAATAGTTATTGTTTGGGAAAATGTTTTGAGAAGCCACTTGTGGTAAGTGAGACCTGTGGACACAGATGCCAGCAGGCACCAAGGATCTGAGAACAGAGAATTTGATGGGGGTTGTCCCAAGAAGGAGGGGGAGAGAAGACAGAGAGGACACAGAAGGGAGGTAGAGGAGGAGGAGGAGGAAAGGGGAGCGAGTAGAGTAGAGAATGGCTGGGACTAGCTGTGAGAAGCTGGGAGGTGGAAGACCAGTAAATCTGTCCTGCCGTGGGAGGCTGAAGGGCATTTTGAGGTGGGGTATCCATTCCATAGGACTCTATGTGGGATGTAAACAGCTCCACTAAACTATAGTCTACTAAGTTCACAGATGCTTTCTATGGACTGTCTTGTGAAGGCAAAGAGGAGGCTGAGTTTCATCCCTGGGTCACTGGGATAGAACAGGGCTGTCCAACAGAACTTGCTGCGATGATGGGCAGGTTCTCTCCTGCACTGCCCAGTATGCTAGGTTCTAGTCATGAGTGATTACTGGATACTTGAAATGTGGCTGGTACAACTGAGGAACTGAATTATTTATTTATTTATTTTTTAAATTATGCTAAACAGCCACATGCAGCATACATGGCAGCAGGAGTCCCAAGTGAAGGTGCCCCTGAAAATGTAAGCACCCTGGGGTTTGCTGAAATCTTGGGGCAGGCTAAAGACTTAAAATAGGGATGGAACTGGAGGGCGGGGGTCGGCGGAGAGGTTAAACCTAATTTTAAGAATAAAGGAATAGAGTCCTTGCACAGGCAAATTGGAATCTCTAGAAATGGTGAGGGTTTTTTTCTGCAAAATCTAAGCTAACAGTCATTTGTATCTCTGCACAAACATCTCGTGGAGAATTCGTAGTAACAGCTGTAACGGCACATGGTAGGTGCTTAGTAAATGTTTGTGGAGTTACTGGATGACTGAGTGAACCTTACATCATCTCACCGACATTGTCTCACTTGAATCTTGCAGCATCTCCATGAACAAGGAAAGAGTTAACTCCCCCATCTCATAGCTGAGATGGTTGAGGCAGCTGAGGCCCAGAGAGGTTAAGTGATAAGTCCAGTAGAGTCAAGATTCCTGATCTTCTGGTTCACCCAACCCAACCCCCATCTGTAATCTAAGGGACGTCACCTGGGTTTCCCATTTTGGCAGCTGCAAGCGTTGTGTGGAGGCAAGTGAATGTTCCAGAACCAAAGACCTCTGACCAAGCGCTGTTACCACACGTGTTCACGGTGCACTCTTCCTTCTCCCACCCACTGAGGAAACAAGTCCCTCCCTAGTCTGTGAGCCTCTCCACAGCTGGGGCTGTCCCAGGCTCCCTTCTGCATCCCCTCTGCCTAACACACAGTGCCTGCCACATTTCCCCCTGCCTAAGTCACTGCATGGCATTTTCCCAATTCTCAGCCGCTCCATTTTGGACTCTCTGGGGGGTTGGCTCAGGCCTAATACTGCTCTTTGGTTGTTTTCTTCCTGCTGATGATCTGTCAGGCATTTGAATAGGAACCCCCTGGACCTTAGACACTGACCTCCTCCTGCCGTTTTAGTCCTTGTCACACCTGCACTCAGAAAACTAGTCAGGCACAGTGGCATAGAACAAGCCTGTCTATTTTTGTTAGCAGATCCATTAAAAAAAGTATGCATAGAACTAAGAAGCTAATAAAAGGAAGAAGAGTTAGATGTATTGAATGAAAATAAAGTGGGCACTTTTTGGTATAAAATCTAGATTTTCAATCCAAATAAATAAATGATCAGTCTAAAGAATGCCCCAACAGCTTTCCTTGACCTATTAAATATGAATGACCAGAAAGGACAATTCTTTGTAGACACAGCTCTAAGTGTGGGACACATTTTTATCATAGCATAGATGGAGAACTATCAGGCCTGAGGTTATGTTTTAAATAGTACCACCCCCAGCTGGGGACACCCAAACCGCAAATCTAATGACAAAAGGCCATTTCCTCATTTCTCCAAGGCCTCTGCATTAAGCCAAGTAATTTGCCTGTCCCAGGCTCATTAACATACACACAAGGCACCTGTGAGTTCAAGATTTGCTTCTCAGAGAAAAGAAGTTACTTTCTGTACAAATTAAGAACTGAGCAAGTCCAGAGGAGGCATTCACTTCTTACTTTGTAACATTTCTGAATTGTTTGAATTTTTACAGCAAATTATTTACTTTGGTAACTTATATATATATAAAAAAAAAAAAAAAGTAAGATGTTCTAAGGTGACTAACAACTGTACGTAAATTACTGAAAAAGAAAGAGAGGAGGAAGCCTGGTGAGGCTGGGACCCACCTTTCCGAAGCTGGCAGCATTGACAGGTTGGGTGTCATTCTTCTCGCAGAAATCCAGGTAATGCATGTAGAGGGCGCTGCGAGGAATGCAGACCCCTTCTGCAATCTCGTAGTTCTCCTCCAGCCTGGGGAAACAGATGCCCAACGAGCAAAGGTGACCCATGTGTTACTTGCCCCATGCAAGACGGTCTCTTCTTCCTAGTTCTTCTCCAGAGCTAGGCAGACCTTGGAAATAACTCCCTTCCTACTGATGGGGGAAACCGAGGCCCAGGAAGACAAAGCAACCTGACTGACATCATGCATGGAGTGTACAGGTTAGCAAACATTGGACTCCCTGGGTCCTTTGGGTAGTACTCCAGGTACTACCAAATTCCCAGTCCTCTCCCCTGTGCTGTCATTGGCCTGGCCCCATTCTGGGTGGATCAGGTTCCTCCAAAACTCCAAAAATGATGCAGGGCCTGCAAGCAGTCCACTCAGCCAGGCCTCACATCACACACCCAGTAGTGCAGCTGCTTCTAATGGGTAAAAGGCAGAGGATGCTGCTGTCAACATCCTGCCCTTCCTGGATGACAAGAGTAGTGGGACAAAGGCCCAAGGAGAGGCTGGACAGGTGGACAGCCACTAACCCTCTGACTGAAGGGAGCTTTCGTGACCATGTAGGGCATCGAGCCTCATGATTTCTTTAGGATTGCCTTCTCCTCTCCTGTACTAGGATTGTACAATGTAATTCCCATTTCCTTCTCAGTGACCACAGCTTAGGGGTTAAGGGTAGAAACTCTCTACCTGGGTTCAAATCCCAACCTTGCCACTTTCTTGCTCTGTGACCTTGGGCAAGTTACTTAACCTTGGGCTTCAGTTTCCTTTTAAGGTTATTGTGACAATCAGATGAGGCAACATGTGACATGCACCCAGCATGGTACCTGGTACATGGAAAGCACTTAAGAGATGTTAGACGTCACCATCATTTGCTCTTACTCTTCATAAGACATTTTTGGGTGCCTATTGTCCAAAATCTGTGCTAGGCAGTGGGGACATAAAAGCAAAGGAGATACAGTTTCTCTTTTTTTTTTCTTCCTTTAATCCAAACATGAGAACTTGGGAATCTGAATGAAACCTGCCTCCTTTATCACAGACACACTGGAAAGTTAAACACCTATTCCAACAAAACTGCTGCAGCACACAGCAATCTGTGGACTTTTCTTTGGGTCCTGCCTTCAGAGTCTGGGGAACATACAATTCAATAAACTCACTAACAGAAAATATTTTGAAAATATTTTGATCATGAATTTAATTTTAGGAAACAACCCAAAGTCATTTGGAACCAAGTTAGGGGGATGAAATGACTGAAATAATCTGCCCCCACTCCCTTTTTTTTTTTGGTCAAAAAGAAGGCATGATTATAAAGCAATGAAACATTGAAATAAATGTCCTCAAGAAGCTTCTCACTCTCTCTGAGGGCACTTGCCAAGGAAGTAGTCCAGCAATGTTGTAACTGGGGTGGAATGAGGACACGGCCTCCCGAGGTGCCCACTAAAAGGAGAGCACTCTATCATCAATTGTAGCAAATATCCCACCCCAGTCAAGGTGTTAGTGGTGGGTGGTGTAGCGGAATCCTGTATTTTATGCATAACTTTTCTATGAACTCACAACTTTTCTAATTAAAAAGTTAAGTATAAAAAAGGAAAGCACTCATTTGGCTGCGAGGTTCTGACATGCAGTTGAAAGAAAACCAGTTCAATCATTTCATAGTCAAACCCCATGGATGACTACAGCCTTAGGGTCGCTAGGATAAACCAAGCAGCCAGGTCATCTCATCCACTCCCACTCTTCTGGGAAGGGGAACACTGAGTAACTTCTGACAATTTTTAGAAGGGTTCCAGGAAATAGTTTATGCAATCCTTTCTCAGCAACCAAATCCTCGATTCACTTCCACATTGTCAAAACCCAGCACATTCCTTGACACACAACAGGTGCTCAATAACTGTCCGATGGATAGATTATTTCAGTCATTTATTCATTCAACAACAACTTCTTGATCTCTCTCCACCCACCAGGCCCTGGGGATACCATAGTGAGCAAACTGTCCTTGTTTGCATACAGTGAATAGATTAGTGATAGACAGATGAAGACACCGGTAAACTTTCATTCAACAAATACGTACTGAATGGCTAGGTGGTGTTCTAGACATTAAGGAAATAGCAGTGAACAAAACAAAGTCCCTCTCCTTAGAGGGTTTACATTCTAGTGTATGTGTCCCCAACATCATAAATTGGAACTCTAAATCTTCCTGTAGGAAAATGGCTTCACAAAAAGATTAGGTTTCTTAGGACTGTTCTAAACTTCAGGTCCAGTATAAAATTAGCCCACACTAATGCAAGACGTTAGTAATAGAGGAAATTATATGTGTGTAGAGAGGAGTTCTCTATACTTTCTGTGCAACTTTTCTGTAAATTTCAAACTGTTCTAAAAGTAAAGTTTATTATTTTTTTAAAAATCAGCCTATAGGTAAGCCTGGACCCCTAACTGCAATTGATGGTCTTGTTTCTAATTTTTATAATATTTATGTATGTATATATATAATACTTACAACTCATTTTTATAATGAGTTCAGAGTTCCAAATAGCCAGCTTACTACACAGAAATATGTAGGGACTGTCTGAGTGAGACACCTGCCATAAGCTGGGCTCTCCCACACATGCTCTGCTGGCCTGAACAGTGTTGGCCAAACTTTTAAAATGCAAGACATTTCACCTAAGAATGTGGATTTCTGGCTTCCTTTGAAAAAGCTGAACTCTGGCAACACTGGGCCCATATTCCCGCATGAGAACAATGGCTTGCGCCACATGTGCCCTCGAGTTGGCCAGAGTCCTCATTCCTCCCTGTTTTTCCTACACCAGCCTACATTTTCTATTCCTCGCCTGGCTCCTGTAGGCATTTGTGTTGGCATGAGACACAATCTATGCCCCAGTTGAATCTGCCATCTATTTGGGGGAGACTAATGCACAAGAAGCAGAATATTTTAGTGCCATAAACTACTTATCCGAGGTGCAGTTGCAGGTGGGAGGGCAGAGATATTAGTGTGGAGATGAAAGGAAATCATGAAGATTTCCTGGAGGAATTGGGACTGGAACTTTGTACCAACAAAGCTCTTACTAGGTGCCAGGTACTGGGCACCCATTATCTCAATCGATCCTCACAATAACCATGAGGTGGGTATAACAAACAGGGTTCAGATGAAGAAACAGAGGCTCTGAGAGCAGAACTCATTTGTTTGTAGTCATACAAAAGCCAAGTAGGACAGATTGTGGCTCCCAACCACTGTGGAACTCTGCCTTGGTGGGCGGAGGGGATTCCAGACAAGGGGGGCAGTAGGGATGAGACCAACGGCGCGTGTGCTTTGGATGATGGCGACAGTGGCCTGAGCAGTGGGGTAGGCTCGTGAAGGGGGTATCTAAAAGGAAAGAACCATGACAGCGAGGACAGGAGGATATTTAAATGCCACACAGAGAAAATGACCTGGCACAAACGCCTGCCAAGCCCCAGATATGCCTATCCTGAATTAAGGGGTTACTGTGAAAAATGTTATTTTCAGAAAAAGGCAATGGAGTGGTGCTCAGAGAGGACAGAAAAATTAGACTCAGAGACAGGAAAAGACCCAAGGATTTCTAGGATGCTGTAGGAATAACAATTATATATATATATATATAAACACCCAGCAACATTAATTTAAAGCTTAATATGTTCTCTTCACCAGCAATGGATTGAATATAAAAGAATGGCAAAATAACACCCCAAGTTTCATAGGTTTCACCTTAGATTTCTGAGAGGTCCATAAAATGATATCCTTAAAACATGTTCACTTCAACATTTTAGACGATTGTTTTGTGGAATATTTTCCAGCCTCATGCATATACATTTGGACAGTTGAAACTTTGTACATTACAAGCTGCAGGGAGGGAGAAAGTATCCCTCTTTGCCTATCCTTGCTAATAATTTCCTAAAGTGTATTTTGGCCTGAAAAATCAAGGGACACATTCAACAAACACGTATTTCAAAGCATTCAGATAGTCATCCTACAGGTAGTGCATGATCCTTTAAAATGACAGGAAGCCAATTAAGTTTTTTAGACATGGGAGTGGCGTGATGGAAAGTATTCCTCTACAAGACCACTGGCACCTCTATGCTGGGTAGACAGGTGGATTAGGAAAGCCTGGCACCTGGCAGCTGACTAGTTAATATCTGTTTAATGAATGGATGGACAAATGAGACCAGTGAGAAGCAACCACAATAGTTCAGGCAAGAAATGATGGAGAATGAACTGAAGAAGTGGCTGTGGGGAGCTGAGACAACATTTTGGGTGTGGGTCTCTTGCATGTTGTTAGATGTGGGGGCAGTCAAGGCCAGCTCTGGGGTTCCTAAATGGGCTGAATGGCACCCCATTCCCATGATTAGAAATGCAGAAGGAGAAACAAGTTAGGGGAGATACAATGCTTTCAAAGGCAGAATAGTGTAGTGTAAAGAGAACGGGCTCCATGGTCAACTCCTGCCTCCCTTACTCATCAGTTATTTCACTTAACCCCCTGTGCCTCAGTTTTTATTTGTTGTTCTTTTGCTCACTATATGTGGCCAAGAGATCTAGGAGATCAAGGTTAAAATACACTACATTAAATGAACCCATGGCAGCAACAAACTACTTGAGTCAGCTGGGTGTAAGTCACAGTTCCCACAGGCCAAGCTAACTAAGCAGTTACCTGTCAAAGGCTGGAGCCTTCTAAACAGCTACATTTCTACCCACTGTTTGTTCCTCTTAACAGAGTTTCTTCACTTCAAGGTGAAGTTTATGACTATGAAGCATTTTAATAAGCTCTATGAATGGATAGATGTAATTGGCAAGGAAGGACAACTTTGATGCTTGATGAGTTTGTCAGGAATAGCATCATGACACCTTTCCCCAAACCTCCTTACAAAATCCAGAGGGTCCATGCGTGTACTGTGAGTTACTAATTGGAATGTTTGCTTCCCTGACCAAGGCACGGCAGAAGGAAAGGCAGTTAATTATTTCTCTTCAGATCTGATGAAATTTTCCCTTCTCCTCTCTTTTAGAGGACATCATTAGCCTGACATGGTGAACAATGTTCCATTATACCTGAATTTTTTAATGATCAAAAAAAAAAAAAAAAATTCCCCACTTCTTCCATTTTCTTATCTTCTATTTAACAACTTGATCATATGTGAATTGAACCTATCCTATTATGGAGAGATAATGAACCCAGCCTACTAGCTAACATGAGTCATTATCCACGGTACACATCTCTAAAAAGACCTCCTCACACGGTTTCAGCATGTGGCAGCCTAGGGCACATTGAGGAAGCTTTGCATCAGCATTTTACAATGAAGAGCAAATGTTTCAGAACTTAGCATAGTTTTTCACGCTGTTCTCTGTTTAAGCCAGGGATTCTTAACGAGGGGTCTGTGAGCTTGAATTGAAATTAAAAAAAACCATTATTCCTGTGGGGACATGTTGGTGCAGGTGTGATATATTTATTAAATAATACACAGTATAGTGTGGACTTAGTAAGGGGTCTGTGGTTTTCACTTAACTGGCAAAGAGGTCCATGGAACAAAAAAATGTTAAGAACCCCTGTTTTAAACCTATGTTTTCTTAAATGTACACAGACTTTTCAGTATAGTTTCCACTTCCCAAGTCTTTGCAGACATGTCTAGAACAGAAACTTTTTTCTTCTCTTTTATCAAAAGAAAACAGAATTTTGAGAACTGCTGAAGGTAATAACATATCACTGAGGTTGTCAGAGAGCTCTAAGACTGTAAAATATGTGGGGAAGAAAAACCTTGTTAAGCAATCAGAGCATGACAGAAGTCTAAACCCTTCTATGGCTCCCCTTTGCCTTCCCACAGAAGTCCGACTTCCTCATCTTGGCATCCAAGGCCCCCACCTCCCAACCCCCAACTATTCTTCCAGGCTTCCCTTGCCCTACTCCCTACAGTACATAGCTCTCCAGCCAAGTGGGCTGTTTAATATTCTTCAAACTTAGCTCACCACATGCCACCTTTGCTCATATTCTGTGGCCATCTACCACAAGAGACAACTTCCCCCTCGCCCTCCATTGGGCTTCACCCTTCCAGGCTCAACTCAAATTTTCCTACTGCTTTAAGAAATAAAAGACACCCAAATAGAAAAGGAAGAAGTAAAACTTTCACTACTCTCTAGAATCTAGAATCTAGAAAATCCTGGAAAACCCACAACAAAGCTACTAGAACTAATAGACTAATTCAGCAAAGTGGCAGGATACAAGATTAATATGCAAAAAATCAATGGTGTTTCTATACACCACTGATGTGCAATCTGAGGAGGAAGTCAGAAAAAATATACCATTTATAATAGCAACTAAAACAATCGAATATTTAGGAATAAACTTAACCAAGGACATTAAGGACCTGAATTCAGAAAACTACAAAACATTGCTAAAAGAAACTGAAGAAGACTTAAATAAATGGAAGGACATTCTGTATTCATGAACTGGAAGACTAAATATCGTTAAGATGTCAATTCTACCCAAACTGATTTACAGATTCAATGCAATCCCAATAAAAATCCCAACAGCCTTCTTAGCAGAAATTGAAAAGCCAATAATCAAATATATTTGAAAGGTTAAGGGGCCCTGAATAACCAAAAATGTCCTAAAAAAGAAGAATGAAGTTGGAGGACTCTCACTTCCTGAGTTGAAAGCATATTACTTAGCTACAGTCGTTAAAAAAACAAACAAACAAAACACAGCACGGTACTGCAATAAGGACAGCCAGACTGACCCATGGAACAGAATGGAGGACTCAGAGACCCTCCCATCTATAGTCAAGTGATTTTTGATAAGGCTGTTAAGCCCACCTAGGTGGGCCAGAACAGTCTATTCAACAAATGGTGCTGGGAGAACTACATGGCTTTATCCAAAAGAAAGAAAGAAGACCCCTCTCTCACACCTTATACAAAAATTAACTCAAAATGGATCAAGGACCTAAATATAAAAACAGCAACCATAAAACTCCTAGGAGAACATCTTCAAGATCTTGTGGTAGGCGGTAGTTTCTTAAACCTTACTCCTAAAGCATGAACAATAAAAGAAAAAATAGGTAAATGGGACCTCCTCAAAATTCAACACTTTTGTACCTCAAAGGACTATGTCAAAAGGCTGAAAAGGCAGCTGACTCAAAATATTTGGCAATCACATATCTGATAAGGGTTTAATATCCATGATATATAAAGAGATCATACAACTCAACAGTAAAAAGGCAAACTATCCGATGAAAAAATGGGCAAAAGACTTGAAAAAACAACTGTCCAAAAAAGAAATATAAATGGTGAAGAAACACATGAATAAATGTTGAACATCACTATCAATTAGGGAAATGCAAATCATTTCAAACCTGTTAGACTGGCTGCTATTAAAAAGTCGGAAAACTGTAAATGTTGGAGAGGATGTGGAGAGATAGGAATGCTTATTCACTGTTGGTGGGAATGTAGAATGGCACAGCCACTGTGGAACACTGTTTGGTAGTCCCTAAGGAAGTTGAATATAGACTTGCCATGCATCCTGGCAATACCATTGCTAGGTATATACCCAGAAGAACTGAGAACAGTGACATGAATAGACATCTATACACCGATGTTCATAGCAGCATTATTCACGATTGCCAAAAGTTGGAAACAACCCAGGTGTCAATCAACTAATGAATGGATAAACAAATTGTGGTGTATACACATGATGGAATATTATGCAGCAGTAAGAAGAAATGAAGTCGTGAAGCATGTGACAACATGGATGAACCTGGAGGACATTATGTTGAGTGAAGCAAGCCAGACACAAAAGGACAAATACTGTATGATTGCACTATTATGAACTAATTATATTATGTGAAATATAAATACATTATGTGAAATATGAATATGGGTAAAATTGTACATATAAGACCGTTTTTCTTTGAAGCTGAACAAATGTAGGTTAATACTACAAAATGTTAATATCAGGCAAAAAAAAAATTATACTAAGTGTCCACACATAGAGTACTACATATTGTATGACTCCATTTATATAAGATGTAAATATAAATCAATTTATAAAGATGAAATTAGATTAGTGGTTATGTACAGCTGGGGGAGGAATGCTAATGGGTGTGGAGTCTTTCTTTTTGGAGTAACATTGTGGTTATAGTAAAAAGCCATTGATTATACACTTTGGATAGATTGTATGGTATGTGAATATATCTCCGTAAAACTGCATAATAAACAAATAAATAATTGTGCAAGAATAGCCAGAAATAGAAGCTATGTACATCAAGGGAAATAGAGAGAGATTGAGAGGTGAGGAATTTTCTTGTTTGTTTGTTTTTTGCTTATTACTATTATTATTGAAATAATGAAAATGCACTATTGCTGACTGAAGTGATGAATGCACAACTATGTGATTGTACCAAATACCACTGAATGTATACTTTGGATGAATTGTATGCTTTATTAATATGTATCAATAAAATTGATTTTTTAAAAATTTTCCTTGTGTGAAACTATGTTTAATTCCCACCCAGCCCCATTTGCTAATTACTCCTTAAACATTTCTTCCTTACTCAATTCACATCTTCATTCATTTGATAACATGTAGAGTGTTGCAATGTTCTAAGTGTCAGGTACTGTGTTATGTCTAGAGTAGGAGAACATTTTGATAGAGGAGACACATCCTCTGCTCCTAATGATATCACCACGCTCCCGGGATTGCAATAGCACTTCCAGCCTTTTTATGGCTCTAACAGTTTTCATCCAGAGACAGTAGCATATAGTATTGAAAAGCACTGGTTTTAGAGTCAGGGGTTGCTGAGTTTGATTCTTGCCTATGCCACTTACAAGCAGTGCAATCTAGGACAAGTTACTTGAGCCCTTCGACTCCCATTTCTTTCATCTGTAAAAAGAGGGAAACAGCACCCCCTCCCAAGGTTGCTGTGAGGACTAAACAAGGCTCAGCACTCTAGCTGGCCATATGGTGAAAATGCAACATATGGTAGCTATTAGTATTATTCTGTTATTGTAGAACATCCAGGTAATGTTTAAATCTTAGACTGAAAGTCCACTGAAGGCAGTGATTGAATCAAACTCCTATTGATATTAGCAGAATTCCTAGCACTGTGTCCTGAATCAGTAAGTAAACAATGCAGAAGGAAGGAGAGAAGGAGGGAAGGAAGGAGAGCAGGCTTTTGCACAGATCTAGGGGCTATGGCTTTGTTTTTAGTCTTAAGTCCCAGGTAGTTAACGGAAAAGCATGGTTAGTAGTAGCATGCTTGACATATTTTCAAGTACTTACTCTGTGCCAGGGATGTTCATATATGTTATCATTACCCCACAGGTTGGAAAACTTTATCACTATAATAGGGGAGGAAAAATGGATAGTCAGGGACCTACCCAAGTCTCCCAGGTGGGAAAATCCAGGCTCAGAGTATAGGAACTCAGGAAGGCACGCGGAATGAAATTGAAGGGATATCTTTCTGAGCCAGTCCTGATGTGACTCACCCAGATGATGCGCTGGAGTCAGCAGTCCTCCTCATTGGTTTGGCTCACCATGTTAGGGTTCCCGTGAGCTACAGGGCAGCTTAGGATGCTGCTAAAGCCCTCACTGTGCTTGGGATGACGTTCATTTGGTCAGTCAGTCAGCCTACATTGAGCACCTTCTATGTGCCACACACCACAGGATGCAGCAGGGAGCAAGAAAATGTGATCCCTGCCCTTGCCTTTAAAAAGATAACAATTTACCAGAAGGAAGTGGGAATCAAGGAGAGAACACCACCTGACAATAAACAAATACATAGTGGTGGGGTTTGGCTCATGTGGGCTCTGCTTAGGCTTGAGCCTAAATGTACAAAAGGTCCAAATGAAACAAGCAAACCAAAAACAGTCCATTTTATCAAACAAGAGCAACAACAACAGGTTAAGTCTGTTACTTGTTGCTGGGTAGACAAACCAATCAGAAAGGTCTTCAGGTGGGCCCTGATGATTCTCCCAGAACGTCGGTGGGCTGGGCCTCTTTGTTAAGGGCTCTTTTGGGGAGAGACCAGCATTTCCTGCCCCCTTGGGTAGAGTGAGATGGTGAACCTCTGTTGTGTGTAGTCACCTGCCTCAGTTTCCCCCTCTTTAAGCAGGGGTTAAGTAGTAACTCAAAAGGGTTTTCATGAGAATTAAATGAGCTTGTGTCAGTAAAGTCGCTTGGCCAAAGCTAACGTCTGCTGAACCTGCAGATTTGGCCACCCCAACTCCTTCCAAATGCCAAGCAATGGGCTGAAGCAGGGATTTATTTCTGTCATTGTAACGACTGTATCAGACCAGAACATGGAACAATCTAATCCAATTCTTGTGTTTGACCTACAAGCTGCAAAGCTGGCACTCCCAGGAGACCTGGGCTCAGCCAGATTCAGGAATCCCTCTACGCAGACTATGGCTAATCAATTCCTTGGTCTTGATGAAGACCAAGCAGTGTATAATAGCAGAGAATCACAACTTCTGTGCTGTTGTCAATGCTTCTGTCAGGGCCTAAGATGGGGTGGGCAGCTCAGAGCTCTGATGACCCTGAATGGAAGCGGAGATGACTTTGGCAGCACCTAACCATGCCCTACCATAGCCATTCCACTCAATAGTCCCTTTCCAATTATTCCTGTCTCTAATCATCTCTACTCATTCACCATTACAAATAGAGCCACAGAGAACATCTTCTTATGTGCCCCTTTGAACACATGTGGGGGTATTTCTCCCATGCTGGTATCAAGAAGTGAAATTTCTGGATGTTCACACTTAAAATGCTAGTGGGGGAGGCCCAGAGGATGGCTGCATCATCAACATCAATAATGAAGCCCTGTAGGATGATAGCAGGACTTGGGGTGGGGATTGGAGAAAGGACACCAATGAGACAGAAACTAAAGCCTTCAGTGAAAAAGAGGGTATAACCAAGGACTTCCTGGTAAGATGGCAGAGGAGGGACTCCAGGACTCACTCCTTCCTTCAAAACAACTATTAAACAGGAAGGAATGGTCTGAAACAACTATTTTGAAATTCCAGAGGCCAGAAGAAAATGGTACAGCATCCAGGGAAGAGTGGGAGGAAGAGGCTGATAAACTGTAAACTGTTCTATTCATGTGGTAGTTACCAGCACCCATCCCCCACTCTCACTGCAGGCCACTGCGGGATCTAGCTCCTGGCTAGTGGCTAGTGAGAGAAATGGACATAAAAATCCTCTTCCCTAAGAAGAGAGTTGTGCCCGGTCAATCATTGATCACGGCTTTTAATTAGCAAATTCAGATAATTGGGTCCTAACTCTGAGGGCAGTTATTGTTTCCACCTGCCCCAGAAAGGGGGAATTTAAAGATGCAGGGCTTCCTCAGGGTTGCAGAGGAAAGTTAGCTGAAGGGTTGTATTTGTTGGGCAGGCTAGGAAAACTCAGTTTTGGGAAGCCATTAGATAAGTTTTTGGTGCCCTTGCTCACCCCCTCCACAGGGCCCTTTGGAGCCAGTCTGCATCCCCTTTGGGGTTTCTGCCTGGGAAAGACCGAGTTGGGAAAGTCCTCCCTGGGGTGATCCTCCTCCCAGAATTTACCCTCCAGGCAAAAGCAGCATGAGAAACCAAAAGGAGTGTAAAAACCTGTAGAGACAGACAGTCTGGAACAAATGCCTGATTGCTTCAGATACCCAAAAGAGGGGATTTTTCCCCTGGGAAACAGAAAGGACAACCAAACTCCTATAAACAGAGGAACTCCAAAACAATTACCAACCAAAATCCCAAGATAAAACAGAGGCTAAGTAAGACAGGGAAAACCTTTCACAGTACATTTGTCTTGGGCAGATCTTCCTGATAGGAGGGCTGACATTCGAGAAAATATCTGTCTTTCACCAGCTGGTTACAAAACCAAGAAACAGACATTCCAGGGAGTAAATCCCAAAGTTAAAATTTTAGGGAAGCGGCTGTGGCTCAATCGGTGGGGCTCCCGTTTGCCATGTGGGAGGCCCCAGGTTCGGTTCCCAGGGCCTCCTGGTGGGGGTGGGCCCGCCCGCACGGCGTGGTTGGCTGACCCGGCAAGCACGGACAGCAGGGGGGGGATAAATGAATAAATAAATAAAATCTTAAAAAAAAATTTTTTTTAAATATTAAAATGTACAGTGTGCAACAAAAAAGTACAAGACAAACAAAGAAACAAGAAATGATGGAACATCTAAAGGAAGAGGATAAAAATCCAGAAAACACCAATGAAGAAGATGAGAAGGTAGACATACTGAAAAAAAGCCTTTTTAAAAAGATCTTAAAAATGCTAAAGGTGGGGAGCAGATGTGGCTCAAGCAGTTGAGCACCTGCCTCCCAGAGGGGAGTTCTTGGATTTGGTTCCCAGTGCCTCCTGAATAAACAAACAAACAAACAAACAAACAAACAAAAACAAGGAAAACAAAATGAGTCAGACTGAGGAGCAGAAAGAGAAAAGGTATATTAAAAGCTAAAATAGCCTAAGACAGATATGGGAACCATCAAGTACACCAATATATGCATTACAGGAGTCTCAGAAAGCGAAGAAAGAGAGAAAGGGGCAGAAGGAATAGTCAAAAGTAATAGTGACAGAGAACTTCCCAAACTTAACAAAAGATGTGACTATGTACATCTAAGAAGCACAGAGAATACCAAAGAGGATAAACATGCAGAAAAAATACACTACATTATATATTGATTACACTATCAAAGCAAAAGACAAGGAGAGAGTTCTGAAAGCTGCAACAGAAAAGCAACGTGTTACATGCAATGGAATCTGAATAAGATGGAGTGCTGATTTTTCATCAGAAACCATGGAGACAAGAAGGCAGTGGGTCAAAATATTTAAAGTGCTAAAGGAAAACAATTGACAGCCAAGAATTTTATATTCCGCAAGACTCTCTTTCAAAAATGAGGGAGAGATTAAGACATTCTCAGATAAAGAAAAGCTGAAGGAGTACATTACCACTAGATCTGACCTATATGCAATGCTAAAGGGAGTTCTTCAGACTGAAATGAAAGGACACTAGACAGTGGTTCAAAGTAGCATAAAGAAATAAAGACCTGGGGTAAAGGTAACCATTTGGGTAACCATAAATGCCCATATTATTGTAATGTATTGCTTGGTATGTAACTCCTCTTCTTATTTCCTACAGGAGCTAATATGCAAATGCATAAAAAGTAATGATATATCTAGGTTTTTGAACATACAATGTACAAAGATATAAGCAGTAACAAGTACAAAAAAATGGGGAGACAGAGGAGTATAGCAAAAGTATATATGCATGCTATTGAAGTTAAGTTGGCATCAAACCAAACATAATTGTTATATAGTTATGATGGTAAATTTTAATGCTATGGCAA
The DNA here is from genome assembly GCA_026826555.1 of Tolypeutes matacus. Classification (NCBI taxonomy): domain Eukaryota; kingdom Metazoa; phylum Chordata; class Mammalia; order Cingulata; family Chlamyphoridae; genus Tolypeutes; species Tolypeutes matacus. The sequence goes on along the minus strand of JAKSZT010054303.1, from coordinate 3,400,419 downwards.
CCACAAGGAAAACAGATGAAAAATATATCTAGACAGAAATGAGACACATTTGGTTCAACACAAGAAAGTAGGCTTTTATATTTATACAAAATAAAAGTGAGGGACAGAAAAGGTATAAGACTTACAAAGGCTAAATAGCAAAATGGCAGAAGAAAGACCTGTATTATCAGTAATGACTTTAAATGTAAATGGATTAAACTCTCCAGTCAAAAGGCAGAGAATGGCAGAATGGATCAAAGAGCATGACCCAACTATATGCTGTCTGCAAGAGACTCACCTTAAAGACAAAGATACAAGTAGACTGACAGTGAAAGGATGGAAAAAATATACACCATGTAAGTAGAAACCAAAAGAGAGCTGGGGTTGCTGTACTAATATCAGATAAAATAGACTAAATCAAAAACAGTTATGAGGGACAAAGACAGTGAATACATAGGGGACAATTCAACAGGAAGATACAACAACTGTAAATATATATGTGCCTAACAGCAGAGTCCCCCCCAAAACATGAAGCAACTACTGACAGATTTGAAGGGAGAAACTGATGGTTCTACATTAATAGTAAAAGATTTTAACACCTACTCTCTATAATAGATAGAACATCTAGTCAGAAGATCAATAAGGAAAAACAGGACTTGAATGATACACTAAACCAACTAGAACTAACAGATAAATACAGAACACTGCAGAACATGAAAACAGAATACACATTCTTCTCGGGTGCACATAGATCATTCTCCAGGATAGACATATGTTTGGTCACAAAACAAGCCTCAATAAATTCAAAAACATTGAAATCATAAATGTATATTCTCTGACCACAATGGAATGAAGCTATAAATCAATAACAGAGGGAGAAAAGGAAAATTCAAAAATATGTGGAAATTAAAAAACATACTCTTCCACACAGAGAACTGTGTGGGAGAGAGTGTGGTCTACGATGTGAACTGTGGTCTATGGTTGGTGGCAAGGCCCCAGGATGTGTAAGTCCATTGATGGTGGTGGGCCACACTTGTGGGAGATGTTTGTGTGGGATGTGGTGGGAGGTGTGGGAGGTGGGCAACATGGGAATCCCAGTGGGTTCCGTGTAATATTTTAGGTAATCTAAGTACCTCTTAAAATATATTTATATATATATATATAAATAACATTTTTGTAAGCAAATGCACATATATGCATATATATTTATATATCATTTTACAAATATTGGTATGTATTGTGAAAATTTTGATTTTTACCCACAATAAAAAATAAATTAAATAAAAAATAATAATAACATAAAATAAAAAAACATACTCTTAAACAACCAATGGGATAAAGGAGAAATCAGAAGTGAAATTAGGAAATATCTTGAGGCAAATGAAAATGAAAATACAGCATAACAAAGCTTAATGGGATGCAGAGAAAGCAGTGCTGAGAGGGAAATTAATACCTCTAAATGCTTACATTAAAAAGAAAGAAAAACCTCAAATCAGAGACCTAACCTCAAAACTGGAAGAACTCAAAAAAGAAGAGCAAACTAAACCCAAAGCAAGCAGAAGGAAGAAAGTAATAAAGATTAGAATGGAGATAAATTAAATAGAAAAGAAAAAAATGGTACAGAGAATCAACAAAACCAAACATTGGTTCTTTCAAAAGAACAAAAAAATCAAATCTTTAGCAAGACTGACAAAGAAAAAAAGATAGAGGATATAAATAATGAAAATCAGAAATGAAAAGGGGGACATTACTTCTGACTCTGCTGAAATAAAAAGTTCTATAAACACACAAACTACCTACATTGACTCAAGAAGAAAGAGAAGATCTCAATAAACCAATTACCAGTAAAGAGATTGAATCAGTCATCAAAAACCTCCCAATAAAGAACATCCCAGGACCACATGGTATCACAGGAGAATTCTACCAAATATTCCAAGAAGTCTTAACTCCGATCCTGCTCAAACTCTTCCAAAAAAAATGGAAGAGGAGGGAACACTCCCTAACTCATTCTATGGGGCCAACATGACTCTCATATCAAAGCTGGATAAAGATACCGCAAGAACAGAAAACTACAGATCTCTTATGAACATAGATGGGGAAAAAATTCAACAAAAAACTAGGAAACCAAGTCCAACAGCATATTAAAAGAATTATACACCATGGTCAAGTAGGATTTATCCCTGGTATACAAGGTTGGTTCAACATCAGAGAAAAAAATTAATGTAATACACCACACTAAGAATGAAAGGGAAGAATCCCATATGATTATCTCAATGAATGCAGAAAAGGTATCTGACAAAATACAGCACCCTTTCTTGATTAAAAAAAAAAAACACTCAGAACACCAGGAAGAGAAGGAAACTTCCTCAACATGATAAAGGGCATATATGAAAAGCCCATAGCTAACATCCTGCTTAATGGTGAGAGATTGAAAGCTTTCCCTCTAAGATCAGGAACAAGACAAGGATGTCCACCATCACCACTGTCATTTAACATTGTACTCAAAAGTTCTTGCCAGAGCAATTAGGCAAGAAAAAGAAATAAATGTCATCAAAATTGGAAAGGAAGAAGTAAAACTTGCCCTAGTTAAAATGATATGATCCTATATACAGAAAATCCTGAGAAATCCACAACAAAGTTCCTAGAACTAATAAATGAGTCCAGCACAGTGGTTGGGTACACAACCAAGACTCAAAAAATCTGTAGTTTCTAAACACAAGTAATGAACAATCAGAACAAGAAATCAAGGGAAAAAATCCATTCACAATAGCAACTAAAAGAATCAAATATCTAGGAATAAATCTAACCAAGGATGTGAAGAACTTGTACACAGAAAACTACAAAACATTGCTATAAAAGAAAGTAAAGAAGACCTAAATAAATGGAAAGATATTCTGTGTTCATGTACTGGAAGACTAAATATCATTAACATGTCAATTCCACCCAAAGCAATTTATAGATTCAATACAATTCCAATAAAAACTCCCACAATCTTCTTTTCAGAAATGGAAAAGCCAAACATCAAATATATTTGGAAGGGTAAGGAACTCCAAATAGCTAAAGTCATCTTGAAAAAGAAGGATAAAGTTGTAAGACTTACACTTCCATATCGTAAAACTTATTACAAATCAAAATAGCATGCTACTGGCAAAGGACAGACATATAGACCAATGGAATTGTATTGAGAACTCAGAAATCAATTCTCACATTTATGGCCAACTGATTTTTGACAAGGTGGCAAAGACCACTCAACTGTGAAAGAATAGTCTCTTTCTCGTCCTTCTATTATTCACAAGTGCCAAAAAAATGGAAGCAACCCAAGTGTTCATCAACCTTTGAGTGGATAAATAAAATGTGGTATATACATACAATGGAATATGACTCAGCCGCAAAAAAGAATGAAGTCCTGGTACATGCAACCTGACATGGATGAACCTTGAACACACCATCTTGAGTGAAATAATCCAGACACAGATTTGAAACAATTAGAATAAGCAAACTCATAGTGTCAGAATCTAGAATATAGGTTACCAAGGGATAGGGTAGTGATAAGGAAAGGGAACTTACAGTTTAAAATATACAGAGTTCCTATTGGAATGATGGAAATGTTTTGGTAATGTATGGTGGTGATGGTAGCACAACACTGTGAATGCAATTAACGGCACTGAAATATATATCTGAATATGATTAAAAGGGGGATATGTTAAATTGTATATATGGTAACAGAATAAAAATTAAAAAAAAAACAAATCCATGGAACATACTACACCGTGAACCCTAAGTTAAACCATGGACTTTAGTTAATAATACAAGTATAGAAATGTGCTATCATCAGTTGTAACAAATGTTCTACACCAATGCAAGGTGTTGGTGCTGGGGTGGTATCTGGGAATCCTGTATTTTATGCATGACTGTCTTGTTAACCCACAACTGCTCTAATAAAGGAAAAAATGTTAATGGGATTGTAAAATTGCTTTACTATTGTAAAATGGCTTTACTATTTTACACCTTCATCCATAACAAAAAAATACAGGCATACCCCATTTTATTGTGCTTCACAGATATTGTGCTTTTTACAAATTGAGGGATTGTGGCAACCCTCACATTAATCAAGTCTATCAGCACCATGCTTCCAAGAGCATGAGCTCATTTTGTGTCTCTGTCACATTTTGATAATTCTCACAATATTTCAAACTTCTTCATTATTATTATATCTGTTATAGTGACCTGTGATCAGTCATCTTTGATGTTAATATTGTAATTGTTTTGGGGTGCCATGAACCGTGCCCATAGAAGATGGCAAACTTAACAAACATTGTGTGTGTTCTGACTACTCCACCCACCGGTTGTTCACCTATGCTCTGAGACACAACAATATTGAAATTAGGCTAATTAATAACCCTAAGTGTTCAAGTGAAAGGAATATTTGCACAGAGATTTAAATCAAAAGCAAGAAACGATTAAGCTTAGTGAGGAAGTCATGTCAAAAGCCAAGATAGGCCGGAGACTAGCCTCTTGCACCAAACAGTTAGCCAAGTTGTGAAGGCAAAGGAAAAGTTCTTTAAGGAAAGTAAATGTACTACTCCAGTGAACACATGAATAAGAAAGTGAAACAGTCTTATTGCTGATATGGAGAAAGTTTTAGTGGGCTGGAGAGAAGATCAGACCAGTCACTACATTCCCTTAAGCTGAAGCCTAATCCAGAGCAAGGTCCTAACTTTCTTCAATTCTATAAAGGCTGAAAAAAGTGAGGAAGCTGCGGAAGAACCGTTTGAAGGTATTAAAGATTGTTTCATGAGGTTTAAAGGAAAAAGCTGCCTCCATTACATAAAAGTGCAAGGTGATATTGCCAAAAGTTGGAATCAACCCAAATGCCCTTCAACAGATGAATGGATAAACAAATTGTGGTATATACATACAATGGAATATTACTCAGCTGTAAGAAGGAATACAGTATTAATACACGGGATAACATGGATGAATCTTGAGGAACTTATGTTGAGTGAAGCAAGCCAGGCACAGAAAGACAAATATTACGTGACCTCACTGATATGAATTAAGCAAATTGAGCAGACTTACAGAGCTAAAGTCTGGAAGATAGGTTTACAGGAAATAGAAAGGGAGAAGAAGGTTGTGGGCAAAATCTATGATAAGGTAGAAGTGTGTAGTTGTACAGTGGAGGGGCATGACAGTGGTATACCATATATATAGTGGTTTATATATAGTGGTATACCATATGTATAGTGGTTTATATATAGTGGTATACCATATATATAGTGGTTTACCATAATGTAAACCATTGACTATGGTTGGTAGCTATGTTTCCATATTTGTTCATCAGTTAAAAACAAACATACCATCCACATATAAAATGTTATTAATAGGGGAAGGGGAAAAGGGGGAGGATGTTGGGTATATGGAAGTCCCTTATATTCGGTATGTGACTTTTCTGTAACCTAAAACTTCTTTGAGGACAAAATGAAAGAAAAAAAAAAGTAAGATACTGGGGGAATAAACAGAAGAAAAAGTCACTGTTCATATAGGACAACAGATCTTACAGTGATGAAAGGCAAAATGTAAAAAAAAAATTTTAAATATTTTTTCATTATTTTTTACTTAAAAATTTTTTTTGTATTTTATTTCTTATTTTTAAAACGATCACTATTATTTCATTTTCTTATTAATCATATTTGGCTATTTTATTGGCTTCATTTTTTAAGAAGTTTTGGATCACAGAAGGGTTACAACTGTGGCAAGGGAGGATCTTTGGTGCAGGGTGTCAGTGACAGGGGATACATGGGAGGAAGTATGGGCATACATATAAGGCATATAAATGTGTTCAAATGTTCATGGGGCATTGTCACAGTGGGTGGAGATTCACACGATAACTGAAGGAATATCAAATTTCCATCCTGGGAAGCTCTGTCACATTTTCTAATGGATCAGCAAGAATCCCCTGAGTACAGGGGCATTGACTAGTGAAGGAGGATGGTCCATTGATAGGCCCTTGATATTGATGACTGTGCATATGAACCTTTACTCCTGACGTTGAAACTTAGCCTAGTATTATAGGGTGCCTAAGAGTTGCTTCTTGGGAACCTCCTTGTTGCTCTAATGTGGCCTCTCTCTAAGCTGAACTCAGCATGTCCCCTCAGTGTGGGACATGACTCCCAGGGATGAGCCTCCCTGGCACTGAGGGATTACTACCAAGCACCAACTAGCAATGAAACTGGAAAAAAGGCCTTGACCAAAATGGGGAAAAGGTAAAGACAAATGTGTTTATGTGGCTAAGAGACTTCAAAATGAGTCGAGAGGTCATTCCAGAGGTTACACTTATGCACATCTTAGTAGGATCTCTTTGACTGCCAAAGTAGATACTATCCCAAATAGTGGGGCTCCTGAGGGCTCTGGAGACATCCAGACACTATAATCAGGGCAGATAGCTCAGGAGTTTGGTACCTTGCCAGTGGGCCCTACTTTGGAATTTATGCTCCCCAGAGTGACAGAGTTGGACTCAGTTGTGGTTTCCCTACACATGGCTCTTCTGTCCTTTGATTTGAACTTATAATTAGTACTAGAGTTGATAGGTATACATCCAAGAGACTTAAATCTTTGGGCTGTCCATGGGCCAGCTGGGTCCTGAATCTCAACGGAGTTGTAATACTGACTCTCCGGTTCATGGGTCTCACCCAGGACAACTAACATGGAGGTGATGATGGACAACCACCATACCAAGAAACCAAGAGAGTCTACAACTGCAAGCAAGAGAATCCCATTCATCGGCCCTATGGGAACACAGCCCCCTCTCAATTAGAGGTGGAGTGGACATCACCATCCCATAATCCTCAGGATTGGGGAATGAACTATGGACTAAAGTATACTTACTGGTATTCTACTATAGACTTATTGTGATTCTAGCAATGGAAGAAATAACAACATTAATGTGGAGGCAGTGGCCACTGGAAATTCTGAGGACAGGAGAGGGAAAAACAGGTGTAATATGTGGGCACTTTTGGCACTCAGGAATTGTCCTGAATGACATTGCAATGACAAATACAGGCCAATATAAATCTTGCCATAAACTACAGAATTGGGTGGGAGAGAGTATAAACTACAACGTAAACTTTAATCCACACTTAGTGGCAATGCTCCAAAATGTGTTCACCTATTGCAATGAGTGTACCTCACTAATGAAGGGTGCTGTTAATGTGGGAAAATGTGAGAGGTATGGGGAGTGGGACATATGGGAATCCCCTATATTTTCTGTGACATTTGTATAATCTAAGTATCTTTAAAAATATTTTTAGAGGGTCGGATGTGGCTCAACTGGTTGGGCATCCGTCTCCCATATGGAGGGATCCAGGTTCAATCCCCGGGACCTCCCGGTAAAAAAAAAAAAAAAAAAGGTGAAGCAGCAAGTGCTGTAGAAGCTGCAGCAAGTTATCTAGAAGATCTACCCACGATCATTGATGAAGGTGGCTACACTAAACATTGGATACTCAATGAATATGAAACAGCCTTCAATTTGGAAGAAGATATCATGTAGGACTTTCATAGCTAGAGAGGAGGAATCAGTGGCTAGTTTCAAAGTTTCAAAGGTCAGGCTGACTCACTTGTGGGCTAATGCAACTGGTGACTTTAAGTTGCAGTCAAAGCAATTTACCATTCTGAAAATCCTAGGGCCCTTAAGAATGATGCTAAATCTACTCTGCCTGTCCTCTATAAATAGAACAACAAAGCCTGGATGATAGTGCATTTGTTAACAACATGGCTTACTGAATATTTAAGTCCACTGTTGAGACCTACTGCTTGGAAGAAAAGATTCTTTTCAAAATATTACTGCTCATTAACAATACACCCGGTCACCCAAGAGCTCTGATGGAGATGTATGAGATGAATGTTGTTTTCTTGCCAGTTAATTCAACATCCATCTGCAGCCTATGGATCAAGGAGTCATTTCAACTTTCAAGTCCCATTATTTAAGAAATACATTTCATAAGACTATAACTGCCAAAGACAGTGATTCCTCTGACAGATCCGGGCAAAGTCAATTGAAAACTTTCTGGAAAGGATTCACCATTCTAAAATGCCATTAAGAAGACTCATGATACATCACGGGTAGTCAAAATACCAACATTAACAGGAGTTTGGAAGAAGTTGTTTCCAACCCTCGTGGATGTCTTTGAGGGGTTCAAGACTTAAGTGGAGGAAGTAACTGCATATATGGTGGACACAGCAAAAGAATTGGAATTAAAAGTGGAACCTGAAGATGTGACTAAATTGCTGTCATCTCATGATAAAACTTGAATGGATGAGGAGTTACTTCTTACGGATGAGCAAAGAAAGGGGTTTCTTGAGACAGAATTCACTCCTGGTAAAGCTTCATGAACATTGTTGAAACAACAACAAAAGATTTTTAGAATGTTATGTAAATTTAATTGATTAAGCAGCATCAGGGCTTGAGAGACTTGGCTCCAATTTTGAAAGAAGTTCTACTGTGGGTAAAATGCTATCAACCAGCATCATTTGCTCCAGAGAAATCTTTCCTGAAAGGATGAGTCAATTGATGTGGAAAACTTCATTGTTGTCTATTTTAAGAAATTGCCACAGTCATCCCAACCTTCAGCAACCACCACCCTGTTCATTCAGCAGCTGTCAACAAGGCAAGACCCTCTTCTAGCAAAAAGGCTACAACTTGCTGCAGGCTCAGATGATGGTAGCACTTTTAGCAATAAAGTACTTTTTAATTAAGGTATTTACATTGTTTTTCTAGCCATAATGCTAGTACACACTTAACAGACTATAGTACTGTGTAAACATAACTTTTATACACACTGGAAAACCAAAAATTTGTACTTTGCTTTGTTGCAATATTCACTTTATTGCAATGATCTGGAAATGAACCTGCAATATCTATGACGTATGTCTGGACTTTAAAAAAATAAAGGAACCTTGTCCCGCAACGTAGCATCTCATTCTCTGATCCTTCTCATTGTGCCCCCTTAATTTACCTGCAGCCAAAGCTTTCTTGCAGGACACAGTCACACCTCCTGGGCATTATCTAGCACCTTTGCTCAAATTCAAGCTAAAATATTCAGCTTCCGTTTTTGGAACCATATGGCCTGACATTGTATTATGAAATCAAATAATACTATATCACTGTTGAATAAAGAATCAAGTCAGAAATGGGTGCAAAATTTCAGATATTGGTTACACCCAATGTGTCTGGTCTAGGAGTTGTGTCTGTGTTAAAACTTCAACATACTGCTTCTTTGGAATAGTGCCAAGCCCAGTTTTCTACCTATGGCCTCCAAGAAAATTGTAAAGAGAAATACTACATTTATTTTGTTTTGTATTCATTTGAATTACAGAGCCTGTCAACCTCCCAAGGTCTCATTTTCACTTTCCCAAAAGAAAGAAAAATGTCCCCCATCAAAGTGACAATGTGATCTTTGTTATGAATTGAATCATATCCTCCACAAAGACATGTTCAAGCCTCAATCCCTGGTCTGGTGGACATGAACTCATTTGTAAACAGGACCTTTGAAGATGTTATTAGTTAAGATGATGCCAAACACCATCAAGGCGAGTGTCAGCCAAAGCTGATTGGAGACCCTATAAGCAGAGCAAACGTGGACACAGTGAGGTGGAGAAAGATGGCTATGTGACAGAGGCAGAGTCGAGATATGGGTGGCTGGAAAGCCAGCACCAGAACGCTACAGACTTCAGAGAAACCATGATCCTGCCGAAACCCTGCTGCTGAACTTGTAGCCTTCCAAAGCGAGAGGCGATAAATTCCTTCTGCTGAAGCCAACTAGTCTGTGGTATTTTGTTACAGCAGCCCTGGCAAACAGAGACAATCTCTTCTATCCTCTTCCTTTTGGAAAGGACCTCACTTCCTCTGTAAAGAGCTGAAAGGGAACTGTTTCCACCCTGACAGTGCACAGGGAGCACAGGGCAACATGGCCGACAAAGGGGGTGTGACTGCGGAGGGGAGCATGTGCCGGCAGCAAGCAGGCCAGAAGGATGGGACAGGCTGCTTTCCATTTCGAAATCCTGTGCATGAATAGAGGTTATTGTGCGGCTGGGATTCCAGCAGCGCTCACCATCCCTGGCGAGTTGGGATTTACTAACCCTTGTGACTGAGGATGCTGGAAACGGTTTGGCAGAAAGCATTTGACAATATTTGCCTGTTTTCTGCTGGGAGCTACCTCCAGATCACGTGGCCCTGATTATTTTAGGCTCCCTGGCTGCTGTGTTATTTGTTTTTAGAGTGGGAATGGTCTCTGGTGGGATGTGGAGGGATTTACAGGCAAGGAGGGGGAAAGTGGAAAGGCAAGTAGCTCCTAACCCAATTCCATACAACAAGCTGAGTGTCCCAGGAGAGCTCAGCACTACAGGGCTGGTGGCTGCCACCTGGGGTCTCCCACCATCTCCTGGGCCTTTGCTGGGCCTGCCCACTGCTCTGTCCTGAGGCCCTGCACACTGCCCACATTATGAAGGATGTAAGTGTCTCAGCGAATAAGATGCTATGTTGTGGTGCTTGTGTTGCTAGGCTCCTATTTTATTTATTTATTTATTTTTCAAGTATTTCATACTGCAGGTGAAGGTGTAAAATGGTAAAGCCAACCCAGTAGGCAATTTTGCAATCTCATTAACATCCCTGGTGTATGCATCTAGCAATCCCACTTCTTGATACCCACACGTGCCCATAAGGGGACAAATGAACATGTCTTTTTTAGTCTTATTTGTAAAGGCATTGATGAGACTTGGACACAACCTAAATGTCCATCAAGAGGGAAATGGCTAAATGAGTTCAGCTGCGTCTTACGTGCACTGCTGCACAGCGGTTTAAATGCGGTCTTTCTTTATGTACAAACAGGAGTGTAGCTTCCAGACATTCAACTGAGGAAGAAACTAAGTTGTGGATCAATACAGGACAACAGGTTGTAGAATAATATCTACTGTATGGTACATCTGCATTGTGTTTATAGAGGGGAAGATACTAAATTCTCAGAAAAACACAGATACCTCAACAGGTACATATACAAAAATGCATAGGCAAAGGTCTAGAAATCATATATATCACACTGGTAACATGGGAAGACAAGAAACCACAGTCAGGAATGAACTCTATGTACAGTGTTTTGTTTAACAAGGGAAATGCATTATTTGTGCAAATAAAATAAAAGGAAAACAAAAAATGTACTTATTGAACTTACTTATATTCTGCCTTTTTCTAAAAAGCAAACAAAAGAAAATTAGACAAAGGAAAGAAGAGATTGAAAAAGTACATAAGCATCAGTTTTAGCTCTGAACGCCCAGGCAGCCAGAACAAAAAGGAGACATATTGCAAATTACATCATTCTTCTTTGTCAAATGAAGGGTGCATCCATTTCCTTTTTGAGCAACATAATTTTTATATTGAAACTATATTAAAAAAAAAAAATCTACTCACGTGAAACTTTACATAGGAGGTTTTAAGTCACATGTGAGCCTCCATCACAGTGTTAAGCATGACTCCGTTCCTGTTTAATTTTCAGGCAAAGTCCCCCTTTCTCCTCCCTACTGTTTATATGCCCTTTCCCCACCTCTGTCTCCCAGCTCATCTTGTATCACTCTCCTCCTTGCCCACAGTGCTCCAACCACAAGGGCCACCTTCTTGTGGAACCGTGAGTGAGCTCAGCCTGCTCCTGTCCTAGGAAGAGCAGTGGGTGCTATGCTGTGCTGCCCAGCTCACCCCTGAGGACCGAGGCATCGTTCCCCACTGCTGGGAGGTTGGCTTCCGAGGCTGAGCACCCCCACAGCAGGATGTGAAGAGAGCAGCCCCACCCACAGTCACCCCCTGGGTCCACTGCCTCCATTCAGGTCAACCCCGCGCAGTCATCCCAGCCTCAGAGCTCCTGGGGGGATCGAATGAAGCTCTGTTGTAGCCTCCTTGCAGCCCAGCAACCTTCTCTCCGACACAGGTGTGGACACTGGGTGGCTGCCTGAATAAACCACCTGTAGGCACAGGTCCATCCCAGAGTCTGTCTCCAGGGGGACCGGCCTACAACAGCAGGGCCTTTGTAGAAGGTGTTTCCTCTGCCTAGAATGTTCTCCTGCCCCTGATTCTCGCACGGTCATGATGGCAGCGAGGAACTTCTTGTCATACAAATCTTTGCTTAAACCTCACCTCCTCAGAGAAGCTTTCCCTGAATACTCAATCCAAAAACAGCCTCCGAGACACTGTCATATTGGCCAAGTTTAATTCTCTGCATGGCACCTATCACTACTCAATGCCTTCCTTGCTTATTTATCATTAAGTTTTAAAATTATCTTTTTCCCCCTTCATCAGCACCTATTTTGGTCTATCTTTCCATCCACCACTGTAGCCCTAGGGCCTACGACAGGGCCTGTCAAACAGTAGGGGCCCAATATACATTTCTTGAATTAGTGACTGAAAGTCTAGCTTAAGCATATAATATAAAGGGAAGTAGAGGACAATTTGATATTCTTTGGACAACTTTTGATAATAAAAAGACTAAAATTTATAAACTTCCTAATCTGATTTGGCCTTGAAAGCAGATACATCATTAAAAAAAAAAAAATAATCCCACTGCCTGACCATGTAAATTAGAGGATGAAATTTCCTCTGGAAAGATCTACGTGGCACTTTATTTAGAAAAACAGAATTAGGTACCGTAGAAGTGACTACGCATATATCAGGTAAGAGGTAAGCCCTGTTGCTGACATCTGTGCCGGCTCAGACTGAGGGGCATGCTCAGTGAGGCGACTGCTGAGACTTCCTCAGTACCGCTCTACGTCAGGCACTGACCAGCACTTTCTACACACTAACTCATTTCATCTTCATCACTACCCTCTGAGTTAGATGCTCCTGTTATTCCCCTTTTACAGGTGAGTAGACTGAGGCACCGAGAGGTCAAGGAAGTGGTAGAGCTGACATTTAAGCCCTGGCAGTCTGGATCAGGAGACTGCACTGTCTACAGCCTTCATGATTTTCTTCTAGTCCCTTTCCAAGTTTTTCTTCTGAAATGTATGACATATCCTGGTTATTAAAGCAAGAGTGTCTTTAATTCCTTGCATTTCTAGAAACTCTCACAAAGCCTTTCACATTGATGCTCCATTCGTTGTTCTGGCATTGTGGGAACATGCCTGGGCCATAATTTTTGTGAAGGGGTGCAAACAGAAGATTTAACCTGGGAAGTAGAGTCAATATTAGATAAAGCAAAAAGTAGCAACTGCAATGAGAAAAAAAAAAAAAGGGACAAAATGATGGAGATGAGCCAAAAGGCTGGAAATGGAGTTGTTGAAAACAACCTTTGCAACCCTTGTAGCAAAACAAGCTGACTGTTCAGACTCTTGTTAAGAAGATTGAATTACGCTCCTGAACGCTTTCTCCAAATGTCGTTTTCTCACCTGTGGATGGATTAAATGAGAAAAATCTAATATAATATGCTCATTAAACCCCATCTGCTTCCTTTTCTGATCTGTTCTCTCTTCTCCATCCTTCCTGATTTTTCACTTCCTTTCTTCCAAATCATGGGCATTGCAGTTAAAGAGACCCAGACAGATTCCTGCCTCTGCTACCACATGGCTGTGTGGCTGTTCAGACAAATGGTTGAACTTGTATAAGCTTTATTTTCCTCATCTGTAAAATGGGCATAACAATATCAACTTCCTAGGAATGGTTGTGAGTATGAAATGAGGCATATCTGCAAAGTGCCCAGCTTGGAGGCTGGAGCATACTACCTTTTCATTCCTTTCCCCGTGTCACTTCTTTGGCCCCTCCCCTGTATTCTTTAATTCCTTCAGGTCTGCCGGGTTGCACTGAGAGGAGAATATGAGCTGATGGGACTGAGGGATGAACCTCAGGCACCAGGAGCTCTGGTGTTCAAATACATCACATGATTTCCAAGTAAAGCTCTTAAAGAAGAATTTGTCATTAAATACCAAACATGAGTGTAGCCACTTAAACAGCATCATTAAATATTATATCAAGTCCAGGAATTCCAAATATTAAAGAGAAGACCACTCTAATAGATATCTCTTGTTAGCGCTATCAATTTAAAATAATTATAGTAGAGTTGTGATTAACTCTTAATTCATTAAGGTCTCATTGGTAGGGGGTGAGCAGAGCTATGAGTCTCTATTTCTGCAACATTCTTAATTGTAATCACAGATTTTATTAAAGTCAATGAACACCATCCATGTGGAATCCAGTCCTTGCTAGTGTTTTCACAAAGGAAAAAAAACCTACCCCAAAATGAAAATCAATATGAAAATTTAAATCTCCAGGTGAGCTCTAAGTTGGGCATTTTATGTATATCTGCAAATTAAATAGATTTCATGTTGGTTATTGGATGACAAGTTGCCATGACAATGTCAAAATATCCAAGTGATATCCTATCCTATAGGTAGGGAGCAGTCCATCAAGGGAGAACTTTCTAAAAATGGAAACTTACCATTGCAGAGTAGCAGGAGTGGAGTGGGGCTTGGATGCTCTATTATTTTCTTTTTCCTCATCTGTTAAAGGAAAGAAAAAGGAACTAAGTTCAGCAGGAAGAGGCAAAAGGCCTTTCAGCTCTCCCAAGTTTCAATAGATGGTGTTTCCCTCAAATTTTAATGCTTTGTAAACAGTGATATTTTGTTTTTTTCCAACATGATAGATTTAGCATAGTTTAATAAGAAAAAAGGGAACCTGACTTTTATAGACCACTCGACTTAGTTTCGATTTTTATTTGGCATCACGTGTTAGTCTGGAGTGCTGTCTCCCTTCCTCACTGAACACCACGACCACACTCACCCACTTCCTATCCCCCAACTGGAGCAAAACGTTTGACTCCGTGATTCTGACCCAAAGAACATTCTGACCTCACTCACCACTTGCTCTTTGTAACCCAGGCTGTTTTGTCAACCTGGAGTCCTCTGTAAGTTTTTCTCATTTTTCTGTTGCTAGAATAAGCAACACCTCCTCTCTCGAGCCTTTCCATCCTGTCTCTCCAAAGTCAGGGTTCCTGGCTCCTAACGCTGTCCTCCCCCAGCCCACTGCAAGTCTCACAGCTGATCAGCCAACTCAGTCATTATCTCTGCACTTCTCCATCTCTCCTACTTGAGTGTTAGCTCATTTAGAAGGACACACACAGGACAACTAACAAGGTGATGATGATGGACAACGCCCATCCCAAGGAATAGAGAGAGTCTACAAATGCAAGCAAGATAGGTCCACCCATCTGCCCCATGGGATCTAAGCACCCTCTCAGTTAGAGGTGGAGTGGGCATCACCATCCCAGAATCCTCAGGATTAGGGAATGAACAAAGAACTAAAGTAGACTTACTATCATTCTACTATAGACTTATTGTTATTCTAGCAATGGAAGTTTTTTTATCATTGATATGGAGGCAGTGGACACTGGAGGTTCTGAGGGGAGGGAGAGGGAAAAACAGGTGTAATAAGGGGGCATTTTCAGGACATTGGAATTGTCCTGCATGACATTTCAATGACAGATACAGGCCATTATATATTTTGTCATAACTTACAAAATTGCATGGCACAGTATATGAACTATAATGTAAACTATAATCCACGGTTAGTGGCAATGCTTCAATATCTGTTCATCAATTGTAACAAACGTACCACACTAATGAAGGATGGTATTAATGTGGGGAAGTATGGGAGGGGGAGGGGGGGGCATAGGGGAATACCCTATATTTTTTAGGCAACATTTATGTAATCTAAAGTTTCTTTTAAAAAAATAAAAAAGTTTTTAAAAAGAAGGCAGGAATGGTGTCTTAGTCAACTTTGTGCTCCCTTTTGCCGGTGCCTAGCACAATGCCTACCACTTGGTATTTAATTAAGTAGTAAAGTCTTTCTTCCACAAATGTCTTCCATGAGCTTTAAAAAAATAAAATAAAAGGATAGTGCAATAAAGAGTGTGAACATGTGGGTCTCGCAAGACTACAGAACAATGCACTTCAGTTGTTCACAATACAATAAAAAGTAAAAATATGAGGCACTGTTTTACATCTCTAAGAGTAACAAAAATTCTAAATAGGGATAACCAACAATGCTAGCACATACGTGGTAAAACTGACACTGGTACTTCTCTGAAGGTAGTGTTAATGGGTATGGTCTTTTTGGTAAGTAATTTGGCAATAATACGGAGAGTCATCTGAAATGTTCAATCACTTGGACTCACAACCCAACTCCTAGAAATTACACTAAACAAATAATCCAAAAGAAAGAAAAGACTATATTTAAAAAAACAAATGGTATTTTTTAAACACAGAAGTATAAATCTAAATTTTTCTCTACTAAGCTTAAGCTGGCTCATGATTAACATTTCCATTTCCCTATAGAACAAGTGGGATTGCTGGATTTTTTTTTTTTTTTTCCCTCTGCTTCTTTAAATTTCAATGTTTTAGTTAACCTGGATTAGATGCCAAAAGACCTAGATTCTGGAATCAGTTCAAAATCTTACTGACCATGACTGAGCAAACCATGCAGCTTCCTTGAGCTTCATTTTTCTTTATTTGTAAAATGGTTTTCTTATAGAACTAGTGTGAGGATCATATTAATTAACTCAACAAATATTTATTGAACGCCTAAGTTGTGTCAGCTAGACACTGGGGATAAAGAAATTAAACTCTTGCCCTTGAGTTGGTCAGGGAAAGAGAAAGTCAAACAGGGAGGGAGTAAGATGTGAGGAGTTAGCCAACCCAGAAGGGATAAAGAGGCAGGGCCTTCCTGGGGAGGCTTCCTGGAAGAGGCAACATGTAAGCTGAGTCCTGGGGTGAGCAGATGGTGGGAACCAAAGGGCAGGGGAGGAAGTCGGGGGGGAGAGTAGAGAAGGTGAGGGGCAGATCCAGGCCCCGGGGCCTGAAAGATCAGGCTACCTCCCAGATGCTGGGTGGCTGCAGTGGCTGCAGCAGCTTGGTGGGTGAAGGGGATAATAATCACGTCTCCTTCTAAAGGTTTGGGGGAGGATTAAGTGAAACAAGTTTAACAGAAGGTAAGAGCTGGAAAATGTCGGTTGCAGGGAGCTGCAGGGCAAAGACTGGCCCTGGCTGCTGCTGGGCCTCCAGGAGGCCTTCGGAGCCACTCTGTCCAGCTGGGATCTACTGCTGGCAGCAGGCAAGGGAGGAGTCTGCTCCGCTCCGGAGGACTTACAGGGGCAAAGACAACCACATGTACAAGGACCCTGCAAGGTGCACGAGCCCCGGGGGACACAACAGCTCCGTCTAGGAGGTGGCATTTGAGCCAAGCTTTGAAGGGACAGTAGGGATTTTTAAAATGACATTTTTTCTGTTAACAAAAGTAATACCATGCTCGTTTTAGAAAATCTGGAAAATACAGAGAAAACATAAATCTCTAGAAATCCAACTCCCTCTCAACCAAAAGAACTACATTTAACTTTTAGTCCTATATACCTCTGGTCTTTTTTCTACATTGTCTCACACATGAACATACATGTGCAGATACACACACACATACCCCTAACTTAAAGCAAGTGGGAGTCACAGTGGTTTGTAACCCACCTCATTTGCCTTTGAAGGGACAGGTCAGACTTTTGACAGAAGGACTCTGAGGGAGAGGGTGTTCCCAGAGGAGGAAGCAGTATGGGGAAAGGTGTCTGGGGGGGAGGGGTGACAAGGTGAGGAGGGCCCAGGGGAGCCGGAGCCAGAAAACTCATTCTAGGATTCCAGCATGGAGTTTCCCACTCAGGTGACATTCGTCTCTACTGTGTCAGGGTTTTTGTTTTCTCACCTAAACTTTGTTATAGCCTTGTTGTTGATCCTGGGGAATGGCAAGAGAACCTGCTTTGAGGACAGGCAGACAGGTTTCCATTCCAACTTTGCCCCTAACTCTGGGTGGGCTATCAAGCAGTAACTTGACTCATTCTAGCCTGGAGGCCTTTATCTTAAAAAGGAGAACCATAATCTATATCACAAGGATGTTTTGAGGATTAAATATAATAACAGATATTTAAAACTTGATACATTTTTAAAAGAATACCATAATAATAATGGCATTCACTGGTTGAGTGCTTAAGCCGGACACTGTGCTTTACTTTTCATATGTTATGTTATTTTAATCTTCCCAGCAGTGCTATGAAGACATTTAATAGCCTTTGACAGTTTGAAGCTTTTTGTGGATCCCAGAAAAGATCATATCCTTAGAGTTAATCCATTCCTGTGCATGTAAACCTATTGTGTGGGAACTCAATTAAATTACTTCTGTTGAGGGCCTCTGATTAGATCGCATGGCCCAGGGTGGGTCTTAATCCTCTTACTGGAGTGTTTTATAAATGGAGGGCTAAAAGTAGCAGACATAGGGAAAAAAAAAAAAAAAAAAAAAAAGCAGCAGAGACAGAGAAAAGAGGCTGAGAGAGAGGTCCCTGAGGCTGGAGGCTGGAATCAGAGGAGCACAGAGGCATGGAAAGAGGTCCCCCAAGAGGCTGAAAGAGATGAGGCCCAGAGGAGAGGGGAGAGACAAACCATATGCCTGATCACCCACAGCTGAGCTCGGGGAGAAAACCTAGAGGACAAGGCAGAGACCCAGACTGGCAAAGCCACCATTGTGTCTTGCCGTGTGGCAGGAGTCTGGGATCACCAGCAGCCGACCTTCAGTGAGACAGCATCTCTGGTGATGCCTTGATTTGGACATTTTCACAGCCTCAGAACTGTAAGTTTTTAAACTAATAAATTCCCACTATAAAAGCCAACCCATTTTGGGTATATTGCTCCCAGCATCCTTTAGCAAACTAAAACATAGCCCTATTTTATAAACAAGGAAACTGAGCATGGTGAGATTGAATACCTTGTCCCAGGCCATGCAGCCAGCAAGTGAAGGGAGTGGGTCTGGGGACTGGAGCTCTCGCAGTGCTTGGCATATAGCAGCTAGTGATATATTTAGATACCAGAGAACTGGTCTATGCTGAAGCCAACGTGGACCCGTGGGCTCAGACATCAAACAGGTGCCTTCTACCCCTGGGGGCTCTTTTCCCCTTATAGACCCTAGTATCTTTGTGTCCAGGGTCTGGATACCCAGCCTCTCTTCCCCAAAGAGTAGGTTACCCAGGTCTGACCCTCCTATATGATGGCTTTCAATCCTAATTCACTCTGAAGTTCTGATTATTCACTCATTCATTAGCCAAATATTTATTGAAAGTCTAATATGTTCCAGTCCTATGCCAGGTGCTAAAGAGGGAAAAAAACAGACCAGCTCTTTGAGTGCAGAGCCCAATTATCAGCAAATAAGATATAAGCCCTGGGCAAGAACTGTGAAGGGCAGGTCCAGGATGCTACTGCAGCACCTAATGTGGGAAGTGACGCTGGCCTTCGTATCTGAAGGAAGCGGGAGCAAAAGATGGATAGAAAAGGGCAGGAGGGCACATTCAGGTAGGTGGAAATAGATGTAGTTGATAGAGGCATTATGAATTGGTCCTGCCAAATGCCTTTCCCTTTTAACAGGCAGAAATGCCTCAAACCAAATAAGAACCATACTGGAAGGTAGAATTTCAAGCCAGCAAGATTCTGGAAGCCATTCACAGCACATGCTAAGCCATTTCCTTCCAGTGCCCATCCTCATCCTACCAAATCCACAGAGCTGCACTCTGCTGAGAAAACCTCCCACCAGGCTCCGCCTTGCCACTCTGCTCTGCTCCCATTGGCAGGCATGGTTCTAACACACTTCACAGACCTCGGTCCAATGCCCAGTGGTGAGCATCTCTGCTCTGCATCTGTCTCCCAATATGAACTCAGAGCCAGGGGAGCAGATGTAGCTCAGTGACTGAGTGCCTGCCTCCCACATACGAGGTCCCAGGTTCAATCCCTGGTACCTTCTTTAAAAAATTAAAAACAAACAAACAAAAAAAAACTCAGAGCCAAATTACCAAGTTCAAATCCTGGCTCCACCACTTACTAGCTGTGTAACCTTGAACAACCTTTAGGTGCCTTAATTTCCTTCTCTGTAAAATAGGGGCAATAATAGTATCAACCAATAGGGCTACTGTGAGGACTCAATGAACCGTTCCTGCTATAGAGCATGAGTTATAGAAGTGTCACCTATTACTAGAATAATCATTACTCCTTCAGAGGGTTCGTGCACCTGGATCCCATTTCTGCCCCTGGAGCTGGGCTGGGCGAACTCTGCATCTGGGGCAGGTTTACTCACTCCTCTGCTGTGCTCCCCCTTGCTGGTCCCTAGCCAAGTCAATGTCACAGTGTGTGGTTGCTACTCGCTGACCAACGTGTCTGCCTCGCTCGTCTGTGAGCTCTGGGAGGGCAGGGACCACACCCACCACTGTGTCTCTAACACCCGCACACGGCAGCAACTCTAGAACTATCTGTGGAATGGACAAACAATACTGATCCTGTCCTTCTGGTATCAGCAAGCTTACAAGGTAACGTTTATTGAGGCCTTATAGTGTGCCAGGCACTGTGCAAAGGTCTTCACATTATCACATTTAATTCTCATGCTTGCCCTAGAAGGTGAGTGATTCATGCCAGTGAAACAGCAAACGTGGTACCTGACATGTACTCAGTCAGAGTCGGGTCTAATTATCTGTATTATCCCCATCTCCAGAGGAAGAACCTGTGGCTCACAGGTTAGTGGGAAAGCCAAGACAAGGACCCATCTACTTGACATAGAAACCTCCCCAGATCCAAACATTTATAAGCCCAGTTCTCTCTTCATACCTTAAGTACTGGACAGCAGTTTTTACAGAACATATTATCTGGCCAATGATTTCTTTTCTGCTTTAAGCTAATTACAGCAACAATATTTGGGAACCTATTTTAGAATATTTCCTGCCTGGAGCAAGTGTAGCAGGGTTTAATGTTAAGGGAGAAAGTTTCTAAATTAATTACTTCTTTTCAAATCCCAGGAAAAGCTCAAGTTCATGTGAGTCTTGAGTTTCACCGCAAAGTTCTAATTCTATTTCCTTTCATTACTGGCCTGGCTGCACCTGGCCAGGTCTCACCTTCTGGGAACATGGGGCTGCCAAACGTTTCCTTTCCCTTATCCACCCTCCTTCCCAGCCCCTGCACAGGGCACCAGTGCCTAAGTCTCTGGCAGCGGGCATCAGCCTCTGGCGCCAACCCTTCTCCCTGTGGAAACAAGGCTAAGCCCCAAGCAAAACCTGGGTGTTGGCAGCACTGCTTGCAGGGGCCCCACACCTGCTTCCTTTCTCCTCCTCTGGGTAAATTCCTTCGTAATCTTGGAGTAGGAAAGGCCTTTCTAACTTTGATACAAAACCCAAAAGCCAAAAATGAAAGGATTGGTAACTTTTACTGCATAAAAAACCCAAACCTTCTACAAGAAAGAAAATAAACCCACCTTAGGTGAAAGATGACAATCCTCCTGGGGAAACCGCACTTATACCACAGACAAAGGTTTCCCCTCCCTTCCACAGAAAGATCGCCCAGAAAACCAGGAGGAAAAAGAACAAGAACCAAGAGAAAAAAATAGGTAAAGCACAGGATTGTTGGAAAAAATACAAATGTTCCTGAAATGTGAAAAGATGCTCAACCTCACTCAATGAAAATGAAAACTACACTAAAATGCTATTTCTCACATATCAAGTAGGCAAAATCCAAACAAGGACCACACAACTCTGCAGTGAAGCCGTAGGGAAACAGACGCCCTGCTACTTGGCAGGGAGAGTATAAAATGGTGCCACCCCACATGGAAGGCCATCTGGCAGAATCTGCCGATATCCCAGATGTCCATTATCCAAGAATCCCATGCCTGGGAAGTAATCCTACAGCTACACCTAGATATATAAGCAGTGATGCATATACAAGGTTATTCATTGTAGCTTGTCTGTAACAGCAAAAATTTGGAGATAGCACAGGTGTTCATCTGATTAACTAAACTGTGATACATCCTCACAATGGAATACTATGCAACTGTAAAAAAAAATTTTTTAAAGAATGAGAATACTCTCTATAGTTCTACTGATATGGACTACTCCAGGGTTAATTAAGTGAAAAACAGCAAGTTACAGCACAATACATATCATGTGCTACTTTTTTGTGTAAGAAAGAATATATATTTGAATTTTTTTATTTGCTTAAAGAAGCACTGAAAGAATACACAATATACTAATAGAAGTGCTTACCACTAGGAAGCTGGAGTGGGGTAGGGAAGAGAGGGATGAGAGTAAGACTTCTCAAGGAGTGTTTTCAAAAAATTTAATTTTTGAACCATATGAATGTATTATCCACTAAAAAATTTACTAATTAGGATCAAGATGGTGGAGTGAGACACTTCGGGGCTCTATCCTCCCACAGAAGCTTTGAGCAACCAATGAGAACTGGCAGAAACATTTTTCTCAGGGCTCCAGAAAACAGGTAAAAGACTGAAGTAACAAGGTGAGCACCAAATGGAGAAAAAGGCTACTTAAAAGCTGTAGGAGCTCAGGTGCCCTGGCTGGCTCTTCCCCCAGCCCTCACCAGCTCACGGCAGAGCTGGCCTGAACTCCCAGTATGGATCCCTGGTCTTGTTTCCAGAGGAAACTGCATGTCCCTCATGCACATGCTGGAAGCACGTATGTCTGGCCCAATCTGTCTGGGTGGCCTGAGGGACTTGTCTCAGAACTTGCCCTTCATGTAGAAAGCCGCTCAGAAAGCTCTCCTACAGACGGCCGTGGGAGAGCAGTCAAGTTATGCTGCATAGGGCAAGGGACCGTGGGCTGTAGGACATGCAGTGCAGTGCCCAGGACCATGAGGAAACTTTCTTAGGAAGAGGGGACATTTGTGACTGTGTCAACAGGGGAATTCCTAGGGCCACATGTGCATGCCCCAGCTAAGACAGTGCAGAGTGGATCAGGCAGGCCCCTGCTTTGGCTGGAGCTATTCTCACCCAGCCCACTGCATGGATAAGCCCTGATGGAGAGCACTGGTACATGTCAATATGCAAAGACTGGGAAATATGGTTTCTTTTGTCATCACCTCCTGGCATTCAAGGAAAACACCATCATAACACTAGCTGGATACAAGCTTAAGGAACAGAGGCCACAAATCCTAAATTTCAGCAATAACACATCAAAATATCAAAATGTCCATGTTTTAACAAAAGGTCACAAAACATACAAAGAAACAGGAAGTGGCAGACCATGCAAAGGAGAAGATTAAATCATTAGAAACCATCAATAATGAGGGACATACCAGATAAAAGACTTTAAAAAATTGTCCTAAATATGTTCAGCGAGTTAAAGGAAAACATGGACAAAGAACTAAAGGAAATGAGAAAAATGATAGATGAACACAAAGAAAACATCAATAGAGAGATGGGAAATTATGGAAAGGAACCCAACAGAGCTGAAGACCACAGTTACAGAAATTAAAAATTCCCAAGAGGGGTTCAACAGCAGATTGGAGCTGGCAGAAGAAAGAAGCTGAAGACATGACAATTGAAATCATCCAGTCTGAGGAGTGGAAAGAAGAAAGAATGAAGAAAAGTGAACAGAGCCTAAGGAATCTGTGGGACACCATCAAGCATGCCAATATATGCATTGTGGAAGTCCCAAAAGGAGAAAGGGGAACAGTGAATATTCAAAGAAATAATAGCTGAAAACTTCCCAAATTTAATGAAATACATAAATATACACATGCAAATTGCTCAATGAACTACAAACAGGATAAACCCAAAAAGATCCATGCCACAGCAAATTATAATCAGAACTCTTGAATGCCAGAGATAAAGGGAGAATTCTGAAAGCCACAAGAGAGAAGCAACGTTTCACGTACAAGGGTAGCTTCAATAAGACTAAATGCCAATTTCTCATGGGAAACCATGGAGGCAAGAAGGCAGTGGTGTGACATATTTAAAGTGCTGAGAGCAAAAAATTGCCAACCAAGAATTCTATATCTGGCAAAACTGTCTTTCGAAAATGAGGGAGAGAGAAGCAAAAGCTGAGGGAGTTCATTACCACTAGACCACCCCTACCAGAGATGCTAAAGAGAGTTCTGCAGGTTAAAAGGAAAGAACAATAGACAATAGATAGAAGCTGCATAAAGAAATAAAGATACCCAGTGAGGGTAAATTTAGATGCCAGTACTATTGTATTTTTGGCTTGTAACTACACTTTTTACTTCCTCCAGGATCTAAAAAGGCAAATGCACAAATTGTAATGATAAATAAGTGGTCTTAGACTCATAATGTATAAAAATGTAATTTGTGACAAGAACTACATAAAGGCAGGGGGGTGAAAGGCCATAGGAACAGGGTTTGTGCATACTATTGATGTAAAGTTGATATCAAAACAAATGAGATTGTTATAGTTCTAGGATGTTAAATTTAAGCCCTATGGCAACTACAAAGAAAATATCAGAGAATATGCAAGCTCATAGAGGCAGAGAATAGAGTGCAGGTTGCCAGAGGTGGCAGTCAGGGAGAACAGGGAGTTGATGCATAGTTGGGGGGGGTGTCTATTCAGGGAGATGGGAGAGTTTTAGTGGTGGAGAGTGGAGGGTACTGCACTACTGTGGGTATGACTGATCCCACTGAGTAGTGAGCTGGGGAGTGGTTGTGATGGGAAAGTTTGTGTTCTATATTTATTTCAACACTTGAGGGGAATAAAAGCAGGGGAGGGAAGGAGTAACTAAAGAGATGATGACATTTGAGTACAATACATGGTCCTGGATGGGATCTAGCAGGGGAGAAGGGGGGCTCAAGGGGAAATTTTGGGACATAAGAAAAAATTGGAATGTAGACTGTAGATTTTTCAATTGCTTGAGATTGCTGGTTGCACTTAAGGTAGTTACATAAGTGAATATCCTTGTTCTTGAGAAATGTACACGGCAGTATTGGGTGTTCAAGGAGAGTATGTGTACAACCTACACTCAAGTGTTAAAAAAATGGATTGATAAATGGACAGACAGACGGATGGTTTGGATATATGGATATGGATATGGATATGGATATGGATATGGATGGATGGATGGATGGATGGATGGATGGATGGATGGATGGATGGATGGATGAGGGAATGGGGGGATAGATGGAAAGAGTGATATGGCAAATGTGGTAAGGAGTTGGAATTGGAGGATTTAACTGTTTGGGTAAGGGGATAGGGGTATGTTGGAATTCTCTGGGGTTTGTTTCAGTTTTGCAACTGTTTGGTAATTTTGAACATATTTCAAAATAAAAAGTTAAAAATAAATAAACTAATTAAATGTGAACAAATTTAAAGACCCTATCAGGGAGGAGAAATAATCTATTCAAATAGTTAAGTGGTCCTGGAGTGCCAGAAACTGAAGACAAATTATAAATGCCCATAATCTGGTATGGATTTATAGACTATTTTGCTTTCCTAATATCCATTTTCTTAACAAATACTGAGCACCTACTGTGCAACAGTCCCTACTATGTTAAATGCTAATAAGACACACAGTTGGGCATGGTTTCTGTCCTCAGAGGGTTTACAGACAAGTGGAGTGATTGGGCGGATATGCAGGGGCATCATGGTGATATACTGGAAGTACACAGGAAGAAGGACCCCTAGAAGCAAAAGGGGAGTTGGGAAAGTCAGGATGGAGAGGTGAGGGCAGGTGAAACAGACACTCAAAAGGCAGAATGGACAGACCTTGATGACAGAATGGATATGGAGACTGAGGAAAGAGAGGAGTCTAGGAGATTTGTCTTAAGTCATAACCTGAACATTGCAGTCTCAGCCAGCTAGCATGCCCACCTGTCGGTTCCCAGGCAGAACTAAAACTGCAACAGACACCCCACAAGAGCAACCCAATTCTTTAGAAGCATCATGGAAAGACTCTTCTATAGAACTCTTTCCTGGACTTCCCACTTGGTGAGTCTTGACCTTGATCGAGGAGTTATCTGGACACCTTCCTGCCTTGGTTGGTAAGCTTTGGTCTACACCTCGATGAAAATATAAAATAGCTTCCCAGCACCCGGAACTTCTTTTCTCTCATGGGAAACATTCCAAATCACCACACACAGCTGTCTCTTCTCCCCAGTAGATAAAAGCAGTTCCTTTTTTCACAAGTAAGGCTTAACCTCTTTTCCTTTTCTCTGCAACCCCTTATTCTTATGAAGTTTCAAGACCCCAAATTGGATAATCTAAGACATACTGAGCGGAGTGAGAGAAATCTGTAAATTTCACATATATAGCCTTGAAACGTGTCAATATTTTGATAATATTTTGATAATAATGATGAGTCACATTAAGTTGTGATTCACTGTGAGCCCCAAGTCTTCTATGCCTTTCTTACAGTGAGTTCAAAAATGTTCCCTTCCTTATGCTATAGATATCCTCTGTTACTACATAAAGTCAGTAACAGCCATGAGTTGGTGAAAGGTTGGGCAGGTAAAGGAGGAAGGGTATACTCAGAGTGAAAACGGTAAGGCAAGAGAAGAACTTTGTTAGGAACTGTGAAAGAGCAGATGGAGCAGTATGGATATGAACGGTCTCAAGAGACAAAGAATCCCTCCTCACCTCATCACACACACACAACACACACTTCTTGATGGATCTTGGAGATAAAGGGGAGGCTCTGGACTCCCATTTAGGATAGAGGATGGAGGATGGAGTCATTTAATTTAGATAATAAGGAAATGGGGACCCAAAGGCGAGAGGACTTGGACACATCTTGGTTACATTTAGCTTGGAGTGTTTCCCAAGGATGGAAACAGGAATTCCAAGGATTCCCAACACCCTCATCCCTCCTATTCCCTCTATCCCCCTAACACCAACCTGTTTTACTTCATCACCTCAAACCTGGACCAGGCTGATGCCCCCTGTGGTGGTTTGAAGCTGTATGTACCCCAGAAAAACATGTTCTTAAACCTAATCCATTCCTGTGGGTGTAAACCCACTGTAAGTAGGACCTTTGATGAGGTTGCTTCAATTAAGGGGTGGTCCACCTCCATCTGGATGGGTGTTAATCCTATTACTGGAGTCCTTTGTAAGGGGAATGAAATTCGGACAGAGAGAAAGCCACAGGAAGCAGGAAGCTGAACATCAACGGAACCTGGAAGAAAAGGGAGAGACCAGGAGAGGCCACCATGTGCCTTGTGATGTGACATGCTAAGGAATAAGGACTGCCAGCAGCCAGCCCCAGAATGCTAGTTTTTGGGAAGAAAGCATCACCTTGATGACACCTTGATTTGAACTTTCTTTTAGCCTCGAAACTGTGAGCAAATAAATTCCCATTGTTTAACCTGACCCATTTCATGAAATTTCCTTGAGCAGCCCAGGAAACTAAAACACCCCATAAGTATACTCCTGGCTCTAATCTACCTGCATAGAAACTTCACATTAACCTTCTGAAAGTGCCACTTTGATTTTATCACTCCTTCCACCCAGTTCCTCCACCCAACTGCTTAGCCATCAAATTCTAAACCCCTTGTTTGGAATTCAAGTCCTTCAACAATATGGTTCAAACTCACCTTCCCAGCCCTGTTTCCCATGATTCTTCCACCTCTCTGCTCAAGGAAATCTGGTATACTCTCCAATTTCAAAGCTTGTCTTGGGGCTTTCTACCTCCCAGTCCTTTACCATCAATGCCTCCCCCAGTCACCTTCCAACCTTAGAACCTCTCCCACCTCTGCTGTCTTGGAGCAGGACTCCTCAAATTTTAACATGAACGCTAACTCCCAGGAGCTCTTGTTAAAGTGGAGGCAGGATTCTGCATTTCTAACAAGCCTCCAGTGATGTCCATGCTGGAGTCCAGGTGTGTCAAGACCTCAGACTGAGTATCTACAACTGCAAGCAAGACAGTTCCAACCATCTGCCCCATGGGATCTAAGGCCCCTCTCAATTGGAAGCAGAGTGGGCATCACCATCCCAAAATCCTCAAGATTGAGGAATGAACAAACATAAGGGGAGAAAGCAACTATGGACTAAAGTAGACTTATTATTCTAGTAATGGAAGAACTTGTAATGTTGATATAAAGACAGTGGTCACTAGAGGTTCTGAGGGGAGGAAGAGGGAAGAATAGGTGTAAAATGGGGCATTTTGGGGACACTGTAATTGTTTTGTATATTGCAGTGACAGATTAAAAGCATTATACATTTTGTCAAAACCAATAAAATTGTGCAGTGCAAAATGTAAAACATAATGTAAACCATAGACCATGCTTAGTAGCAATGCTTCAATATGCATTCATCAATTGTAACAAATGTACCACACTAATGAAAGATGTTTGTTAATGAGGGAAAGTGTGGGATGGGGCGGGAGTGCGGTATATGGGAATCCCCTGTATTTTCAATGGAACATTTATGTAATCTAAAGGTCCATTAAAAATAAAGGAAAAAAAGACCTCAGACACACTTGCATCACTCAAATGAAATTTATCATATATGGCCTTGAATTATTAATATTCAAATGTATGCCTTAACTTCTCTTCTAGAATAAAAATTCCTTAAAAGCAGGGCCAAAACCAAACCAACAAACAAAAAAGTAAGGGAAATTTGCTAGGGGAACCTGGAAAGATTTTGTTGCTGTCTGATAAAAAGACACAAAAGAGGAGAGCTAACCGGTGCCTCCCCTCGCCCCATCATTCTGCCTTAAATATGGGCCTAATGCCTGGACCTGGAGCAGCCATTTTGTGACCATTAGGTACTAATCTGAGGACAAAAAGGCCCAAAACTTCACAGGACTTAGCAGAGAGACACCTCGAGTCTCGGTCCTTGATGACATTGTTGAAGTGTTGGACAAACCCCAGAACCTCCTACCTCCTGTCTTTTGGTTAAATGAAACAATAAATATCTTACTATACATTATTTAAACCACTGTCAGGTTTCTGTCCCTAACAAGACACAACAGTCTTAACACAATAATCTTGAGATTTTTTTCCCCCATAACATGGTATAATTATGTCCTTAATTATTTTTAAAAATTTAAACCATATCCTGAAGCCCCCAATATGTGCTAGACCTTGGGGTTATAACAGTGAACCAGAGCATAGGAGAAGAGATGACAAAGTACAGGCAGGTATTGACACACCAAATTGGTCAATGAGCAGATGTGATGAGTTCTCTCAACTCTATGCTGGTCGTTCCTACAGACAGACTATAAAATCCTCAGTGGCAAGTCTTTAGAGCATGAGGGTCCATTGTCTTATGAGAGGCGGAATAGTGCAAAGACTAAGAACTAATGTTCAAAGGCAGGCAGACAGACCTGGGTTTAAATCCCAGCTCCATCACTTACCAACTGAGTGACCTGGGCAAGTTACTTAATCCCTTTGAACCTCAGTTTCCACATATGTAAGAGAGAGTTCATAGTAATGGACTATTGTGAAAATTGAATGAGATAGTGGAAACAAAGCATGTCTCACTACGCTTAGTAAATGATAGCCATATATACTTATTAACTCAAAATATAGACATATATAAAATTTTGTCTAAAAATATATACTTAGACAAGAAAAACAAACAAACTATATATATATAAAGTATATATATATATATACTTAGATTAGAAGGAAACACAGAATAACATCAATTGCGGTTATTTCTGAATAATGGGATTTTAGGCAATTATTTTTCTTCCTTATAATATTTCTGTAGTTTCATGCACACATGGCTCTTCTAACCAGGGGATATATTTTTTAAAACAATATCTTTGTGTTTGGAAAATAAATACATGTTAACTGAAACTTCTTTGTTATTTTGTCCAGACAGGAGTGAGATGACCTGCACTTTAGATCTAGCACTGGCATTAACTTGCTGTGTAATCTTAGAAGCCACTTCACCTCTCTAGGTCTAAATTTCCTTGTCTAAAAATTGATGATAACCAGACTTTCACTTCTCTCCATGATGAGGTAGCTTGCACTGGATTAACTTGTCCACCAAAAACAACTGTAAAAGCTGGATAAAATATATGAGCAACTATTTGAATGCACTGGAGAACAATCAGGTGAGGCAGGACTTGAGAAAAAGAAAGCACAGGAAGTGAGCTCAACATGCATCCTGGCTTTCACCCTGAGGACATTCCCAAATTGCTGCACTAGGAAATAAAACCCAAGCAAAGAGTGCAGTCTGTTGGGCTGAGGAGACTGAGGTCAGAGTCTGGGGATGACAGAGTGGCTGAGATCTGAGAGCAAAATTCTAGAAAGAATAAAACCAGAGAGAAGGAGCCAAATATGTCTGTATTAAAATTCCCTTCAAATCCTTAGCCCAATCCTAAACTGCACATACAGAGAGCAAGAAACAAGAAAATCAAGGAAAAAAACAGCAGCTGAGAGGTTAAAGAGATCATCATAAATCAGCTGGGGAGTCAGAAGTTGGAGTTCAAGGTGAGTCAAGGTGGAGGGAACTTGGTAAAAATTGAGGGCTTTGAATTGAGGACCCAGAAAGGCCATGCCCTAGGAATAAAGACCACACTCTAGGAATACAGACAAAACTGATATAAGACCAGACTTAACCAAAGCTTGACAGAATCAAAGTGATCTGCTGGTATTCTGCCTGCTTCCTAGAACAAAACCTTTTGAAGGAAGTGAACATTTCTGTTCATCCAAAGTCTCTACCATTTGGATCCATAGTATCCAACACTGAATTAAACAATATAGGGTATGTTTTAAAAGGACCAAAAAACTGAAATCCAAGAGGAAAAACAGATAATAGAAATAGATCCAGAGATGATTCAGAAATTAGAGTTACCATCCAGGGATTTAAAAATAATTATGGTTAATATGTTCAAGGAAAGAGAGGAAAAGATGGTTAAAATAAAGGGAAAAATTGACAAAACAGATTAAAAAATGGAGACTATGAACCAAGATTTGGAAACTATAAAAAAAATAATCAAATGTATCAACTACAATAGAAGAATAAAACATCTGAAATTAAGCTCACTTGGATTGACTTCATATCAAACTGGATATGACAGAAGATGGGACTAATAAACTGGAAGGCAAGTCAACAGAAAATAGCAAACTGAAGTACAAAGAGAAAATTGGACAAACCAGAACAGAGTATAAGAAACATATTAAGTACAGTTTAAAGATATAATATTCATATAACTGGAGTCCCAGAAGGACATAGATAGAATGGGCAGAAGAAATATTTGAAGAGACAATGACCAAGAATTTGACAAATTTAATGCAAGGTATCAAACCCCAGATTCAAGAAACTCGATGAATCCCTGAGATATTAAAAAAACATATCTGGGGAGTGGATTTGGCTCAAGTGGTTGAGCACCCACTTCCCACATGGGAGGTCCCAGGTCCAATTCCTGATGCCTCCTGGAAAAAACAAAAACAAATAACAAGCAAAATAAGTGATAAAACCAACTCAGGGAAGCTGATGTGGCATCGGCTTCACACAAGTGAGGTCCCAGGTTCAGTCCCCGGCCCCTGGGGACTTAAAAAAAAAAAAAGAAAAGGAAAGGAAAAAACATATCTATGTGCATTATATTCAAAATACTGAAAACCAAAGACCAAGAAAAACCCTTTTTAAAAAAAGTCAGAGATAAAGATACATTCAAAGGAATAAAAATAAATCCTATGGTTAATTTTACAACAGAAATTATGGAAGCCAGAAGACAATGAAATGACTAATGACTACTTTCAAGTGCTAACCCTTACCAAGCTAGAATACTATATCCAGTGAAAATATCCTTCAAAAATATAGGTGAAATTAAGAAGTTTTTCATGATCAACATGCACTATAAGAAATATGAAAGGAGTTTTTTTTAGGATGAAATAAAATGATCCTAGATGGAAGTATGGAATTTCAGATAGGTGTGAAGAGCCCTGAAAAGGGTAAATATATGAATAAATATAAATAAATATTGACTGTTTAAAAATAATAACAATAATATCTTCTGGGGTTTATCTGTAGAAATAAATATATTAAAGCAATAATAGCACAAGGGTAGGAAAGAGATAAATGATTTTAAACTATAAAAGTGTTCTTGTATTATTTAGGAAGTGGGAGAAGGAATAATGTGAGACATAATAAGAGAAAGATTCATACTGTAATCCTTAATATACCACACAAGAATAATGTATTGTTGAAAACCTAGCAGAGGAAAAATAATTTTTTAAAAGTCCATTAATTTTCCCCTCCCCCAAAAAAATGAAGAAAGGAGGAATAAAGGAATAAAGACACATGAGACTAATAAAAAATAAATAGAAAATTTGTTGATTTAAACCAAGCAACATCTGTAACTGCGTTAAAATTAAATGGTCTAAATACTCCAATTGAAAGATTAAGATGAACAGAAACTTTTTTCTAAACAATATGTTATTTACATTAAACTTAAATATGAAAATACAAAAAGGTTAAAAATAAAAAGATAGAAAAAGGCATGCCGTAACAACTCAAATAAAAAGAAAATTGGTGTAGCTATACAGACAAAATAGACTTTAAGCATTACTATAGATATTATTATAAAGAAAAACATTTAATACAGGTTGAAAGGTAACTTCAAAAAAAGAATATAACAATCCTAAATTTCTAAGAACCTAATACTTCAAAATATATAAAACAAAAATTTTAAAAATTGAAAGGATAGATAGATATAACCAAAATCAGAACTGGAGATTTGAATATACCTCTCTTAGTAACTATGAGAAAAAGCAACAATAAAAATCTGTAAGATATGGAACGATTTAAATAATATAAATTGACCCATCTGATATCTTCATAACACTCCATTTTATAATTGCAGAATACACATTCTTTTCAAGTGAACGTGGGCATTTGACAAAAAGACCATATGTTGGGCCAAAAAGCAAGTCTCAACAAATTTCAAATACTGAAATCATACTTAATACATACTCTGGCCACAGTGTAAATAAAATGATATCAATAATACAAAGACAACTACGAAATCCCCAGATGTTTGGAAATTAAACAACAGATTTCTAAATAAACCATAGGTCAAAGACAAAATCACAATAGAAATGAAAAAATATTTAGCTGAATTATTAGGCAAGTATGACATATCAGAAAAATTGTGGCATACTATTAAGCAGTGCTTTATAACTCTAAATTCCTAACTTAAGAAAGAAGAAGGTTGAAAATCAATGATCCTAGTGTCTATCTCAGAAAGCAAGAAAAAGCCAGCAAATTAAAGTAAAAAAAAAAAAAAAAAGGAAGGAAATAAAGAGCAGAACGCAATGAAATGGAAAAAAAAGCAAAAGGTGCAGATAGAGAAAATCAACAAAGCCAAAAGTTGAATTTTGAAAAGACTAATAAAATTGACTCTAGCAAGACTGATTAAGAAAAAAAAAAAAAAAGATAAATTGCCAATATCAGGGAGACCTCATTATAGATGCTAAAACATCCCAAATAAAGTAAAAGGAACTTTTGAACCATGACATGTAAATAAATAGACAAGGAAGTCCACTGTCACCACTTCAACTCAGTATTGCACTGGAGATCCCAGACAGCGCATGAAGGCACAGAGAAGAAATAAGAATTTAAAGGAAGATGTAAAGCTATTATCATTCTCAAGTGACATGATTATGTTCACAGAATATTTTAGAGATGAAAACATAATTAACAAATTTAGTAAGGTGGCCGGATACAAAGTGATTATTTTAAAAATTCAACTGTATTTTCATATTCTAGGAACTAACAATTAGAAAAAAATAATAACACTTACAATAACACCAGAAAACATTATTACCTAGGAATATATATAATGAAAGATGTATAAAATTACTACACTGAAAACTGTAAAACACAGCTGAGAGAAACCAAAGACAATATAAATATATGGAGGTCTAATACCATGTGCATAGATTGGAAATTTGATGTTAAGCTGTCAAATCTTCTCAGATTGATCTTTAGATTCAGTGTAATCCCAGTCAACATCTTGGCAGTTTATTTTTTTTTTTTTTTGGTGAAAACTGACAATGTGATTCTAACATCTACGTTAAGAATTTAGACTAGTCAAGACAATCTTGAAGAAGAACAGGGGGACTTATACTACCAGATATCACTATTTATTATAAAGGTACAATAATTAAAATTGTGGTATTGGCCAAAAGATTAGACAAGTAGACCAATGGCTTGGAATAAAGGTCCTAGACACAGATCAATATATATGACCTTTTTTCAATGAAGGTGCCCCTGGAATTCAGTGGGGCAAAGGATGATCTTTTCAGCAAATGGTGCTCTATCTGTTGAAAATTGACAGGAAAAAAGAAAGAACCTTGACTATTTCTTCACACCCTACGCAAATATCCCAAATGGGATGTTGACATGAAGGTGAAAGGTAAAATAATAAAACTCATAGAAGAAAACATAAGAGAATATCTTCATGACCCTGAAGTGGACAAAGATTCTTAAGAAGGTACAAAAGATCACTAACTATTAAAAAAAAAACAGTTGCTAAATTGGACTCATTTAACTTGTTCATCAAAAGATCCCACTGAGAGAGTGAAAAGGCAGGCCACAGACTCAAAGAAGATATTTGCAATATTTATATCTGGCAAACATCTCCAATTCAGAATATGCAAACAACTTGTACAAATCATTCAGAAAAAGGCAAAAACACAATTTTAAAAAAACACAGGCAAAAGACTTGAACAATTAGTTCACAAAAGTGGATATCCAAATGTCCAATAAGCATATAAGAAGCTACACACACTTAATCATCAGGGAAATACAAATTAAAGCCACAATGATGTATACTATACAACCATGAGAATGCACAAGGACTAACTATCCCAAACACTGGAAAGGGAACTTTCTAAGTTATTGGAGGGAGAATAAATTGGTACAACCACTTTGGAAAACTGTTTGGTAGTATCTACTAAAGTTAAATATACATATATTTCTATGATCTAGTAATTCTACTACTGGAATATACCAAACAGAAATGAGTGCTCATGTTCTACCAAAAGACATGTACAAGTATGTACAAAACAGCTTCTTTTCTTTTCTTTTTTTTAGGTACTGGGGCCAGGGATTGAACCTGGAACTTCATATGCAAGAAGCTGGCACCTAACCACTGACCTACACTGGCTCCCGAACTTTATTCTTAATAGGCAAAATCTTGAAACAACCTAAATGTCCATCAACTTTTGAATGGAAAAGTAAATTGTGGTATATTCATATAGTGGAATAATCTACAGCAATAAAAAAGAAAGAACTATGGCTACACCCAACAACAGGGATGCTCTTACAGACATCACAGCGAATGAAAAAAGCTAGACACAAAAGAATACATACTCTTTGATTCCATTTACATGAAGTTTCAAAAACAGGCAGAACCACACTATAAGATAAAAGTCAGAACAGAGGGTGCTGATAGGTAAGAGCCACGAGGGAGTCTCCTGGGGAGCGAGAAATGTTCTACATCTTCTTCATCTGGGTGGTGGTTACACAAGTGATACAATATTTTTTTAAATTCATCAAACTCTTCACTTAAGATTTTGGTGGCAAGGCCCCAGGATGTGTAAGTCCATTGAGGGTGGTGGGCCACACTTGTGGGAGATGTTTGTGTGGGATGTGGTGGGAGGTGTGGGAGGTGGGCAACATGGGAATCCCAGGGGGTTCCGTGTAATATTTTTGGTAATCTAAGCACCTCTTAAAATATATTTATATATATATATAATTTAAAAATTTTAAAAAAGATTTATATACTTTATGTCCATTTTATCTCAATTTTATAAAATGAAATCAGATGATAGGATGACAATGCTGGAAGTACCTCTGGAAAGAAGCTGTTCAGTATGTCTATCAAACACTGTAGGAGAGTGTGGAGCAGGCTATCTCTGGTCCGTGTTTTGAAAAAACTGAACTAAGGAGAGAGACTTTACCACCAAGGTAGAGGGACACTTCTGGCAAGCTGACCTTGCTAGAAATGACATTTATAATAAGTTACACCACTTTTTAAAAAGTGTTTAAGGGGAAAATACAAGTCTCAAGCAGGCTTCTGCCCTTAAAAATAAGGCACCCAGGGAGTGGATGTGGCTCAAGCAGTTGGGCGCCTGCTTTCCACATGGGAAGTCCCGGGTTCAGTTCCCAGTGCCTCCTAGAAACAAAAAAACAAACAGCAAGCAAACAAACGAAATAACCAACTCAGGGGAGCCGATGTGGCTCAGTGGTTGAGCACCAGCTTCCAACATGTGAGGTCCAGGGTTCAATCCCCAGTCCCAGTGCCTCTCCAAAAAATAAAAATAAAAATAAGGCACCCAGAAGCCGCAGTCTGACATAAGATAGGGAAAGCAATAAACACAGTGGTTTATATCTTCCAGCTCACTCCAGTTCTCCAGCCCAAGATCTAGAAGAAATTTTTACCTTACGACAGCAAGGGCATTGGAGATTTTAAAACAACCATCCTGTGACTTGGCTACTTTAACCCCACATCTGCAGTGACACCAGGAATGGCCTTTCCCGTTCAGGATTCATATCTGCCCAGGTGGAGCAGCACTAAAATGGGCCCTGTGGAGACTCAGGCTAGCAATCCCATTGAAGAAGACGGATCTGTTCACAGCAAGTTCTCGCCATGGCCTGGGTTCCATGTCCACCTGACTGGGCTCCGCTCTCCATTGAGGAATATTACAGGGGAGCCTGTAGTCTTTCAGAAATGCCTGGAGGGCTTCTCATTCCTGGTGACTTGCCCCCATCTCGCCCTCCAAGAGG
The DNA here is from genome assembly GCA_026826555.1 of Tolypeutes matacus. Taxonomy (NCBI): domain Eukaryota; kingdom Metazoa; phylum Chordata; class Mammalia; order Cingulata; family Chlamyphoridae; genus Tolypeutes; species Tolypeutes matacus. The sequence goes on along the minus strand of JAKSZT010054303.1, from coordinate 3,363,871 downwards.
CGGCACTCCTCCCATCTGGACACTAGCTATGTCTAAGTCTCATGGAAGAATGAGTTTCAAGCACTTACTTTCATCATTAGAAACATTCCCCAGAGATGTGTGGCTGGAATAACGTTTGTTTTCACTTTCGTTGAGACATCTTTCAATCCAGCTCTCTGGAAAAAAAATGAAAAATAATCACAGAATTGCTGTTGGTGTTTGTGAAAAGACAGGAACATCATAATACATTAAATTGAAATGCTCATCCGTGTTCATCTGAGACCTGCCCAGCCTGGCACTGGAGTTCACATGAAGCTCCAGGTGCAGCATTGCTGATGAGACTTTGCTGAGTAGTTTGGGGCTAAAATGGTCATTTGAAGCCCGACGTGAATATTTCCTAATCAAATGCTATTGATTCCAGAGTATTCATAGCCCAATGCTACCAACTGAGGACCATCTTTCTTTGCAAAGAAGATATGTTCCTGAGAACAAAATTTGGTCAACTGCAGCACTATAGTGGTGGTCAAACTTGTAAATTAGCTGCAGAACCCTTTCTTCAAAAGAAAATAAAAGGGAAAGCAGAGAAAACCATTGGGGGGTTCTGGGTCAAGTAGGGAAGGAGGGCAGAGAACCTTGCAGCTCCTGTCCCCCTCCCGAGTGATCCCTGAAGAGACTCTTCAAAGCACAGACCAAAAGCCGCTGCAGGGGAGAAATCAGAAGTTCTATAGTAAACACAGAGTACTTTTAAAAATCCAAAAGACTATGGCTTTATATCCCTATAAAAGCTACAGTTTCCACAAAGTAACATAACACTTATTCCATCTCCCAGGCCATCTATATATATACCCATTCATTCATTCATCCATTCAGTCATTCAACAAGATTAGCTAAATACAGTCAGTTCCTGTATTTAAAGAAAGCAAGCTATAACACTTGTCTTGAAAACACAAATTGGTTCTAAGGCAAGTGATATATTAGGGAGCAGTTTGAGCATAGGGCAAACTTTGTGTTTGTTGGCTCTATTTCTTCTTGAGAAAAGGTGAACACAGAATACCGCAGCTAGCTAACTGAGTCCCATAGGAATATGCAAAACGCTCACATGCTCACAGCTCATACATCTACTGCCTACCTCTGCTGACATGCGTGTTATGTGCCACACTCACCCAGACTGCCTTCCTTCCACCTCTTCACAATAACTCAAGCTGCAACCTTTCTAACACCCACTTCCACAAGCAAGCGTCAGGTCTTTTCCAAAGCAAAGTGCCATATTTATTGTATTTATAACCATTAACACGTGTGACCATTTTACCATTTAACGTGTGTAAAAGTGCTATCATTTTTATTAGGTTCCTGTCTTTTGTTTTTATGTTGTCACTGACAACGATTTTAAGTGTTATGCCTCTAGGCTCATTTTTCCAGTAAACCCTGTGGTTTTTATTGTGCGATTTTGCATAGCATGGTGATTTTTAGAAATGCGTATGTGGCATTATAGCAGAACTGGCTACTATGACTATGTGCTTTTGAACAGAGCAGACCAGGTCCCATTGCCTTCTTTATAAATAGGAGCTAGCATTGGCTGAACACTTATTTCAACATGGTAGGCTCTTTATGTATGTTACCTAATTGAATAATCTAATTGAATTATCTAATTGAATCCTCACAACCATCATCTGAAGTAAGGATTTTAATCCCTATTTTTCCTAGAGGCTTAGAGAGATTCAGTAATATGACTCCTCATAATCCAAAGAACTGAGGTAAAGATCATTAGTTAACACCTTCCTTAGGTTACCTGTTGTAGGATGAAGCCCTCCGGAACAAGCCATAGAGAAGGGAAAAAGCAAATGCAGAGAGCAGGGAGAAAAGCTGGAATTTTGTTTTGTATTTTATGTCCTCACAAACTTCTCTTTTAAAGGCTTCTTCCAAAATTGTAAATAAGTAGAGGGAGAAATCCCAAAGGGAAGGCTAAGCTTGTTAAGAGGATGTAGAAGCAGAGGAATTCAAAACATTAAAACGCTACCCTTTCCAGATATCAGATACGCAACCTAGAAGCAAATGTCTTGTAATGTTTTCAAAGACGGGACAGCACAGGGTGGGTGTGGGTCTTCACGCTGCATTCAAAAGGGTATCTGGCTAAAAATCGCCAGGATCCTTTCACGGACTCTTCAGGACGTCTCCTCTCCAATCTAACCCCTTCAAGTCCTCACGCATTTTCCCTGGCAACAGCCAAGGCTAATTTGGAATGGCATCTACTGAAGTTTGCAGTCCCTACTCCAACTGAACCATCTCACCAAAAGCAGTGTCTACAACCCCTGGTCTTCCTAGATAGACACACACGTATTACGCTCACACACACATGTGCACACACACTTGCACATACATTCCCTGTTCATCAGAAACAGGGAACAAAGAGAAACACTGTCCATCCCACCCATCTGTGTGTGCCAGGATCAGGTCTATTAAAATCGGAGTCCTTACAAGTGCCTGTTCTTGCAGGTGAAAATTCCCAGTGACTGCTGGGGCACTCTCTGAAGACCTCATGACAACTTTCTGGAGAGGAGCTGGCTCTAAACACCAGGTGGGCCAAGAGAGTGCAACACCTGTGCATAAGAGTTCAAGTCAGGTAAGAACTTTCCCGACTGTTCATACCCCCCAATATTGGAGAGAGTGACACCAAGGTTCTAAGAAGGGGGAGAAGGGTTGGAAGTGCCACGAAGAAAAAGAGAGAAGACAAAATCTCAGCAAGTAACCCTTTTCCCCACCCCTTTCATGGGGCTAAGTCAGGGAGAGAAGTTTTGACTTAAAGCACATTCAAAGTTTACATTATTACATGGGACTGAACAATTTAATTTCAATACTGAGATGTCTTATCGTACCTGAATGATCAGACAAGTCATGGAATTGCCTGAATTTTATCTTGGAGCCAAAGAAAGTTTTAGACTCACATACACATAAAAAAGCTGTTTTATGATTACAAAATTAAAAGTGCCTATTCTTTCTTTGTAATTACTTAAACTGATCTGACCAACCTAAGAGATTCCGATCTAAACTGGCAGAATTGAGTTTAAATCAGCCCACTGGGACTTTGATCCTGTAGCATCAATTTACAAAATAAAACATTCTTTGGGGAGCAGGATATCCCTGCCATTGGCAGGCACCTACTGCAGGACAAAGGAGTCCTCAGAATCTTAGGAGTGGAGGGAACAATCTACTTCTGGCCAAAAGTTTCCTCAACAGTCCAGAACAAATGGCAATCCCAACTCCTGCTGAATATTTCTGGACCTTGGCAGCTCCTTCAGTTGGACAGTTCTCAGTGTGAGAAAGTTCTCCCTCATTCTCCCTACAGATCCTATGTTTAGCTAGCTAACATTTTTATTGAGAGCTCTCTGTGCTTTATGCTATGAACTCTACACGTGTTATTTCATTTAATCCCAACACAATCCTAGGAAGTAAGTATTACTATTATGTACACTTTCTAGATGAGAAAACCGAGGCTCAGAGAGTTGAGTGACTTGCCCAAGTCACGCAGTTAGGAAGCGGTAGTGCTAACTCTGGTTTTTGTGACCCCAAGGCCTCCGACTGGAGCCACTCTGCTACCCAGCTCTGCTCCCTGGAGCAACACAGAATAGTTTAGTCTCTCTCCCACACAGTTCTGCATGTTATATGATGATATAAAGTGGCCTGTATCTGTCTACAATGTGAACTATGGTCCATGCTTAATGGCAAAGCCCAGGATGTGTTTATCCGTTGCAGGTGATGTGCCACACTAATGAAGGATGTTTATGTGGGAGGGTGTGGGAGGTGTGGGAGGTGGGGAGCATGGGAATCCCTATATTTTTTGTGTAACATTTATGTAATCTAAGTCTTTTTAAAAAATAAAAAGTAATTATTAAAAAAAAAAAAAAAGAATAGTTTAGTCTCTCTTACACATGGCAGATATGGGAAGATAGCCAGCATGGCTCCGTTTTTCTGGTAAGGCACCCCAATTGCTTCAGCTCACCTGCCTCTGGCTGTCTTCCAGTTAATCAACGTCCATTTGAACATATGGCACCCAGGATGGACTCAGGGTCCAGGTGGTAGTCTGAGTGGGGCACACATATCAGAACCATTACCTCTGTTGTTTGGGACACTTGGAGTTCTCGGTGAATTCAAGGGTGCTGCACACCAAACTGCGTGGCTACGACATCTTGAAATAGCCCAGCTGACCATGGGCCTTAGATCTACAGGTGCACTTTGCCCTTTGTCCTCCTCCCTAATGAGCCCTCAGCAGTGGCACCTGTAACTCATGTTCCATAAGCCATCTTGCTGCAGATGATTAGAAGTCCTCTATTTAGGTCACCTGAAGTAAATTTTATGTACTTTAAAACTATTTCTTTTTAACAGTGGATTTTGGTCTTCCAGAGGTCAAGAATTACTTAACCAGAATGACAAGTATATTGAATTCTGAATAAAGCACTATATTCAACTCCCTTAATTATTTATAGATTGTGTAATTTAATAATAATAAAGGTCATGATATACAGAGCCCTTATTATGAGCCAGGTATTATGCAAAATGCATTCTATTCATCATCATACTTAATCTTCATAACAACTCTATGTGATACATGCCATTAAAACACACAATTTAGAGATGAGAAAATTAAGGTCCAGAGAGATTAGGTGATTTGTCCAAAGTCACCCAGCAAGTAAGAGACAGGACCAGCATTCAAACTCAGACCACAACCACCATGTTATCTCCAGGTGTGAATGGAGCTCTCCTTCTCCTATGTCCCAAGTGACAAAGGACACATAATGGACCCCGGTCTGCCTTGTATTAGACCTTTTGCTTAAACAGTATGTAATGACTGTTTTTGTTCAATTCATTTACATATTTCTTTGCCAGCCTTTGTCATGAAGAGCAGGTTCTTCCTTTTAGAACTTAAACATCTGAAGAATGGAGCCCATTTTATTCTATTCCTTTTGACTTTCCCCTAGTGCCAACAGTTTTATCTCAATACACATTAAATCAGTGACACACGATAGCAAGGAATGCACAGCAAATACGTAGATACGGAGACTTGTCTGTGGAATTTCCTAATCACTGTCTTTTTTAATCACATAAGGTGATTTTCCAACGAAGAAAGCAAATTTCAACAAACATTTATTTTGTACTTTCTAGGAGCAAGATACTGTGCTAAAGAGAATAAAACTGGCTTCTGGCCCCCCGTTACCATCTGCCTCACTGACCATGAATCCGTGAGTGGGGACCCTGCCATTTCTGTTCACCACCTTGACCTAGTGGCCTGTACCTGGCCCATACCTGGTGCACAATAACTATGTGCTGTTGAATGTATTACTTTTTTCAAAACACATTATTAAGTTCCTACTGTGTGCCAAGTACTATGCAAAGTACTTTCAGAGATGTGGTTTAAATTAAACCTTGGAACAATATTATGTGGTATGTTTTAATATCTCTATTTATAGATACAAAATCTGAGGCTTGAAACAAAGGGTCTAATATAAGACAGCCTGTGATCCATGCTGCAATACTGGCACTGTGTCCTGGGGACTAGCAGGGACAAAGGAGAAAGGGAGCTCCATTCACCCTTGGATAACTTCCTGCTCCCAATGACACATTTTTTTTAAAGCTTTATTTTATTTATTTATTCCCCACCACCACCCCGCCCCACTTGCACCCGCTGTGTGCTCCCTGTGTTCATTCGCTGCATGTTCTACCGTGTCTGCTTGTCTTCTCTTTAGGAGGCACCGGGAACCGATCCCAGGACCTTCTGCTGTGTGAGGGAGGCACTCAATCACTTGAGCCACCTCAGCTCCCTGGTTTGTTGTGTCTCTCTCTGTCTCTCCTCTGTGCCTCTTTTTTGTTGTGTCATCTTGTTGCGTCAGCTCTCCGCGTGGGTCAGCTCACCTTCACCAGGAGGCCCCGGGAACCAGACCCGGGACTGTCCATATGGTAGATGGGAGCCTAATTGCTTAAACCACATCCGTTTTCCCCAGTGCCACATTTTTGATCCATAAAAACTACCTGACCTTTTAGTAAGGACCAAGCTCAACAGGATGCGCTGGCAGCTATGAGTGTAGGCTCCTGGGCAGTGCAGAACCCCTTCTCCTGACTCCTCTGAGACCAGGGACAGAAAGAAGAACGTACGTAATGCCTTGTGGATTTTCACTTACAAATTTAGCCCACAATCCTTGGAGTAGATCCTCATGCCTCCCCCACTTCAGAAAACCTGATTTGAAGGGACTTTCTCAAGTTCAGATAATGAAGCTGAGCAGAGCCAAAAATGGTCACCGGGTTTTCTAGGAGGCTTCATTCCTCTTGCAGCAGCAGAGGAGAGTGAAGTAACCACACCAGGGACACGGCACAGTAGTCAGGGACAGTCCAAGGCTCAAAGTGGTCCTTTATGAGCTTGCAGAACATGTATGAAACGGGCAGGAGGAGCCGACTAAGATAACTCTCAAAAGCCAGGTAGTTCTTGACATTTACAGAGCATACTGACAGGCAGAACCTCATCCGACTCTCACACACCACCCTATGAGTCAGAAGTTCATTCCACTTCACAGACAAGGAAACTGAGGTTTGGAGCATGGCAGTGGCTTTGCCAAGTTCACCCAGTTCACAGGTACTAAAGTCAGAACTCAAACCCAAATTTCTGTTTCCAAAGCTGCTGCTGCTGCTTAGGTATCATGCTGCCTTCCATTCTGATAGGAAAGAACCGTTGTTCTCTTCATTTTGCAAATAATTATCAAGTGCCTTCAACATAAAGTTTTAGCAGAAGAGATGAAAAAGCTATTTAACAGCAGGATGTCTCTGATGGATCAGGACTCAGTACCTGGGAGTATCTTGTTTGTTTATTCACTTTTCGATCATTTATTTTCCCCACCCTTAAAATATAAGTTCTATGAAAATTGTCAATCCTGTTCAGAACTTATCCACAAGAACCTAGAAGAGTCTGGCACCAAGCCGGTAGCGATGATTATGATGAAAAGCAAAGTGGGAGAAAGGAACAGAGAATAATGGATGGGCGGAATCTTCCACCAGGAAGCATTTGAGTGGAGACAGCATAGTGAGGGAAGCAGACCTTCAGAGACTGAGAAAGAGGGAACTACAAAGGCCCTGGGGTGGGACCATGCTTGACCAGTTAAAGGAATGGTGTGAAGGCCAGGGTGGCTAAAGCAGAGGAATGAGGGGGAGATTCATACAAGGCGAAAGAGAAGATGTAGGTGGGCTTGGGAGAATGGAGGGTTTGGAGTTACAACAACTGGATTTCAAACCCCAGCCCTGCCACTTACTAGCCACATAGCTTTGGAGTGGTTACCTGGACCTCCTAAAGCCCCTCCCTCCCAGGTTCCTCCTAAAGATGGACTGAAATCACACAGGTAAAGCACTCGGCATGCAGGGCTTTGTAGGTCTCGAAAGGACGAGGAAGGCATGGTCTCTATGCACAGGTGTCCACAGCTGAGTGATGGAGACAGCAGGATAACGGTGAGGTCTAGCAGAGGCCAGTCCCTCTGCTTTACATGCCTCGTCTCTACTCCTCACAGCTGGGCTGAAACAGAGATTTTTACTAACTCTGATTTGCGAGGAGGAAACTGAGACACCGAGAGGCTGAATAAAGAAGCTACCTAGTTAGTTGGGAACAGAACTGGGTCAGGTCTGTCTGGCTCCAAGGCTGGTATCTTCTTACCCTGCCACACTGCCTCACTAAGTAAATGGAACTGCCCCGTTTGGTATTAAAGTGCTGTGGGAGCACAAAGAAGGGAGCTTCCAGCTCTGCCTGGCTGCTTAGCAGAGGGGGTGGCATTTCAGCAGGACCTTAAAGGACCTGCCAGACCCAGGAGGAAAGAAGGGAATTTCAGGCAAATGGGGCTGCACGGACAAAGGCACAAAGCTCTGAAAGGCCCGGTGGGTTCTGGGAAAGGTGAGGTGTTTACCAACCCACCGAGACCCAAGGAGTGGGGAAGACAGGTGGGACAGGCAGGTAGGAGCAGCTTGCAAAGGCCTCGCCCACCAGGCCAAGAAGCCTGCAGGCAGCTAGGAAGCAGGCTGATTTTTAAGCAGTGGGGGAGTGAGCATGACGAGCTCTGTTTTTGAGGAAAGTGGATGAGTACAGGGAGTTCTTGACTTATGCAACACCTGGGGAAAATGCCGCCTGACTTGTGAAGTGCCACCGGGTTTTAATAGAAGGCGTTATTCATACCCTTTACATCAACAGTCTTTCAGGGCACTGCGCTGGGGCTTATTTTAGGAGCGCGCAGCTTCAGAAACACTACGGAAAAGAACCGACACGCCACACTCACAGCTCCCAAGGGAGAACCTGGCCTCAGGTCCTCTCGGGGCGCCAGGGCACACCCCAACTGGCCCTCTCCGGGCCCTGGTCGTTACCAGTGGAACCGCGCCAGCGCGGCCTGCTCTGGTCTCCTCCAGCACCAGCGTGGGCCTTGCTCTTGATCATTCTCTCTCGGCCCCTTGCCTGTCTTCCCTGGGCTCCCCAACAGGGGTGACACACGGGGACAGTGCTTGCGGAAGGCCTGGACCCCAGCAGACAGCAGCTGAGGCCTCTGGGGGGGGAGGTGTCCTCAGGTCAGTGGGTTGCCATGGCAACATCACAGGCCCTGCCCCAGGGGCCGCTGGGTTCCAGGAAGGGGACCCTGCCCTGTTGCCAAGGAGACAGCCGCACCCTGCTCCTGCTTTTACTTCTTCCCTTGTTCACCAAATACTGACTTGGCGCCTACTGTTTGCCAGGCTCCGAGGATCAGTAATGAACATGGCAGACAATATCCCTGCTCTCGTGGAGCTTATATTCTGTGGTGGAAACAGACAAAAACAAATAAGGAAGATGACTTCAGAAAGCGATGAGAGTTAGGAAGAAAGTGAAACCATGGAATGCAATTAAGAGAGGCCGAGGTGTGCCCTTTCAGGTAGCAGGGACGGTGACCGGTGACGGCCTCTCTGAGGAGGTGATGTTGGAGCAAGCACAAAGGCCTGAGGCAGAAATGTGCTCCCGTGTTTGAGGAAGCACGGCTGGAGGAGCGTGAGGCTGGAGGAGCGTGAGGAGGAGGAGAGCAGGAAGAAACGAGGTCAGAAAGGTAGTAGGGGCCCGAAGTTTGCAGAGACTTGCTGGCCAAAGGTAAGGACTTCATATTTAGTCCATGTGTGCTGAGAAGCTATTGGAGGATTTTGAACAGGAGTGTGATGCGACCTGCACTGGCTCAGAAAGGGTAACCTACTTGAGGATTTCATTCAAACATTCCATTATTCATCTGTCAAATAGTTTTCCATGTCCCAGGTGCTGCAGCAGACAATGGATCTACAGCAGTGCACAAGACAGAAACAGCCTCTGTCCTCAGGGAGTGTCAGAGTTTAGCATGAGAGTCAGTGATTAAATAATCATGCAAATAGAGATGTCATTACCAAGAGTGCTGAGGGAGAGAGACACAGGGAGATCTGACCTAATTTGGGAGAGTCAGGAAGATTTTTGGAGAAGGTAGCATGAAACTGACAGCTAAAGAACAGGGAAGCATGAACCAGGTAAAGAGGTTAGGAGAGTATAACCTGTACAAAGGTCCTGAGACTGGCAGAAGAATGATGCATTCAAGAAACTGAAAAGCATCCTGGCTACGGATGCACACATTCACTGAGGTACTAATTCAACAAGTGTTTCTTGAGATGATCCTGTCTGCTTAACACTCTGGTAGTTTCTATGGGGCATGTACACAATAAAAGACCTGCTTCTGTACTCAAGGAGCTTGCATTCTGGAAGGACAGAAAATCATAAGCATAAGCAATAAGGGCAGGCAGCAATAAGCACATTGAGAGGCCCCAGGAGGATGGGATGATTCCAGCCAGAATGACCACAGACAATATCACCAAGGAGGCATTTGTCCCATCTCAAATAGGTAGGAAGTAAATGGAGCTCCAGAGATGCAAGAACATAAGCAGAAGTGTGGAAGTGGGGCAGTGCAAGCATGGGATGTCCAGCAGGTAGCTCGGGTCAGTCTCAGAAGGCCTTTGAATGCTGGGTTAAGGAGTCTGAGTTTTATTCAATAGGTGGTTGGGAATCTCGAAGAGTTTTGAACAGGAGCAAGGCATAAGCAAAGCAGTCCTGTGGGTAGAACAATCTTGGAGGGGAGAGAAGAGAAGCAGGGTGCCAGGTAGAAGAGTGACCATGTCACTTATCCGCCAAGGCCAGACACTGTTGAGATTGGAAGGTGGCATTATTGGTCATTTTGCCAACACCACATGTGTAAATTAGGACTTTCCCAGGCAAACCAGGACTTATGGCTCCCATGGTAGGAGGCCTCTGCAATCAAATAATTGCGTCTTAGAGGCCTGAACTGGGGTGGACACAGTGAGAAAGAAAGAAAGGCCTGGATGGAAAAGATAAGAACCGTGTCCTCTTTCTGGCTCACTGTATTAACTCCTCTGTCCAACCCACGTGACCAGTGTCCCCATGTCCCTTCCTCATCAGCAGGGGTCTCAATCACAGCATGATGCAAGTGAGTCCAAGGTGACACGAACGATGCCAACACCATCATGTTCACCAGCATCATCATCACAGCTCACTCCTTGAGAACTAGATTTGTGCTCTGACTACAGGTCCCCAGATCATCTCATTTGATCTTGGCAATGCTGGAAGAGGGTAACATTAGGGCTCCATTTACAGACAGGGAAATTATGCTTTACACAGATGGAGAACCAGGACAAAGAGGACTGAGAACAGCGTGGTGCACAGCCAGCCCCATTCCCCACCTTTGTCTCTATAACACAAGAGGGCCTCATTTCATCCAGGTTGCCTGAATGTCCAACACTGAGTCATCTATCTACCCATTGCCCCAACACCCTGTGGCCTAGGCCCGTCTCTCCAGAAGACCATGTCAAGGGATTTGCGTCTTCCTTCAATTTACCAATTTATCTTCCGTGACAAGATCCCCAGTTCATAATCCCAATTCCCCACCTTGCAGTGCTTGTTAAAAAGCACTCTTAGGGGAAGTGGATGTGGCTCAAGCAATTGGGCTCCCATCTACTATATAGGAGGTCCAGGGTTCGATTCCTGGAGCCTCCTGGTGAAGGTATACTGGCCCATGTGTCAGGCTGGCCTGTGCAGGAGAGCTGGTGCAGCAAGATGACACAACAAAAGAGAGACAGAGAAGAGACAATAAGAGACACAGCAGATTGAGGTGGCACAAGAAATTGAGTGTCTCTCTCCCACTCCAGAAGGTCCTAGGATAGGTTCACAAGCAGACACACAGCAAATAGACACGGAGAGCAGACAGCAAGCACAAAACAAGGGGTGGAAGGGGTGGGAGGAGAGAGATAAGTAAATAAATAAATCAAAAAAAAAAAGCACTCTTTCATTTTCCTTCTTTTCCTAAAAAATCTCATCAGTTTTTTCATCTCTTTCCCAGCTCTAATATTTTCCTACAAAAAAGAAACCTTCCCAAACTCCCATTTTATGTATGCCTCACTTTTTACATCAGTCAAATAAGACCAGCTGCTCTGTAATGCTATTGTGAGACTCAAATTATGATGATGACAATGCATACAAAAGTTTTTTTATAAAGTCTACTGTACTAATTATATGCAAGGCAATATTATTTCATTACTATCATAGCACTATTATTCTTTTAAAACAAACTCTCCAACCTCAGAGCTTTCTGACCTGCCCAAACCACCCACTCTTTTTGTTTCTGGTTCCTTTCCAGATTCCTAAAGTTTATCCCACTGGCTGGACCATCTCTTCATTTGTATCCTAGGGAATATTTCCCATATGTCTGGAAACTAATAAGCATCTGTCTGTACCTTGAACCAAACTGACCTTGACCATCCTCCCAGTGGAAGTCCCTCCCAGCTGGCTAGGGGGTCCAATGCAGGGACAAGAATGGAAAAAGTTGACTTCTAAGCTTTGCTGTCTCACTAGCTCTGTGAAGTTGACCAAGTTCCTTAATCTTTTTAGCCTTGATTTCCCTGTTTGTTATAATTACAATAACTATCATTTTCGGGGCTCCCATTTTATACCAAGCACTAGACTAAGCTCTTTATATACCTCTTCTTGTAATTACTTCCTATGTAAGCATTATTATGGTTTTATGGGTAGGGAAACAAGAACGAGAGAGGTTCAATGACTTCAATGACTCGCCTAAGATCACATAGCCAGTAAGCAACTGAGCCAAGGTTTGACTCTAACTCAAACCTAATCGTTAACCTAGACTAGAATACCCTTAATTATATATGTCCTAAGCCCTGTCTAGCTAATATCAAGCACACAGTAGGAGCTCAATAAATGTTACTGGCCTCTCTCACTTTAAGAAAACTCAATGTATAAAATTCCAAAGTGAGCAAAGTGATTAATTAAGGGGCCATTATTTGCAATGCAAAATAATTAGGGAGGATCGTTAATTCACCAGTAGTCTCCTGAGACCAGAGAAAATTAAAACATAGGTACTGGGTACCACCTCCTGTGGATTCAATGTAAAAGGTATCACTGCTCTGAAAATCCCCCTGGGAACAGCAGAGTTGATGTACATAATTGTATAATCAGGTTGTAAAATGCTCATTTCCACTTGATTTTTTTTGGAGGAGCATGCCTACTACTTCCTAATGTCAGGAGGGTTTTTCTCTGCTATTTCTATTATTACAATATTAATTAAACATATATAAAACTGTGAAAAGAATTACTGGAGCCACGGCTACACGATCTGCACAGCAAATCTGATAGTATTCCATTCTTGACATTTTCCTACCTCTTCTGCATTTCTTCCCACCCCCTCCGCTAGGGGATGTGTATTCCTGCCTCCGAGGCCTGCCTGGCAGGGTACAAACAGGCTTGCAGCCAGCCTGAACTTTTAAGGTCAACCACCAACACATTCTCCTCTTGGACAAAATGGCTTTTTCTTTCCTAGTTTATTCTATCAATTACATTAGAAAATATTGAAAAGAAACATTCACCGCCAATCCTACCCCTCTAACATGGAAAGCCTTTTCCTTTTTCTGTGCTGTCCCCTGGCTCGTGTTTATATGTGAACCTGCGTAAACCGTAACCTCAATGGATATACAATTTCTATTCCTTTTCCTCTTAACATTCTATTTCTTTCCTATGTTGCTGCCACCTATATATTTATCATTTAAATAGATTCCCAATGTTCTATTGAGCCAATGTTCCTATTTTTGGAGAATGTTATAAAGAACGGGGTGCATATCATTTTTTCTTTCTTTTCAATCATTTCCTGAGAATCACCTGGAAGATGGAAAAGCCAGCATGTGGGCTTAGTAACTAACTGCAAACTACTGGTCTTACCGCTTACTAGTTGAATGACCTTAGGCAAACTACTTCTCTAAATCTCGGTGTCCTCTAGTGTAAAGGTGATGTGAGAGACAGGTGAATGAATGCAGACAGCATGCCTGGCCCAGAGCAAATTCTAAAAGCTTAAATGGGCCTTAAGATCTCATTAGGCGAGGGACGAATGTGGCTCAAATGGTTGGGCGTCCGTCTGCCATATGGAGGGACCTGGGTTCGATCCCCAGGACCTCCCGGTAAAATAAAAAAAAATAAAAAAAAAAAAAAATATATATATATATATATATATATAGAAGGCACATGGGCTGCCAGGCTCTGTGTGCCGCTGAGCTGTCGGGCCCCGGGAGCCATGCAGCAGGATGATGACATAACAGAGGAGAGACAAGACGAGATGCTCCGAAAGCTCCAGAAGCCAGGAGCAGAGGTGGCACAGGCGGCAGAATACCTCTCTCCTACATTGGAGGTCTCCAGGATCGAAGACTGGAGGAGGAGGATGAGAAGAGATGGCAGGAAACAGACACGGAGAATTGCCCAGCGAATGGACACAAAACAGCAAATGGGGAAGGGGGGGGTTAAAATGGATAAAGTAAATAAATAAATCTTTTTTAAAAAAGATCTCATTTGGCATACTAGCTGTGTTTAACATATACTAAGCACACAGTAGGTGCACAATAAGTGTTACTGCCCTTTACCACTTTAAGAAAACTCAATGTATAATACTCCGCTATAATTCCCAAGTCGTTGCTAGTGATGGAGGCACTTAAAAAAATTTTTTTATGACCGTGTAGTAGTGGTGTAGTAGTTAAGAGCACAGACTGTGGAGTCGAAGTGCCAAGTTCAAATCTGAGTTCCTCACTGTGTGACCTTGGGCAAGTGACTCAACCTCCTTAAGCTTCGGTTTCTTCATCTATAAAATGGAAGCAGGAACAATAGTACCTTCAGAGTTTGTTGGAGAATTAAATGAATGTGGTGCAGAAAGTGCTTACATGGTAAGCATCATGTAAGTCTTAGCTACGATTATCGTGTTTACATCACGCCCACCTCCAAGGCACCCCTCCTTAGTTCCTTCCTGTTGTGGCTTTTTCTGTTTGATTCTGGGATCTCTTGGTGCAGTGGAAAGAACCTAGCTTTGGAAGCCAGGAAGACAGTCGTTCTAATCCTCCCCTCACAACTGACTAAGTAAGCTCTGAGACCTAGGCAAATTACTTACCTCATGGGCCTCAATTCCCTTTCTATTAAAAAAAAAAAAAATTTACCCCCATGAGATTATTATGAGGATTAGGTGAAATAATTTAAGCTCCTTAAGAGCTGATTGTGCCTTATTCATCCATCATTTCCTGCACTTAGGGCAGTGCTGGTCCCAGAAGAGCAGATCAATAAAGACTGGAGGAGGAAAGAACAGGAACGAGGGAGGGGGAGAAATGAAATGAATGACGCATGAACACCATGCATGGCACATGGCAGGGACTCAAACAACATTGGTTCATCTGTAATTAATTTATCAAGTACTTCCCATCCATGGGACCTTGAGCCAGGCTTCCTAGAAAGCAAGCAAAGAGATGCAACATCCTTTGTAATAGAAAAAATGGACTCATTTATATATTAAGTAAGCATTTATTGAGCACTGACTGTGCACAAGACACTCTAGTGGCTGTGATACATGGTGCTATGCAGATAATGACATGGGTGGAAATCTTGAGAAACAAAGGAAGAAGCTCCAAGTAAATACACAAAATGAGATTGGAATTTATATGCACTGGAGCCCCGTGGATAAGTGCAACGTGAGGGGAGCTAAAACTCTACGTTGATGGGAAACCACCAGCCCCTTCCTTAAGACTAAGTTTTTAATGGTGTGGAGGTGGCCTGGATTAAACAAAAGGAGATTAGCTTTGGTGCCAGAACAAGGCTCCGCTTGAATACTCACTGGGTGAATGAACCAATGCAGGTGACTCAATCTCACTGAGCTTCGTTTCACCAAGTGTTAAGGGGCATGATTATGCCTAGCACGCAGGTTTATGAGGGAATGGGTCGAAAACACTGGACATGGTGGAAGCAGCCTATAAAACTGCTTTCTTCTCCTATGTAGTTCTTGGGGAGGGTCTTGGAAGCCGCTAGGGGACCACAAGGAGAAGCCAGCAATGTTCACATTTGCTCTGTTCACTGTTCACATCAGTTCCTGGGCTTGTCCCTTGACATGCACTGTTCTATTTAATCCTCCCAATGCCCTATGAGGTGCGTGCTATGAAAGCCCCAATCTACTGACAAGCAAACTGAGGCTCAAAGCAGTTACATGACTTGCCAAGGTCAAACATCCAGTTCCAGGCAAAGTCAACCCTCCCCAGGCCTGTTGGATTCCAGAGCTGGCATTGTCAGTGACTGCATTCATGAGCGTAAACTGTACCATGCCATGGCACATGGGAGGTGCTGTTATTTTAACACCTAGACTTGCATGTTGAAACTATTATAAGTAAAATCGTAAGTAAAAAGATATGAAGCCCTTGATGGTGTGCGTAGGAGGTCTAATTTGCCAAGGTGGTGAGAAGCCTACCCAGCGGTGGTGCCAGGTTGAACTCAGAAACGCCGAGAATGACATGAGATGAAATGAGCATGTGGAGCAGCAAGCAGCGCCCGTGGTACCCTCACTCAGCAGCCTGCTGCCAAAGTCACACTGAGGCCCCGCCATGGCAGCCAGACGCCCGTGGACACCTGCAACGGTGTGCTCCAAAGTGCAGTGTGAGCCGCTGTCTCCCACCAGCATTAGAAATGACTTTGACCTCCTGAGCTTCTTTATATAGTAGAGGAGGTGAGCTAAAAGGTACACCGCTAAGGCCCTTCCAACTCCCAGGTTGGAGGTGAGAAGACAGCCTGGCTTCAGAATCAGAATCATCTGTGTTCAAAACCTGGTTTGACACTAGTGGTGTGGCCTGGGACATGTTAACTAGGCTCTCTGAACCTCGATTTTCTCATCTTTAAAATGGGGATAATAACACCATAGGTTTAGTGTGAGAATTAAATGAGGTAACATGCAGAAGCATTTAGCACAGTGCCTAGAAAAATATATAAGCTCTAGTAACTCACAACCCAACTTTAAAAAGTTGTATAAAAAACTATACGAATAATTTTGAAAATAACTTATTACTCCTGCCATCAATTACCAAA
Source organism: Tolypeutes matacus (assembly GCA_026826555.1). Classification (NCBI taxonomy): domain Eukaryota; kingdom Metazoa; phylum Chordata; class Mammalia; order Cingulata; family Chlamyphoridae; genus Tolypeutes; species Tolypeutes matacus. The sequence goes on along the minus strand of JAKSZT010054303.1, from coordinate 3,347,439 downwards.
ATGATTTCAATGTAGTTTCCTCCCTCCCTTCCTCCCTTCCTCCTACCCTTCTTTCTTCTCAAAAATGGTCTGTGTATGAATATATAGTCTCCAGGTCCTGATCATATAGCTTTAGTCTTTTCGGGTTTTTTAAATCCCTATCAGTAGCAAGAAAATTTGTGAACCAAACAGAATCCGTTTTCCTTAAAGATTCTCATCCCTTGGATCCCTTTGGATGGCTGTGCCCTGCAAGCTTTCCGAGAGGTGGTCTGGGCTCGGCTCGCTTCTGTGTGGTGCTCATGCCTGGATCGTGGGGCCAAGCCTGGGTGGGCAGCTCGCCCCCTCCCAGCGCCTCCTCAGCTGTGCCCTGCCGGGGAGCCAAGAGGGAGAAAGTGCCGCCTGGGTACCGGGAGGGAACCCTGAGGAAGCAGAGAAATCATTCATTCTTCTAATCACAGCAAAGTTTTCAAATGTTAAAACTGAGCTTTGATGAGAAGAAAAGGTGTGGGGTTTTTTTCTAAAAAGCCTGGAATTTCTGAAAAGGTCTCCTACCCAAACCACATGTTCACTGGGTTGAAAATAAAAGTTCATGGAGACCAAAGGCCCGTTCACAACGACCTCTCGATGCTTAGAAGTCTTCTTTCCAATGCTTAAAAGTTTTAACTTAAGCCCTCTGTAAAAGCCCAAGATTTCCTCAGCTAGTTTTATTTATTTCTTCTCTATGATGTTAGATAATGCTTCGTGGAGGAACTATTTCACTTTTGAAAAAGAAGTTATCAAGTAAAAGAAATAAAAATCTTAGAAACAGAAATGTTAGCCTGTTTAGTAGTTGTATAAGGACAGTCCAAAATTAGTTGATTTTCCTTTTGGTGGAGCAGAGAAGTTAGAGAGGCACCCTAATTCTCTCCCCCTGCCCCAAGATTTATTATCAGCAGTGGAACTGAATACCACAAAGAAAACTTGGCAAAATGTTTAAAGTGATCAATCAATTCCATTGTAAATAGGTTTGGATTTATACCATGGGCCCAATTCTGAAACTTCATAAAATCCTAATAACTTTAGTAGGAATATGACATACAATTGAGCAAATGGGATCAGTACACACGTTAAAATTCATTACATTTTTGAACACCCCAAATTTAGACTAATTATTCAGAGAAAGATGGTGGGGAACTGGAAAAAAATCATTCACATTCATTTTTAACATTATAAATTCTATAATTTTAACACTTCCTTAAAAGTGGAATGTTAACTTGCAATGATTTCACGGTAGTAACAAGATACAAAGCAAACACAGCAACATAATTTTCTTCACAACATGCATTTGTGCCTCAAAAATTAGATGCTGGCTTGGTGGTGTAATTAGGAACCCCTAGTCTCTCTTTAGATCACCATTTCATTTGAGGGCATATACCAGAAGCTTTGGTAGCGGGAAAGAAAGATTTTTTTTTTTTTTTTAGATTTTATTTATTTATTCATTTATCCCCCTGCTTGTGCTCGCTGGGTCAGCTAACCATGCCGTGCGGGCGGGCTTTGCCTTCACCAGGAGGCCCCGGGAACCGAACCCGGGGCCTCCCATATGGTAAACGGGAGCCCCACTGATTGAGCCACAGCTGCTTCCCAGAAAGATTTTTTAATTGCGATAGGCCACATACTGATCTGTATAACCCCATTTCTAACTAATAGGTTTTTCTAAATAATGAGCTAATATGAAATTGTGGTTTTGTTCTTAGAATCATAAACTTTTAGAACTGAGAGAGAACTAAGATAATATTTAATCAGGGGTTCTTAACCTTTTTTTTCCATGGAGCCCTTTGCCAGTCAGGTGAAAACCACGGACCCCTTACTAAGTCCACACTATATCATGTATTACTTAATAAATATATCACATCTGCACCAACACGTCCCCACAAGAATGTTTTTTTGAATTTTAATTCAAGCTCACAGACCCGTTTTTAAGAACCCCTGCTTTATATTATTCAAATGACAGTTCAAATTTTTGTTCAAAGAGTAGTTCACTCATGTTGACTAATAGTACATTGTCTCCAAAGTAATGGATTCAGGGATCAATGCTTATGAAAATGCAATTCTCCATTCCGATAAAATAAAATTGCCCTGTATTCAGCAATCTCACTTAGGCTGCTTGAAAACAGTGCTGACCTTTAGCACAATTGGGTAGTCAAAAAACACACAGGCCACAGAGCACTAACTAACCTTCACTGGGCTGCAGCTTTTTCAAAGGCTTTCTTTTATATCCCTATAAAAGAACAACAGAACCCCAACATGTCCAGGTTCACCTGTCTACCAATACCTATTGATTGCTCAGAGACAGATCATGCTTTTATGTCTCACCAAGGACTAACCCATCACAAAAGCAGAAATGCGTACTTTAATCCTGCTCCAAGAACAGAGGATCAGAGCTGATACAACAGAAACCACATCATCTACTGGCACAGGCCAATCAGCTCGCGTTGGCCAAACTTGGGCCAAATTCAACAGAAAGAATAATGGCTACATTTCAGCCTTTTCCACTTTTTATGTTCTCTCTCTCTCTCTCTCTCTCTCTCTCTCTCTCTCTCTCTCTCTCTCCCCCAGCTGTTAATATTTCAAAATCTCAAAAACCACAAAGTAAAAATCAAGGTTTTAAGCAAAAAGAGGGCTAAACTCTTCTCTGTATCCTGCTAAATGGAGTTTGAGAGAATGGCTCATTTGAAACTAAGCTTTCCACTTCCCAAAAATCAAGAGCAAAGTAGTTCCATTTTTAAATAGTGATGCCTACCACCATAAGCAATGGGCGCAGAGGGAAGGAAGGGATGGAGACGTGGGATGGAGAACGTGGGCCATCACATTCCAGAACTGGAAAGGCATCAGGAGCTATGGAGTGGCATCCATACGGGATATGTAACATTTGTCTTCTCTATGATGCTCTTAAGAACTGCTCTTCTAGGATTTACGTTCAAGTCAACAGGTGTTGCTGCAACAAAGACACATTTTCCACTTTCTTTAACAGACTGGAAAACACAAGGATGAAATCATGGCAAATAGGAACACATGAAATGCCTCATTCATGGAAAAAGTAGACATAGAAATGAAATTAACTCCTCAGTCTAAATCCTTTAGAAAAGAATTATCTTGATATTAAAAATTAGGCAGTGTCTCTACACTACAGAAAACATCTAGGTATGTTGAAACAGTCTCAATTTTTTTTTCAGGATTATTATCCCCTTTTTCCCACCATACACCCAGGGTTAGGCATAGGAAGTTTGGATAATTATATTAATAATAATAAGATCTGCCATTTACTGAGCAATTTCTCTGAGCTAGGCACTACATTAAATACTTACTATGCATCATCTCATTGGATTCTCACAACAACCCTAGGAGGCAAGTGGAAACCCTTTTCACAAAGAAGGAATTGAGGCTGAGAGAAGTTAGGTAATTTGCCCCAAGAAAACAGCTAGAAAGCTGGGATTTAAACCTTGGTGTGTCTGACTACAAAGCTCACGTTCTTTTTCCTTTTTACTAAGTCACACTACATGCATCTGAAGTCATATGTTCACATATATCTGTGAATGATTTCTAGCTGCAACATAGTGTTCGTTGAATTACCTAAAAGCTACATATATGATCGCATTACTTAATGGCTTCATTTGGTTACCCTTAACTGAGGTATGTCTGTATGTGAGCATGCATGATGCCTTGACATTCTCAGAGACAAAGCAAATGTTAACTAAACTTCAAATGAATCCAGACTTATGTGAATGTCCATTTCACATAAGCCATAAAGATATGGATGCTTATGTCCCTATTTTTGCCAACAATACGTTCAACATTTTGTCTCCATAGTTTAAAGGATTATCTTCACACTTTCCTATGGGAAGAAAATAGCAAGTCCTTTACTTTCACTAAAATGACATCTATTTAATTGGGCATCCCTTCCACACACACACATACCCCAATCACAAAAACAGAAAAGTCAGTATAGCTTCCTGGTTAAAATTGTTGATCTTGGAGCCAGACAGACTGGGCTCCAGGACCTCTACTGAAATCCAGGCTCTGCCACTTACCCCCTCCTGGGGATCCTTTCTCTGCATCAGTATCCCCTTGCATGAAACGGGGTGGATAAAAATAGCACCCACAGCTTAGATTGTCACATAAAACTAATAATGTATTTATAAAGTGCTTAGCACATGCCTGGCGCATGAAAAGCACTTCATAAACATTAGCTTTAACGATTCTAATAAAAAGCTAGGTTTATTACTTGCATTTTACCTTGGGAAAGTTAGGCATGCAAAATAAAGATGTATCTTGCCTCCCATGCAAACAAGGTATGTCTTGCCAGTCCAGTTTCTAGGGCTCACAAACCCATTGACTACTTCAGCGTCTAGCTTTGATTTTTGCCTCCAGCCTGTTCATTTCCCCACTTACACTGTGAATAAATAACAGTTCCTTCTTTATAGGTTATTGTGAGCTTTGCATTAAATGCATAGGTAATGCATTCAAATGAAAATGTGTAGCAAAACGCAGACGTATAGTGAGTGCTGGATATATATTATCTAGTACCGCTTTCACAATTCATACCCACAACAGCCCTTTCACGTAGAATTTCAGTCCTATGAGAAAACTAAGATTCAGAGATGTTAAGCTTCGTGACCAAAGGCAAACAGCTTTACGTGGCAGAGCCACCTTATGAAAGGTAGCTTTCCCACCACCCTTCTCCATTTTTTTCATTACTCAGATGGGTTATATTTTCCTTCCTCGTGTCTGTCACTCTCTGAAATTGTCTATTACTTATTTGTATGTCTAGAATTTGTGTTCTAGGAGAGCATGTCGGTGTTTTGTTAAGCCCGGTATCTAGTAAAGTACCTGGCATACAGGAGACTCATAGTTTTCTTGAATGAATGAATGAACAAACGAACAAAGCAGACCCAGATTTTCTAACTCCAAAAACTATACTCCACCTCCATGACAAACTGCCTCTCACAGCCCCATCTTAAATCCTCTTCAAAGGCAGAGTCTTAAGATTCCTTCAGAGACGAGAAGACACCATTCGGTGATTCTCCCACAGGCATCCACACATTTCCGTTCTCACCACGTGGGATTCAAACCCACCTGAAGGCCGGAGTCATAATCAAGCCCTACCAAACTGGCAGGACAGCAGTCTGGTCTCTAATCTCACTCTGCCACATACCAGTTGTGACCTCTGCCAAGTTCCAGGCCCTTTTTCATCCTAAAAAGGGACAATACAGGGTTGCGGTACAGCTCGAATGGATATCATATGTGAATAGGTGTTATGGGGTCGATGGCAGGTATCCAACAAGAGAGAACATCCCTACCTCCCAGTTCCAAGAAGACCCTATTTTTATGGCCCTTGTGGTGCTCACACCTCAATGTGTCCACACTTTCTCTGGTCAACTAGATTCGGAAATCCTGGACAGCAGGGACTGTGACCTTGTTCATCGCTAGGGTCTGCCACCAACAGGTGCTCAGTGAGACTGAGTAAAAATTCTGAGGAATTACACACACATATTACTTTAACCTGACACCTCTAAATAATCTCTGAGTTTATTCTCTCTCCCAAGAGCCTTAATAAAATCACAAAAATAATTGGAATAGAGTGGAAGGGGTCAAAACAACTTCCGGGATTTCTCTCAGCTTTTCTATCCTGCAGTGCCTTGGACCCCTGGAGGGGCAGGAGAAGAGGGTCCAAAGGCACCGGTAGGTGTCCGAATGCTAAGGTGGGCACTCAAGGGCTTGTGGAAATGACCTCCAGCCTCTCAACGTATGATGTCACCTTATTACACCTTCTTGTTGCCTTGTTGGCAAAGACACCAAGGCAAACAAACATGTCAACTTGGCTTAGGACTGCAGCCTACTGATGATGGAAAAAGAAGAAAAGCCCTGTGCTCGCTGCAGGTCAAGTAATGCCTTCTTCATGGAACTCTCATGACGATCAATACCTGTAAAAAATACTGTGTAAGCAAAGTATCCAGCCGTGGTCACATGTGTGTCAGATGACACACATGCACACAGGGATAAAACTGAGCGGTGGAATTTTAGATGGACCATAGCGATATTTAAGTCAAATCCACTCATTTACAGAGAGAAGGAAAGGGCTTCTTTGCCCTGATTATGATCAGGATGGGTGGATAGGTGAGGGAAGAAGCTCAGATCTTTCTAAAGGCTTGAGAAATGGAGGACAGAGTCAGGCTTTCCTTTAATGGCAGCATTGCAGCACATTGGCCAGTGTGGATTCCTCTCCCATGTATGTGAGAATCTGTGATGTTGGCATTTCTATGTTTCCTATACTGACATTGTATAAAGCCCCATAAAATCTAGTGTCATTTAGGAAATCTTTTTGGGATCAGGGAGTTGGACAAAGACTTAAGGAATGAATCTGAGGTGGTCTGGAGAAAGGAAATGATGGGCCTTAATGGTTATTCAAGGCTCTTGACTCCCAAAATCCTAAATGACTCATAAAAACTATATATATATTTTTAATATTAGTAGTTTGGGGAGTCACCAATTATGCAGTGGGTCATAGTTCTGATAGAGGTTAAGCAGCTAATATTTGCCTCCTCCATTCTCTGGCAAAACCTAAGGAATAGAGGGTGGATCTAACTTGTCAGAGAACCCCCAACTGTGAGCTGTCGAACACTTCATTTTACAGGCAATGAAAATTAATCTTGGAAAAGCTAGATTTCCCTGAAAATCACATTACTAGTGGCTGAGAGGGAATTATAACTCAGGGCTTTTTTCACTGTGCAAAGGGGGGGAAAAAATCAGATAGGATTTTCTCCCCACCCCCTAGAAGATTTCTGGTCAGACATCTCCTCTTCTCTTTCCCGCCTCATCCTAACCCTTTCAGATCTGGTTTGAGAAGAGGGCTGAGAAATTCATCCTGGGCGACCCACGGGTCGTGGGGAAGAAAAGCCAGAACCTTTCACGCTAGTGTGCCCTGTGGCTCTTGGGGAGGCGGGCGCACTGCCCAGCTGGCGCCGACCCTCGGGACGGGGAGGGAAGCTGGAAGGGAACCCAGAGAGAAGGGGAGGAGGGGGGCGCTCAGACGGGCTGAGAAAAGGTGTAGCTGCTGGAGAGAAATTAGAGACCTCGGCGCCTCTGGGAAGTAGGACGGTCCAGTTCTCACAAAGCGGCGGGGAGGCCCGGTGCAAACTCCTCTCTCCTAGCCCTCGGCCTTTTGTTGTCGGCCTCTGCCTCTGGCTCCCTCTCATGCCCTCCGGTCCCCCGCCCCCACCCCCGAAGTCACCCCAACTGCACTCATAATATTTTGCTTCGCGCGGGGTCTGTTTTCCACCACCAACTTCCAGGAGTCTCCATGGCGACGCGCTGGGGAGGGAGGCTGCCGCGGCTTTGGAAATCCCAGGCCTGAGCCGCAGGGCGACCCCTGCAAACTTTTCCAGGTCTCCAGGTCCTGCAGGCCTCGAGGAAAAGCACGCTGCACCTGGCCAGCGCACGGTGCCGGGTGCAAGGCTCCCAGGAGCCAGGACTCGCGCCAGCTAGGGCTGCAGCGGCAGAGCCCGAGGGTCGGGGACCACGCAGCTCTCCCTTGACCCAGACGCCCACGCTTAGCAGGTGGTAGGGGTGGGGTCGCGCATGCCCCCCCGCCCTGCGGGCCACACACACACACACACACACACGCCCAAGAAGGGCGAGATGGCCTGGTTTGAGCGCGTGAGTGAGTTTCAATTCCCTGGCCTGTTGCTTCCCGGAGCCCACAGACCCGTTTCAGGGGTCGGCGGCGATGAGCGGCTCCTTCCCCAGGGCCGTACCGGGGAGGAGATCAGAGGTGGGTCCCTGCTCCCTCCGGGGCGCGCTCCAGAGCCACAGGACGTCCCCATGTCTAGACCAAGAGTCAAGTCGGGCCTTGTGCTGGGCTGCAGCCTGCAGACCAGCGTGCCCTGCGGCCGACGTGGCCCAGGGCACTCAAATACCGCTCGAAGGGTACTTTGGCCGCGCGAGCTCAGGGATCTGGAAATCCGGGCGGGCAGTGAGTAGAGGCAGAAGCTTCCAGTTCTGGCTTGGCCGTGCCCCTCTCTAACGCGCCATCCCGTTTAACGAGAAACGACCCTTCTGTTGCGTAGGCGACCAACCGGGCCCCGGCCCACTTTGCACAAGTTCTCGGTGGCCTAAAATTCCACCCACTTTCCCCCCTCGTTCTCGAATTTCCGGGAAACTTGAGTTACTGCGCAACGCTCGCCTGGGCAGGGCAGCCTGGATTGGACTCGCAGGGACATAAATCCTTACCCCCGCTGCCGGCGACCCGCGTGGCGAGGGCGGCCCACGCGGGGCTCTGCACTCACTGCCCCGCCCGCCCCCAGTCGGCTGCGTGGAAGCTGCAACGCGGACGGGATGGGACGCGCGAGCGCCCTAACTGCACACCGCGCGCGAGCCTGACCGTGCTTCCGACGGCGCTTCGCGCGCTCCCCTTTCGCCTGGGGCCGGGGCTCAGCCGCGCCCGCGCAGGGGCTCCCGAAAGCAGCTCGGCTTTGTCGGGCTCCGCGGGGAGCGAGCCGAGCCCAGGGCCCTGGAGGCGCGCGCCGGCTCCCCGGCCTCCCCCCGACGGAGCCATTGTCTTAGCCCTACACTTGTTGAGTATTTTGGAAAAACCCGAGGACTATATTACGGCTCGGTGAACGGAACAAAGGGGCGCGTTTCCGCAGGTCACGTTGAAGTGGCCCCAAGGAAGGCCACTAGAGCCCCGGCCCCAGCAAAACTCTTCTCCCGCGCCCGAGGCACTTCGCGGGGATTTTCCTTTTAAGAGTAGGGGACGGAGGCCCGGCTCAGCGGCCTCTCTGATCTTGGACGCTCCCGACTTCGGGCCAGCACTTGCTGCAATCCGATATTCAAGGCTTTTCGAGATGAAATAATAATAACAACAATAATATTCCTGGTCTAGTCGCGCGCAATCTGCTGTGAAAGGAGCAGAGTCGAACTGCTCCATGGAGCGCTAGTCTCCACAAGCCCGGGAGAAAGGACCTTTACATAACAAGGGAAACTCAGAAGAAAAGCTAATTGGATTAAGTTCTCTGCTAGGGAGGTGAGGGAAAGTTCCTGGACCGGACCGTGCCAAGCCGCACTTCCCTTGACGGTTTTACAAGCCCGAGTGAAATGTCACCTGAGGCTCCTCAAGTCATTTCTGCATGCTGCCATTTCCCAGGAACTTTTGACTTTGAGTTCAGGATGGCGATCCAGGGATGTCTCAGAAATATATCCTTTCCTTATGTAGGAGACATCCTCAGAGCTGGGTGGATGGGGGGAAAGATTTCGGCTTGAAAACCCGCTTGGGGTGTTTGCGGTTGAGGTGGCGGCGTCCAGGTGCCCCCACGACCACAAGCTACATCAAGGACAGAAAACGAAATGTTTCCACAGACTCCTCCCCGGCCCACAGCGGAGACAATACCTCCCTCAGACCTTCCCAAAACACACCGATGGGTTTCAGTCGGGGGGAGGGGCGGGGACTTAAACCTCTAGCTCATCCGCAGAAGGTTTGGGGTGGGGGATGCCCCCAAGTACCTGTGTGGTCCCTTGCAAAGGCCTGGCCACAAACTGTGCAGCTCAAGAATAATTTCGTTCAAGAATATTCGACTTGAAGTTGGGGTGCTCAGGAGTGCTAGTGGTGCCAGCGCATGAGATAAAAATATGCGGGGAGAAGAGACTTTTTTTCCCGCTCTCTCGGCGCCTGCCTTGAGGCTAGAGAAGACACCAGCGGGGCCTGCTACGTCCCTGCAGTCGGCGTGCAAGTAGGGCGACGCCTCTCCTTGCCTTGGTTTATCATAGCATCTAGGAAGGACTGCTTAGGGGCTCAGCCTTTCCCCATCGTCTGGGGACCCAAACTCCCCCGGGGAACTTGGTTATTGAAATCAGAGATGTACAACCACCCGGGAAAAGCGAAGCCCGCCCCCCCAAAGGGGGCAAGGGGCCCCGGGGCCGTGGCGTTAACCTGGAGGGGTCGGAAAGCTTTCTTAAGTGATGGAGGAAGGCGATCTGGGGCGATGCCTGGATGACCCCTGCCACTACCCCACACCCATTTCCAGCCCGCTTCAGGGTGGAGGTGAGGATAGATTGGTGTAATGTTTTGTCTTTGCTCAGGGAAGGGACGCGTCTGTGTGTTAGGGGACCGCAGGGGCTGAAGGCACTTGTTGCTCAGTCTGCTGCAAAGCGCAGCAGCGGATTCTCCCAGGCACCCTCCAGAGCGAGGCATGAAGCTGCGGTCTCGGCCCAGGCTGCGCTCATCTCCTCATTTCTACCTCTCCCCGACCTGTCCTCTGTCTCCCCAAGAAACCCCGAGGCAGCAGTCGAGCCGGGAGTGGCCTGGACTGGTTGGGAGACTGCGGCTGGGGAGGGGGTAAACTTCCAGAGAACTTCTTCCACCTGGAAGGGACGGAGGGAGCAAAACTCAGATCTACAGGTTTAGCGGCTCTTCAAAGGTGCTGGGGTCTGGGAGGTGGGGAGCAGCTAAGGCTCTTTGGGAGAAAGAACCAACACGCGGGGCTTTTTCCTTGGATTCCTTGGCTCCCTTCCTCGGTTGTTATGGAGCGCCGCCACCCAAAACCCGATGCCCACAACCAATTGCCTCCAAACTGCAGTGGCATTTGCAGAGCTCGACGCCGGGCCTCGCCGGCCCCTCTGTGTCCTGCGTCCCTCCAGCTGGGTTACAACCCTCAGAGCAGAGCGCGACTTCGGGCACCCGTTCCGGGGCGATGAGACTACACGCCGCCTCGGACTCCCGAAGCTCCCACCTCCCGTGCGGCGCGGATTCCCCAGGACCACCGGGTTCGCCGCCACCACTTCCTCCAGCTGCATGTCCCCACGGGCCGGAACTTCGGTCCCCACCTCCTGGGCGCTGTGCGAAGTCGTCACCCTCCCCCGCCTTTAGGGCGTTCGGCTCGGCTTCCCGGCCCTCGCCACCAGCCCCGGAGTGCACCGCTATTCCCCGGCCCGCAAACTCCGGGGAGGAGCCGGGCCCGGGAGGGGCGGTCTGCTCGCGAAGTTTCTGCAAGTGGCACCTCGAGCTCGCCGCGAGCCAGCGCATCTTTATGTAACTTTGTACCCAGAGCAAGCGAAAGCGCGCTCCATAACGCGCGCGCGCGCACGCTCACACACAATCGCACACTTCCACGCATCTACTTACACATGCATACACACGCATGCACACACACTGCACAGAGGGCCGGACTGAAAACTTCTGCTCTTTCTCCGTTATTTCCTGGGGTTCCACTGTCAAGTTGAACCGTCTGAACTTTTTGCAACTCTTTCTAAAGTTCCCCCTTCTCCCTCCTCCTTCCCTCCTAATCTCTCCCCTCCTCTCCCCCCACCCCACCCCCGTAAGACTAACCTGTGGAATCCATGTCGGGTTCCTCCAGTAACCCACAATGCATGCTCTTCCCATGGACAGCACAGGCGCCCCCCAAAAATCCTGATGTTTTGGGGATCCCCTGTGCTAGAGATGCCCAGGGAGAAAGGGAATGAGGGAGGGGGAAAGGAGAGGGAGAAGCAGAGAGGGAGAGGGCAAAAGGATAAAAGAAGAAAGGAAAGAAAAGAAAGAGAAAGAAGAGGGGAAAAAAAGAGGAAAGAGAGAAGGGAGAGAACGTGGAGAAGGGGGAGAGAGAAAGAGCTAGCGAGCACGGGGACACTCAGTAATCCAGCCGGGCAAAGCCAAACCCGTCAAAATGTTTGCGGATGTTTCATGGGAAAAAGCATCATTTTATAGGAGCCCCGATGGGAGCAATGTCATTGATAGGCCAGCCGGCCTGATGAATGGCCGCTCGTCAGATGGGGCCGTGGCGAGGCGCACTGTGAAGCCCATTGTGGGCCTGTTTTGAATAAGAAAAGCCGCCTCCGAAAAGGGGGGCTCCGAGCGACGCAATCCCAGCCCTCCGACTTCCCCCTTCTATTATAGCATTAGAAACGTTTTTCTTATTTAAAGTTCCAGAGGCCTTCTCCAGCCTTCGCCGGGCACTCATTATAGGCGAAATCAAAATTGGCTTAGATGTGCCCTCCTCCCCTCCCCCTCCCGCGACCCGGCCCGGCGCAGGCATTTAGGGATGGTGCGGGGGGCGGCAGGGGACTCCGAAGAGCCTGGGGAATCACCTCCTGCGGCCACGAGTGGGCCCTCACTCCCTTTCCTTTCTTCTTGTGCCCCCCCCCCCATTTGGTCTTGGGTTCGATTTTGGATGGGGCCCTGGGAATGGGGGAGAGTATAGCTTGATTCCCACGCAGATCCGCGGACACGCGTGGGATGGAGGGGCCTGAACTGCAAGCTGGATGGGAGGAAGGGGTGGGGGCACTGCACTTCTGAAACCCCACCCCCGCCTGGACGGCAAGAAGGCTGCTTGGCAGGGAGGGAGGAAGGGTGCTGCTTGCTTCCTCCAGAACGTTCCCTTTCTTCAGGGTCCATCGCCTTCACACTGCCACTCTCCTTTCCCTGTGCCTCTTTCCCTCTCTGCCGGTCTCCCGCTCTCTGACTCTTTCTCATCCGCTATGTCTGTTGGCCTCTATTTCTGCTTCTTTGGCCGCTTCTCTTTCTATCCAGCCCCTGCCCCCACGTCTCTTTGTGTCTCTGCCCCTCTCTGTCTCTATCCTCCTGTGTCTCTCTGGGCTCACCCTCACCCCCATCCCCCCCCCAGCCTCTTCCCGTAACTCTGTCTGTCAGTCTGTCTGCATCTCAGTTCCTCCCTCCCTCCTTCCCTTCTCCCCCCAAGCAGTCTCGAAGTTTGTGAGAAGAGCCGGCGTCCAAGCGGGGACGCGGTTTTCCCAGGGACCCCCTCCCCGGTGGAGTTTAAAGTGCAGAGAGAGGGGGGCGAGGGGCTGGGGGGCCTGGAAGTGGAAGTGGGGGGGGGGCACACTGCATCTCTGCGGGCCCCGATAAAGTGGCCATTCGCGGGCCGGCCGCTCTGTGATTAGAATATGAATGGGGCTCGGCGGGCGGAAGAGAAAGGCGGATTACCCCGGGTGCTTTGACCATGGACAGAGGCAGTGCCGGCCCGGCCGGGGCGGGGGCGGGGCGGGCAGGGTCCCTAACGCCGGGCGGGGGCGTTTCTAACCCCAGACCCCAGGCTGTGCGCGGCTCCCCGAGGCCCTTCGAAAAGGCCTCCCCCCAAGTCTGCCTCACACCCTCCCCCGCAGCAGAGCTGTGGGACAGTCTGGGGGTGGGGGGTGGGGACCAGCACGTGCCGACGCGCCGAGTTAAGGTCACCGTGCGGGAGGACTGAGGTGGCGCCGGCTGCGGCTAGACGGAGCTGGGGTTTGGCAGATTCCAGTGCCGGGATCGAATTCCAACTCGGTAGATTCCTTACTCTTTCTTGGCCTCAGCTTCCTCGTCTGTAAAATGGGGCAAAGATGCCCCCTCTCAGGTTTGTGGGAAGATTAAATGAGGCAGTGGATGTAAAAAGAGCCAGGCATGTGGTGTGCCCTCTGCCTGGAACTCTGTCATCTCCCGCCTTCTCAAATACCTCGCTCCCAGCTGAGTGTCGCCTCCTCGGAAAGGATGACCCTGACCGCTCTGCGTGAGGGTTCCCTCCAGCTGCCCTGCCCTTCCCCCGGCTCATTATTCCGTTTGTTTCTACTGCTGTGAAGGTTGGAACTTCGTTTTGTGCACTGTCGTATCCCAGAACGGCGCTCAGGAAAGACTTCTTTGCGGCTGCACCGGTCACTGTAAGGGAAATGGGTCGATGAAAACCTTCGGCAACCCAAGGCAACAGTGGCGGTCACCGCGTATCCTCCTGCTGTGCGTGGCGACAAAGACCGCAGGATTCTGAGTCAGAAGACCGGAGCGGCTGAGTCCACCTCGCAGCCTCAACTTCTCCCTCAGTGAAATGGGGCGAATGGGAAGTCTCCTTCAGCCGGCGACAACCGCCTAACCCGTGGCAGAAGATGCGACAGGGCTCTTGGGCAGGTGCATTCTGGAGGCAGCGCGGAGTGCGTCACCAGGGCCGAGAGCTGCCACCACCTGGAGTGCTTCGCGTGCCCGGAAAACCCCTGAGGGAGTCGGGGAGGGGGAGGAGCCCATGAGACTATGATTACGGTTGTCGTTATTATTCTTACTGTCTTTGTAAGTGGAGGCGCGGACGGGACGGGCTCTAGCGTGATGGCTGAGGCTAAAGAACCAGGCGGAGGAGAGGCGAGCCCGGGCGGTGGGCCTGCCCGGGCCACGCGGGACGCGCTCCTCACCCAGCCCCTTGGTCCAGCTCCGCCTGACCCAGGAGGGCGTGGCGCCCCAGGCGTGACCGTGCCGCAGCACCAAGGAGCTCAAATAAATGAAAATAAGCTCATTCGCTTGGCCGAGTTTTATTGCTCACATACTATGTGCCTGACACTGTTCTAGGAACTATTCTACAGTGTGCCTGATACTATTCTACGAACTATTCTAGGGATACAGTGCTGAACAAGAAAGACTTTTAAAATGTCTGCTCAGGGGAGCAGATGTAGCTCAATGGCTGAGTGCCTGCTTCCCATGTTTGAGGTCCTGGGTTCAATTCCCCATACCTCCTATAAAATATATATATACATACGCACACACCCTCATGGCACTTAGATGGGAGTGAGGAGAAAAAGATAATAGAAAATTAGATGATGTAGTAGGTCCACTTGATAGATGTTACTCGGGGAGGAGGAGTCTTCAGATCTTCAGAGAGGGCTTCCCTGAGAAGGTGACACATGACTATAAATACTGCTTTCTAGGGGCTGGGGACAATAGTGTGTTCATTTGTGAAAATTCATTAAGCTGTGTATGCTTTTGATTCTATGCACTTTACTGAATGTATTTTTTAAGCGTCAGTAAAAAGTTTGCTTAAATTTTATGCTAACATTACAATAGTAATAGCTATCACTTTGAGCATTTTATTTTGTTTTTTTATTCATTTATCCCCCCCTTGCTGCTTGTGCTCACTGGGTTAGCTAACCATGCCGTGCGGGCGGGCTTGCCTTCACCAGAAGGCCCCGGGAACCGAACCCGGGGCGTCCCATATGGTAAACGGGAGCCCTACTGATTGAGCCACAGCCGCTTCCCTGAGCATTTTAAATTACTCTTTATGTATTGACTAACCAGGTGCTTCCACTGTGATAGACATTTTCCATGCATTATCTCCTTTAATCCTCAAAATACAACATATAGGTACTCTTGTTGTCCCCATTTTTAGAGGTGGCGATCTCGCTCTTGCCAGATAATGCGAAGCCGACAGTGAAGGAGCAGTCCCTAACCTCCAGAAGCTCACCATCTAAGGTGAACATAGTGCAGTGGGGGGTGGGGGTGGGCGGGGAGTGCGGAAATTAAGAGGAGCCACTCAGTCCAGGAGGCTGGTGTCAAGGTAGACAAGTGATAACCAAGCCAGGAGCTGAATTAACCAGCCAGGTGATGGGTTTGGGGGCTGGGCCTGGAGTGGCTGGGCCTGAAAAAGGAGGAAGGAGTGGGGGGGGGTTGGGGGAGGTAAACAGGGGCCAGATCAGGAGGCCCTGCTAAGAAAGTATCCTGGGAAGGTTTTCAGCCTACAAAAATGGACTTGCATTTCAGAGACATGCCCCGTGGCTGCAGCGTGGCAGCAGGATGGGGGGGTGGGGGTTAGCTGGAGGTAGGTGGTGATTGTTGGGAGAGAGGGATCATGATGGCCTGAAATAGGGACGTGACAGGGGAGGGCGGGGAGCTGTGAATGGTTGAGGAGGTACTCAGGAGGCCACATCCACCAGCTGTGGTGTTGACCCGATGTGGGGAAGGAGGGTTGATGTCCATATTTCTAACTTAGGCACTGAGGAGACGCTGATACCATTCCCTGAGATATTGGGGAAGGGGGAGACATGGAAGGATGGAGGGAAGATTTGGCAACAGGATGGAAGCGCCTGTGAAACTTCTCATTATCCAGGGAGCAAGGGTAGGCAGGCAGCCCCACAAGGGACATGGAGCTAGTAGCTCTGCAAGTGTAGACCTGGGAGCCGCTAAAGATATGGGTGTGGATAAATGAACAGAAGAAAAGAGAAAGGTGTGCGAAAGATCCTTTGAGCTCTACCTCCACTTCTGTAGTTTCCATACTACCCCCACCCTAACACTCACTTCTCTTTACTTTAATTATTCACTTTTCTGATGCAGTAGATGGTATTGCTTGTTCATTATTCCTTCCCTCTCCCCTTTTCCATGGCTTCCCTGCCCCAGTGATTTCGGGCTTGGCCATTGGCTTACTTTGGCCAAGAATATGTGAGTGGACAACATATTTCACATCCAACCAGAGGCCTTAAATGTGTGTGGGTGGTTTGGCTAGCACTTGTGGGCTCATGACTCGCCTTGAGCAAGCCCCAGGTAGAGCCATGGCCCTGCAGACCTGTGAGCAAGAAATTAATGTTTGCTCTTATAAGTCTTTGAGAGTGGTTAGTAATAGTCTTGTCATCTCAAATGAGAAGGCAGATGTTTCAGTCAAGATTTACAACATTAATGCTTTCTTCTTTAAGATGGTAAGACTACCGCAAACAATAGTTAACATTGAACATTTACTGTGCACCATTCTAAGTGTTTAAATGCATTGCTTTAGTCAATCCTCATAACAATCCTGTGAAATAAGAGCAATTATTATCCCCGCTTTACATTGGAGGCACAGAGAAATTAAATAACTTGCCCAAGGTCACATAGGAGGAAGGGCAGAGCCAATCAACTGAATACAGCAGTCTGCTTCCAATTACATACACAGGCACACAATCTTAGCCACTCATGCTCATGGTCAAATCATCTTTAAAATGTCAATTTCAAGCCTCCTCCCTCTAAACAATGACCGCCTATCTTACATTTCATTTACTCCCAAATTCTTCATCCTTATCACTATGTCAGCCTTCTCATGTCCATACTTACCTAGTGTATCAGAATTATGTTCATTCGCAAATAAAGGATTTTCTCACCCAGGAAGAAGTCCAAATCTGGGTAGTCCAGGAGTGTTACAGATCTCAGCAGTGACATCTTTCCATCATTCTACTCTGCTTTCCTTGGAGTATAGGCCTTATGATGGAAAGATGTCACTGCAAAATGTCTTGCAAGTCAAAGTTGCAAGACGGCTGCTACAGCTCCAGGTATTTACATCCACATTTCAGACAGGATGAAGAAAGAAGATAAAAACAGGAAGGGGCAGCAATTGTAGCAGTGGAGTAAAACCTTTCTCAACATATTTATCATTTCAGAAAATTGTATTTGTTAGCTATTCTTATTTGCAAGGGAGTCTGAATAAGCAGTATTTTCAGCCAATCACATTGCCACTGCAAACGAAACTGGAGCTCTGTTAATAAAAAAGAAGAGGTAATGCATATTGGATAAGCACATGGTGTCTCCACAGCCAGATTCGATTCTCTGAGGGACTTCCTGAAAATATTCCTCTCTCCTGCCCCATCGGATTTTCCCTTCTGGATCCTTACCATGAAGATTTTAGCATCCTCCAGTATCCCCTATTTTTAAAATCTTTCTCTTGCCCTTATATTTTCTATTTCCTCAATTCTCTGCTTCCCATCATAGAGAAACTTCTGGAGTTATTTACAGTCACAAACTCTGCTACTTCATAACCCATACTCCCCTAAACCTACTTCCATCAGGCTTCCATCTCCACCACTTCACTGAGGCTGTTATTGTCACAATCACCAATCACCTCTATGTTGCCAAATCCAGTTATTGTTTTTCTCTTCATTATATTCAAACTAACATTTAACCCAGTTGACTATTCACTCCTTCTCTTGGCTTCCAGAACTCTACACTAGTTTTCTTCTTCTAGTTTTCCTCTTGTGTTACTGGCTGCTTCTCTCATTCTCTTTTCTGTTTCCTCTTTCTCTTCTTGATCTCCAAAAAGCTGGAAGCTCTAGGCCATGGACTTAGGACTTTCTTCTCTTCCTTTGTTACACATTTTCCCTAGGTAATTTCATCCAGTCCCACGGCTGTCAGGGCCTTTTATGCTAATGATCCCTGGGCTAGAATGGAATATTTTCCAGCAAATATCCACTCACCTTCCTTTCCTTATTGGAGCAGAGTATTCTCCCTTGTTCACTGTCTTTGGGCTTGGCTATATGACTCGCTGGGACCATGCGAGAGGACGTGATGTAAGCAGAGGCTTAAAACGTGCCTACGCAATTTGTCATGCTCTTGCACTTCTGCCATCATCACGAGGACAGTTATATCCAGGTATCTGCTGGTTCAAGGAGAATGGAGTGATCTTTGGAGCAGACCTGAACCCAACTCACAGTCTGGAGCCAAGTATAAGTGACCCACAGCTTGAAACAGCTGTCCTAGACCACAAGCAGACCTGTGTCTGAGGAAAATAAATGCTTTTTATTAAAAACTTCTGAGTCTGGGCAGTTTGTTATATAGCATTGTTTCAGCAATAGCTTACTGATAACACTCTCACTCCCCCTTTACATCTCTAACCCTAATCTTTCCACAAAACTCCAAATTTATACATGCAAATGCCAATTTTGCAATTGACATCTACACTTGGATGTGCAATAGGCATTTCAAACTTTACATGGTCAAGAAGATCTATTCGTTTTGCCCCAAACCTCTTTTACCCCCACTTTAGTAAATAGCATCCTATTGTTCAAGCTAAAACACAATAATTTCTTCATTCTTCTCTTACTCTCATCCCCTACCTCCAAAGTACCAGCAATTCCTGTTTACTTAACTTGGGACATACATCTTTCTTGAATCTGTCCTTTCTCTTTATCTCCATTGCTACCCCTCTTTTTCAAGCCACCTTAACCATTTGCCTGGATTATTGAAATAATCCCAACTCGTCTCTCTGCTTCCATTCTTGATCTTGTCTTCACAGTGGCCAGAATGCTTCTTTAAAAAGGTTAACTCAATAGCATCACTCCCCTGCTTATAATCCTGCAGTGGTTTCCCACTGGACTTGGAATAACATTCAAATTCCTTGTCACGGCCTGCAAGGCCCTGATGGAGCTGGGCTCTGTCCACCTCTCTGGCCCTCTCTTCACCTTGCTCACCATGGTCCAGCCACATGGTCCCTTCTGTTTGCCAACACTCTAAACTCATTCCTCCACTCCCACCTCCAAGCTTCACACAATGACTCCTTCTTATTAGTCAGGGCAGTTTGAAGATAATCTCTTCAGAGAGGCCTTCTCTGGCCACTCACTCCAAAGCAGAACCTCCCCTTTTCCTCCACCCTAGTCCCTCCCTCTCTCACGTCTTTCTCTGTTTTATTTTCTTTAGAGACCTCACCACCATCTAAAGGTATTTGCCTGTTTCCCTATTCACTGTGTGTCTCCCCACACCATAATGTAAGACGCTGTCCTTGTTCACCACTGTCACCTCTGTGCCTAGACAGCACTTACTGAGCGCTATGAATGGCCCGTCCCACTGCTCTGACTGGTAGTGGATGAAGTGCACCCATGGGAAGCTGGAATTCCTCTTGCTGCAAAGTCACTGGGCCCGAGTTTTATACTTGGCATAGCGCTGAAAGGGTCTTACTTATTCTAAGTGAAAATCAGATAGAGCCTTGTACATTCTAAAAATAAAATCTAAAGCACAATGTCTACTCTTTACAAATCTCCAAAACATGTGCACATGTATATTTTAGAATTGCATTATAAGTGGGTCTAAGCCTGGGATCAACTTCAGTAGAGCAGCCTCTGCCGAGTAAGATATTCATTCTTTCTTTCTTTCATTCTTCCAGTCATGTGCAGGCTCTTCTCTAGGTAGAAGTTCTCAGGGGTGAACTAGATAGACAAGGTTCCTGCTCCCTCTGCACCCCAGAATTTACACTCAGGTGGAAAGGTTTGGCAATACACAAAGAAACAAACAATGAACAAACAAGCCAAAGTGTTCCTTCCTTCATGGATCTTATAATACAGGGAAGACTTAAGTCCTACCCTATGTTTGTTAATGATTCACTTGCTAATTAGTTAATTAATACTTCAACAAACATTGTCTGAGCACCTTCCATGTACCTCTGCTAGGGTTGGGGAAAAATAGTCCAATGACTGCATTCATCTTCAGTTTGTTTTGGTTGGATGAAGGAGAAAGGCAAGAAGAATTATAAGCTGGCTAAGTGCTCTAAGGGACCCAGCTTACCCTAAGGGCTGAATTGATTTCTGCCCACAACTGCCATTTAAAGCCAGAAAATGCAGAAAGATATCCAGTATGGAGAGCTGTTAAAAATGTAGCAGCTTAGAACCCACAGGACACTGCTTCTCAAACTTTGGTGTGCAGAGAATCAGCTGGAGAACTTGTTAACTATCTATGTTGGTGAGTCCTGTTCTTAGCAGTTCTGATTCAGAAGGTCTGTGGTGGGCTCAATAACATGTATTTTTAAAATTTTAATGAAAATTTCAAATATTAATAAATATAAACAAAGGGGGAATAGTACAATGAATTCCCATGTGACCATAAGGCAGCTTCAATTGTTATCAACATGTGGCCAATGTTGTTCCATCTATACTTCCCCCCATTACTCTGTGTCCCCACCCCACTGGTTTATTTTCAAGCAAATTCCAGACGTCATATAATTTCATCCATAAGCATTCTTCATATATATCTCTAAACTATAAGGACTTTTAAAAAACACAACCTAAATACCATTAGCACACCTAAAATATCAATAATTCCATAACCATCAAATATTGGAAGGAAGGAAGGAATTTCCATTTAAGAGAATTACAAGATAAATAACCACCTTGCCATTTCTATTAAGTTCTAGAACCCTAACTCAAATGACCCAAATAACAGAAAGTCTGGTTGTAGGGTGATTCCAAGTTTGGCTAATTAGGATGCTAAAGAATGTCATCATGACCCCAATTACCTTCCACACTTCTCTCTGTTATTGTCTGGCTCTTGTCCTCTGCTTACCTTTCCTCATGATCACAGAATGCTCATAGTTGCTATAAGCATTATATTCTCTCTTACACGCTCTCCCAAAACTGGAAGGAGGAAAGAGTGTATGTCCTACTTCCATCCTTTGTTTAAGAATAGGAAAACTTTCTCAAAAGCCTTCTGGAAGACCTTCCCTCTGTCCAATCAGACAATTGATTCACCTGTCCATTCTTTATCCAATAATAGGCAAAAGGCAAGATGAACCAAAATTCTCCCCTGGGGCTTGAGAGAGATCCATCTTTTTCTGAAACATATGGTGTCTTAGTTTCCCAGCTGCTATGACAAATACCACACAATGGATTGGTTGAAACAACAGTAATCCATTGTCTTACAGTTTTAGAGGCTGGAAATTGGGGTCAGAGGTGCTCTAACTGGCAATTCTTGGGTTTCCTAGCTTTCCCAATAGCGGGTGATGTCCTCTCTTTTCTCTTCTGGCTTCCCTGAGTCCTTGTGGCTTTCTCTTTTATAAAGCCTTCAGCAGAAGGTTTAAGACCCATCCTGATTCAGTTGGCCATACCTTAACTAAAATCAACATCCTCAAAAGGTCCCATCCACAATGGGTTTGCACCCACAGGGTTGGGTTAAGATTAAGAACGGTTTCCCCCTGGGATACATAACTGAATCTGCCACAGTCTGACATGTCCTTCCCACATGCAGAATACATTCATTCCATCACAACATCCCAAAAGCCTTAAGCCTTTTTAGAACAACTGTAATTCCAAAGTCTCATCAAAATCAGTTATGGATGTGATCCATCTTTGGGGAAAATTCCTCTCTCGGTGCGGATCTGTGAAACCTAGAGAACAAGTTATCTGCTTCCAACATACAATGAAGGGACAGACATAGGATAGACATACCCATTCCAGAAGGTGGACATTGGAAGGATAAGAGGGGTCACAGATCCCAAACAATTCTGAAACACAGCAGATCTAATTCCATTAGATCTCAAGTTCTGAGAGCAATCTTTGGCTTGATGTTTTGTCCTCCTGGCCTGCTGGAGTGGCAGCCCCACCCTTTCATAATACTTGCACAGCTGCCGTGCCCTCTGTGGAAACTGGGGCGCAGGCCTCACCCTCCGAGCATTGGAAAGGTGGTGAGGATCTCTGTGAATGCTGGGGCATAGACCCCATCCTCTCTGAGCACTGGGATGGTGGACAGACTCTCCAGGAATGCTGGGCATAGGCCCCACCATCTCCTAACATTAGGGTAGCAACACTCTCTCTCAACCTCAGAGGATAAGGCCTGCCCCCTCCAAGAGCAGGGACAGACCTGCTCTTTCCACATGCATTGGTGGGCTCACTTTCTTGGCCCAAGGAGATCTTTTTGGTCCAGACCTTGGCTTCTATGTTTCTGCCCTGGAAGTCATTCTTCCTTCAACTCATCCTTCCTTTGTCTCTTTAAGGCAGTACTTCTGTTCATGAAAGTTTTGAAAAAACCTTGTTGGCTTTGCGTGACGTTCAAGAGAGTTCAAATCATCAGACAGAAGGACTTTCCATGGATCCTTCCTGAATAACTGCATTTCCAATCCTGACTTCCTCTGAGATGTATGATTGTAACCATGTTCAGCCACATGCTCTTAAGCAAAGGGTTGTTGGATTAAACCCTCACTTGGAGCCTTGTTCTCTGGGGTCCCTCTTCCTGGAAGCTCAGGGAAGGGCCTGATACAGCCACTTTTGGCCCTAGTCTCAGAACGCACTATCTGGATAGGCTGAGAGTTTTTCAAAACAAACAATTTCTGGTTACTTTGTGTTTAAGAGTTTAATTCTCACCTTATCCCTTTCTGCTTCCACTATACTACAAGCTGAAAGGAGAAACTGGATCGTATCTTCCACACTTTACTTGGAAATCTCCCCAGCTAATTGCTTACAAGTTCCACTTTCTAGCCAACATTAGGACATAATGCAGCTACCTTCTCTGCTGCTTTATAACAAGGATTGCCTTTCCTCCAATACAACATTCATCATAACCTTCTAAGGCCTCACTGGACGTATCTTTTAGCATCTATATTTCTACCGACAGTGTCTTCAGCTCAATCTAGGATATTTCTATCACGGGCCTCACAGTCTTCCATCCTCTACCCATTACCCAGTTTCCACATTTTAGGTTTTTGTAATAGCACCACCCCAATCCTGGTACCAAAAACGATCTTAGTTTCCCAGCTGCAGTGACAAATACCACACAAAGGGTTACCTTAAACAACAGGAATATATTGTCTTACAGTTTCAGAGGCTGGAAGGCTGGATCTTCCCAGGGTCAGTAGCATTCTGGATGGCCGGCAATTCTTGGCTTTCCTGTAACTTGGTGATGTCCTCTCTTTTCTGGCTTCCATTGACTTCCAGCTTCTGGCTCTTCCCTGTGGATCTCTTTTATAAAAGGATTAAGGCCCATCCTAATTCGGTTAGACACATTCCAACTAAAAAACAACATCCTCAAAAGTTCCCATCCATAATGGGCTCACACCCATAGGAATGAATTTAGATTAAAAACATTTTTTTTCTGGGGCACATAACTCAATATACCACACATTGTTACAGGTACGTGAACAAAATCTGTGTTCTGTTACCAAGAAGAAATGGAGGAATGGTTAGGCAATCAGTAGTGCTTGCCATTCTGTTTAAAAGAGAATCAGTCTTATATGTCCTCGACTCATAAAATATACATTTTTCCATGAGTACCTTCTGTCCAGGGCCTTGCCTTCCCAGATCACATGACTTCCAACTTTCCACTGTTTGATTCCCATTAACATGTCACTTGTGAGAAATAATATTCACAGAGCATGGCATAAAACTTTGTGCTCCACTTATTTCTCAAGATAAAATCTTCAAAGCTGGGTTCTGTGGCTTATGTCCCCACCCCTGCAAAACTATCTCCCTCTCTTCCTGTTCATAAGAAGAATTGATTTATGGCAGCGAAATTCTTAACTCTTGATATGCATTGCTTTTCACGTAGCAGACAGGTGATACTCAGGCAATGTGTGTTGAATGAATGAATGAATGAATATCTGCTTTAAAAATGCATAAATGGTTGGGGAAAATAACTTACACATTTGATCCAATTCCAACAGAAATTCCAATGTGATTTTTAAAATAAATTTATTTTCTTTATTTTTAAAGGAGTTTTAGATTACATAAATATTACATTAAAAATACAGGAGATTCCCATATACACCACCCTCTCCCCTCCCACACTTTCCCCCATTAACAATATCTTTCATTAGTGTGTTACATTTGTTACAAATGATGAACATATATTGAAGTATTACTACTAAGCATCGTCTATAGTTAGCATTATGTTTTACACTTCGTACTGCAAAATTTTATAGGTTTTGACAAGATGTACAGTGAGTGGCTTGTATCTGTCATTGCAATATCATGTAGAATGATTCCAATGTCTCAAAAATGCCCCAATGTACACCATTCTTCCCTCTCCCTCCCCTCAGAACCTCTGGTGATGAATGTCTTTATTATTCTAGTAATGAAAGAACTTGTAACATTAAAATACAGTGGTCCAATGTGATTTTAATTCACCTGGAAGTGTAAATTGGTAGGACTTAGTAAAGAAAAATTTTTATCTATCTTTCATATGTTATTTTTGCCTTTGTTTAAGTAACACGTGTAATACGTTTACTTTAAAAAATCATACAAGGGTGTATTAAAAATTAATGATCTCCCACCCCTCCTCCCATTTGATCCTATTTTTGTAGCATATAGTAATAGTTTGGTATATGTGATTCTACAACTTTCTCTATGCTCAAACATAACAAATTAATCATTGGATAAGAATATTTCATAGTTTGGTTGTAATTTTTCCAATCCTTTCCTTAATGAAGGTAGTGCAGATGTTTTCTGTTTTGTTTGTTTTGCCATTACAGATAATGTTACAATGGACCACCCGTGATGGTTTGGAGCTGCATGTACCCCAGAAAAACATGTTCCTAAACTTAATCCATTCCTGTGGGTGTGAACCCATGGTAAGTGAGACCTTTTGATGAGTTACTTCAGCTAAAGTGTGGCCCACCTCAATCAGGATGGGTCTTAATCCTATTACGAGTCCTTTATAAGCAGAATGAAATTCTGACAGAGAGAAAGAGAGAGAAAGTCACAGAGGAAGCAACCAGAAGCTGAAATCAAAGGAATCTGGAACAGAAGGGAGAGGCAGGAGAGGCTGCCATGTGCATTACCATGTGACAGAGGAGCCCAGGATCAAGGATTGCCAGCAGCCAGCCCCAGAATGCCACAGTCTTCAGGGAGAAAGCATTGCTTTGATGATGCCTTGATTTGGACTTTGTCCTGGTTTCAAAACCATAAGCTCTTAAATTCCCATTGTTTAAACCAACTCTTTGCATGTTATTTGCTTGAGCAGCCTAGGAAACTAAAACAGCGTCCTTGTACATAATTTTTAAGTAATGGTGCTTTTATTTCTATTCAACAGATTGGATTCACGAATTCTATTCACGAAGTGGATTGCTCGATTATTTAATATTTTAATAAAAACAAATGGGCTGTTTTCCCCCAAAAGTTTAACAGTTCACACTGTTCTGCTAAGTCAGTATTCCCATCCATTTCTTCTCTTTACCTTTAAAAGTTTACACTTTCACTACCAATTGAATAACTTCATATGTAGCTTCTGCATGCTACATGTACTTGCATGTACTAAATGTTACTACTTTTTAAAAAATTTAGCCAAATATGGAGTGAAAACGATGTGTCATTGCTGTTTTATTTTATTTTATTTTTTTTAAAGATTTTATTTATTCATTCATTTATCCCCCCCTTGCTGCTTGTGCTTGCTGGGTCAGCTAACCACGCCGTGCGGACGGGCTTGCCTTCACCAGGAGGCCCCGGGTTCGGTTCCCATATGGTAAACGGGAGCCCTACTGGTTGAGCCACGGCCGCTTCCCCATCATTGCTGTTTTAATTTGTGTTCTCTTGGAGCTAGTGAGGTTCAGAACATTTTCTCACAGATACTTGAATTTTGCATTTTGTCCTTTGTGAGTTGCTTTTTCTTATCCTGTGTTAAGCAACCTCTAAAATGGTTCCCAGTGATCCCTGCCTCCTGGTGTTCACACCTTAGTGTAATTCTTTCCCCTTGAGTGTGAGCCAGGCCAAGTGACTCATTTCTAATGAATAGAATGTGGCAAAAGTTGATGGGATGTCATTTCCAAGATTAAGTTAAAGGAAGCTTAAATAGTCTTGAACAAACTGGTAGTAGTAATTTGGTCTTTAAGGACACTGCCATTGAGAGCTCAAAAGGAAGGAAGGCTCATGTTACTGGAAACTGGAGAAAGGGGATCCTTGTTATGTAGTGACAGAAATCTCTGGGTGGCTCATAAAGTTGCAGTTGAGGTTATGGTCATCTTAATGCTCAGTAAGCTGGATGTTCAAGATGGTTCCTCGTGGTTGCAAGTTGATGCTGGCTGTAAGTTGGGAACTCAGCTGAGGCTGTCAACTGGAACACTACACATGGCCTCGCCATATAGCTTGAGTTTCTCATAGCATAGTAGCTGGGTTCTGAGAGGGAGTGTATCAAGAGCAAGTGTTCCATGAGGCTCAGGCAGAAGCTGGAAGACCTTCTATGACATAGCCTCGGAGATCCCAGAATGTCAGTTCTGCTACGTTCTATTGTTTAAGTAAGTTACTAAGACCAGCCCAAATTCAAGGGAAAGAGAATTAGACTCTGCTCTGGCTGTGAAGGTTATCTTGGATAAGGAAGGGATGAATTGATGCAAGCCATCTTTCAAGACTATCAACCACAAATCAAAGTACATAAACCATGAGATTTCAGAATCCTTGAGATAAAAGGGAGAGAAAAAATCAAGCCATGTACAAAAGATCTGGAATTTGAATGGAACATCAGACTTCTTGATAGTGACAATATAAGCCAGAAGATGATGGAGGAATGCTTTCAAAATGCTAAGGACAAATTAATTCCACCTTAGAATTCTCTATCCAGCTAAACTTGATCAAATAGGAATAATAGTGAAAATATTTTAAGGCATGCAAGGTTTTAAAAATTTTACTTCCCATGCACCTTTTAATCAGGAAGCTGTTGGAGGATGCACTCTACCAAAATAATGGAATAATCAAGAAAAAGAGGACATGGGTTCCAGGAAGCATGAGTTCCAACATAGGAGAGAGGTAAAGGGATATCTCCAGGATGTTGGTTAATGGAAGCATCAGAAGTATAGCTAAGTAATGGGCCTAAAGAGTAACCAGTATAGATATAGATATAAAGAGTGGAAAGAGGGTTCAAGGTTAAAAATAGAGCTGATAGATTGCCTGATAAGTGCAACTTACACTGAGAGCAACTTTATCCTTCTTTCTTCAGAGAATTTTGGAATAATTGGTGATAGGTATATAGAAAACTAAGGAAAAGAAAAAACAGGGATTTTTTTCTCCCAGGAAAAAAATTTAAAAGTTGTATGAGAAAGGAAATCTAATTATAGTATACTAATTGGTTCCGCAGTGAGCACTATTTATACAATCATGATCATGTAAACACTATTAAATAAACTAGAAATTTTACTGTAATTATATGAGAGGGTGAGATAGGGGGAGTGGAGATGATAATATAAAGGGCACAATCCTCACCTTCTTTAGCAGAAGGTCAATAGATTATAAAAATGGTAATTATTGAAAAGTTTAGAGGCAAATGAAAATAGCAAAAAGAATTGAAAGTGGGGCCAATGAAACTCATGGAGCCATTTTTCTTTATTTTAATGAGGACAGGGATTTGAGTTAATCATTTCCTCAGTTCATGTCACAGTACCATAATAAAGGCTTTCAAGGATATTTTGTGTAATTAACATTTATTTTATTTTATATTTTCCCTTTAATGCTTATTTCCTATTTTTCCTCCCCCATCTTTAAGAACTCACATTTTTGGAATATGCCCTTAGACATATTTTTAAAAAGACAATAGTGCAGGTTTGTAGTTATATGTTTAAATGTACATAAGTGATGTTATTCTAGAGATATTATTGTTTCTTTTTTCACTCAGCTTTATTTTTAAGATCAACATGGTGCAATAACATCTATTTCACTTCTTCTGGATGTTCCCTATTATTCTATGTGCACATCCATTTCATTTTACTAATTCATTTTCCACCTCTCTGCTTCCACATGTAAAACTGATGGATGTCCTTGTACATGACATGAATGGACCTGTGAACGTTTCTAGAGAGTATAAACCATGAGTGGGATTGTTGGGTCACAGGTTATATAAATGTTTGATTTTTATAATCACTGCCAAATTGTTCTCCAGATTGGCTGCCTTGGTCTACATTCCCACCAGTGGTGCAGGAGGGTCCCCATATCTCTGCTTCTTCACCAACATTTGGTATTATCTGATAGTCTAATGTTCAATCTGATAGGTATAAAATGACATCTTATTGTTTTAACTTTGCATTTTTCTCATCAATAATGAAATTGAGAAGTTAAAAATATACTTGTTAGCCACTTGGTTGTCCTTTTTTGGGAGTTTTTTTTTAATACCCTTTACTTATCTTTATATTGGAGTCCTTGTCTTTTTATTGTTGATTTGCAAGAGTTCCTTGTATATTCTAGCTATTAACTTCTTAGCATTTATTGGCATTCCAAATATCTTCTCTCCATCTGTCATCTATCTTCTGACTTTGTCCTCTGAACATAAAATCTTGATGCAATCAGATGCATCATTCCCCCCCCCCAACCCCACCCTATGGTTTGTGTGAGAATCCCACATGGATGGAAGGAGAACCAAGAAATGAAAGGAGAGAGAGCCCCAATGATACATTTTGGAAGACTGGATTCAATTATGTCTGAAGCTGGATCTTTTCTTTGACGTTGCAGATACATGAGCCAATAAATTCACTTTTTTGCTTAATACAGTTTGAGTTTTTACTTCTTGGAACCAAAAGAGTCCCAACTTAATCATTTCTTATGTGTAGACTTCCACTGAACCCAGTTCTTCTCCTGTGAGACACTCAACTAATTTATCCTTTAATTAGTGTTTCAGTATTGATTTCCTTCCTGGGTCCCTCTCCTCTGGCCAGGTACTCATTGAGTGGAATGGTGAATAGAATTGCCCACACTATTTCCATGGTCTCTCCTTGCTTGCCTCCCTCTTCCTGAACACTAAAGGCTGAATTCCCCAAGTTAAATGTGAGTGTGTGCTACCTCCACTGCACTACCCTTCTCTTTGGCCATGATAGATGACTGGTAATATAACCTCTCAACACTTTTTCAGGCTAAAACCATCTCAGCCACACTCTGTCACTGAGAAAGTGTCTGGCTCATAGTCACGGTTCAGTAAATATTAGTGCTACTAATTATAATAATTATAACTAAAATATAAAAGTATAATTTAAATTATTATTATGCTCCTTTCTTTTTCACTTAGTATATTTTGGAGCTCATGACATACTATATGTATATGGAGCTGCCTTGCTCTTTAAAAACTTTGTCTATGATATTTCTTCATTTGGATATTACATTATTTAATCACTTCCCTCTTGGTTGACATTTAGATTGTTTCTAATTTTTTTCTAGTATAAACAACATTACAGTGAATCTCCTTGTACATTCACTTTGCCTGCATATGTAAGTATATAAGGGATGTATTAGTAGAAATAGAATTACCAGATTAATAAAGAGAATATATATTTTAGACTCAGCCTATCAAGTTCCATGAACACCTTGCTAGAATTGTGATGGGAATTTCATTGAATCTATAGATCCATTTAGGGGGAATTGACATCTTTATGATATCTTCCTATCCATGAACATAACATATTTCTCCACTTAGATCTTCTTTATTGTTTAATTGATACAGAAAAATAAAAGGCCCAAAGTAATCAGTACTTTCTAAAGAAAAAGAGTAAGGAGCACCAGGCCCCGCGAGAGGGTGAGGTTCCCAGGCGCCGTCAGTCCCCACGAGCCACACAGGAATATGATGTCATAACAGGAGAGTGACACAAGGGATAGCCAATATGAGACATGCCAAAAAACCTGGAACTAAGGTGGCATAGGTGGTAGGATGCCTGTCTCCCACATAGGAGTTTCCAAGGATCGAATCCCAGTGAAGACAGGAAGAGAAGGATGAGAAGAGAGGGCAGGAGACGGACACGGAGAGTTGCCCAGTGAATGGACACAAAGACAACAAAAATGGGGGGCGGTAAAAATGGATAAAAGCACATAAATAAATAAATAAATAAATAAATAAATAAATAAATAAATAAATCTTTTTAAAAAAAAGTGTGGGGGAATAAGATAGGGACTATGGTTGGTGATAATACTTTGACGATGCTCTTTCATAATTTGTTAACAAATGTTTCACAACAATACAAAATATTTGTGGTGGGGTGATGTGTGGGAGCCCTGTATGATGTTATGCATATTTGTTTTGTAGGTTCACAATGTTTATTGAACACTTATTGTTTATGTATGTTCATGTGTGAATGATAGACTTCAATAAATTGTTTTTAAAAAAAGAGTAAGGAGGAAAGACTTGTATCAGTTATTAGGATTTATTATGAGACCATAGTAATTAAGATAACAATATAGAAGCAGTGATAGACAATTTGAACATTGGAATAGAATAGAGACTCCAGAAACAGACTCACTTATTTGGCATGATAGATTAGTGGAGAAAAAAGGTACCATTCAATAAATGGAGTGGAAGGAAAAAAAAACATTGTTACTATGCAAAAAAGTGAATTTGATCCCTACTTACACTATACAAATAACTAACTCTATGGTTTACAATCTTAAGTGTTGAAAACAAAACTTTACAATTTTGATAGAAAATATAGGCGAATATTATTTGATCTTGGAGAATAGAAGAATATCTTAAGGCATAAAAAGTATTAACTATGAAAGGAAATATTGATAAATTTGCCTCTATAAAATTAAAAACTGTTCATCATCAAAACATAGGAAAGAGAGTGAAAATACAAGTGATAAGCTGTCTGCTTTCATTATGCTATACCAACTTTCTTCTGGTTAGCATTTCCTTGGTATATAGTTTTCTTTTCCTTGATTTTCAATCTCTCTGAGATTTAGCTTTTGTAATCAGTGTGTTGCTGGATTTATAAAATTTAATTTGATAGTTTCTTTCTTACAATAGGTAAGTTAACCAATTTACTTTTATATGATAAATAGCATATTTGGACTGATTTTTATACATAATTTTGTGTTTTATTTGCCATCCTTTTTATTTTCTGCTTTATTTCCTTTCCTGATTTCAATTTCTATATTCTTTCCTCCCTCTCTGCTGATTGTATTTCTATTCTTCTAACAGACTTCCATTATACCTTGTTCTTATCATTTGAGATATTAAACTAATTTATCTTTCAATTCAAGGTTACCCTTGAAGTTTTAGCATATATAATTTTCTTATAAAAAGCCTAAAGTCACAAATAAAACAAGAACCGTAGCATACTTTAGCTGCCCATTGAACATAACCCCCAGTTGATATTAATGCCTAGAATTTGTTTCACTTTTTTAAACACGAAAGTTATTGGGTTTATAGTCTACAGTTAATTAAATTTATCAACACATTAATTTTTTTGTTCACAATTATGTCTTGAATTCCACAGCTTTCCTCTGAGTTCACTTTTCTTACTGCTGAATAATACACTTTATGGGTGATAAACTCTTTTAGTCTTTGTATGTTGGAAAATGTCTATTTTGTCATCACTTGAATTAAAATTTAGCTGGGTATAAAAGTCTAGTTTACACTTGCTTTACAGAAGATTTTGCAGAATTTACCCCATTTTATCTGGCAGCTGTTGTTGCTGATGTGTGTCTGATGTTAACCTAATTCTTTTCCTTTGTAGATGTTATTCCTTGTTAAATTTTTTTTTTTACTTTGGTTGCTCTTAGGCTTTCTCTTTATGACTGTTGTTCTGCTGTTTTATGATAAAGTGTGGTATCTAGGTCCAGATTTACTTGTATTTATTTGTTGAGATCTAGAAGAGGACTCCTAGTCTGAGGTCCACATGCCTTCTTTTGGTTCTGATATGTTAGCTCACCCTTATATCTTCAAAAATTTCTTTTCCAACATTCCCTGTATTACCTTCTTTTGGCAATATAAGATACGTTATAGAGCCTTTCAATCGGTCCTTTGCATCTCTTTAACTGCTGTTCCATTTTTAAAATCTTTCTCTCTTTGTGTGTTTCATTATGGATAAATTTGGCACTAATTTTTAAATCCACTATTTCCTGTGAAGTCCAGTCTGAGAGTTATCTATTGAGTTTATTTAAATTATTGTATTATTTTGTTTCCTAGATTTCTAATTGGATTTTTCCCATAAGCTCTGTTTTATTTGTCTCCTGTATGTTTCTATTTTTTATTTATAGATGTTATGTTTTCATTTATTACTTTAAGGATCCTAAAAGGACTAATTTACAGGTTTCTTTTAATTTCATCTGGAATTAATTCATACCCCAATATTCTTAACTTCTGTCTCAATTTTAAGATTCATTCATGAGTTTTAGAATTTTGTTTGCAGGCTCATTTTGAGACTAAGAGTCTCTGTTTCTTTGTCTCTATCCTTCTTTCTCTCCCTTTTCCTCTCTTCCTCTTTTTCTCTCTTCCTTCACCCCCTTTTCAGTGGTCCTACCCAGTTCCCTCAGTCTTGAACCAGTCTTATTTTGGCAATGTAGGGTTCCTGTCCCATGGTGGACAATGTAGGGTTCCTGTCCCATGGTGATATTGAAGAAATGGCAAGTATGTTGCCAAGCTGCCAGTGGAGTTTGTTCAGTTCCTGGTCATAAACTGCTATGTCCTTTGCCTCCCTAGGACCACAGCTTCATTCAAGACTTGTTCCAGGCAGCAAAAAGCAATGATTTATTTTAATTTTTAAAGAAGCTTTAGATTGTATAAATATTACCTAAAAATATAGGGAATTCCCATATGCCCCACACCCTCCCCCTCCCACACTCTCCCACCTTAACAACATCCTTCATTAGTGTGGTACATTTGTTACAATTGATGACCACATACTGAAGCATCGCCACTAACCATGGATTATAGATTACATTATAGTTTACACTCTGTCCCGCACAATTTTGGAAGTTATGACAAAATATATAATGGCTCATATCCATCATTGTAATATCATGCAGGACAATTCCAATGTCTCGAAAATGCCCTCATAGTACACCTATTCTTCCCTCTCCTGCCCCTCAGAACCTTCAGTGGCCACAGCCTTTATATAAATGATAAAAGTTCTTCCATAGATAGCAATGATTTTTAAACCACCTTTCACAGGTGGAGGAGCCCTGGTTCAGACTTTGGCTTCTGATGATGACTCTGGCTGCAAAGGATCATTTTAGACCCAGTTACCCTGCAGAAGACAAACTTCCAGCTGCTGTGACCAGCTTCTGAGAAGAATTTTCATGTGTCTTTAGTGGAGGTTCTTACTCTGTGTTATTTACTGTCCTGTTTCCCCATGCGTGGAGATGTTTAATTTGTTTTTGAGCATGGCTGTGTCTGTTTAATTTTCTGGTTGCATATTTTGTCCATTATTGCTATCTGTTTGGAAAAAAAGAGGGTATTTCACAAAGCATGAACTTACAGAGCTACATTCTTTAATGTTAAAAAAAAAAAAAAAAAAACAACTTCTAAAGCATAAGAGTTATTTAAAATGTTGGCTAAATTCATCCTGGGAAACGTGGGCTTTTCTTTTTGGTGGGGGATAGCTGGCTAAATCTTTAAAGCTTATTTTTTTCTGTAATAACTGGTCTGTTTATATATTTTTCTCCTCTAAAGTGAATATTAGACATTTATATTTCCTGGAAAATTATTCCATTTTAAATATAAACAAACAAACCTCATATAATTTTTTTTAGTTTACTCTAAATCTGAGATCATTTCCCCCATTCCTCTTTATTATTTTGATTTTGTGTTTTCTTTTTCTTGATTAGGTTCTTGATTGCTTTCATTTAAAAACTCTAACTCTTGGAATTACTTATTAGTTCTTCCATTTTTGCTTCTAATACATTAAATTCTGTTTTGTTTTTTTTTATATATCACTTTTTCCTCCTACCTCTTCTTATGGTTATTTTATTGCTGTTTTTCTAATTTCTTGAGTTAGATTATTAATCAATTAATTTTAATTCTTTATTATTTTAAATATTAGTGTCTTTGGCTATGAATTTTCCTCTCAATCCAATTGTAGTCATATCTCATAAGTTTTAATATGAAGTGTTTTCATTATTTTTTCTAAATATTATTCAATTTTTTTCTTATTTTTCCTTTTTTTCCTGTTTATTCTTTTTGATTTTTTATTTGTTACTTTGATCCCCTAAAAAAAATTTTTTTAGGGGGTACCAGTGATTAAACCCAGGACCTTGTACATGGAAAGCAGGTGCACAACTACTTGAGCTACATCAGCTCCCTTGCAATTTTTTGTTTTGATTTCCTTTTTAATTTAACAGTTGTGATTGGAGGAGTGGTTGTTTTCTAGTTTTGGCGATGGTTTTTCATTTTCTTGCATTGTGACTAGAGGATGTTGAATATTGTATAGTTTGAGAAGTTAAATCTCTGCTTTGGTTGTATAGAGTTCAATGCAAAAAAATTACATTAAGTATTTTATTTAGGTCTACTATCAACTTACTTATTAGTTTATGAACTTTGTCAAAGGCTAAGAGAGATGAAGTCTCCTATTTCTATTTCTTCTTTCTTGATGCTTTTGCATGAATTTGAATGATATTGTCTTTGGTGTTTAAATAAATTAAATGCAAGATCTTCACTGAGGAATTTACCGCTTCTGCTTTTATTTGCCCCATTTGATGGCCTTTTGCCTTGAATTCAACCTGGTCTGATATTAGATTCTTTTTTCTTTTTCTTTCTCTTTGTTTATATTTCCTAAAATTTGCCCCATATCTGTATTTCAAACTTCCTGGGTTACCATGTTTTAGGTTAATTAACATGTTTATGCTAATTCAATAATTTTCCATATGTGTCATATTTTTCTCTAATCCTTTTAAAAAATCAATTCCATTATGGCACAATTTATATACAATAAAATGCTTACCTATTAATTATACAGTTTGATGAGTGTTGATAAGAATATACATGTGAGTAATCACCACCACAATCAATATGTAACATTTTCATTATCCTAAAAATTTCCCTTTTTCCTTCTGAGTCAATTTCCACCCCCTGTCCTCAGCTCCAGGCAGCCATTAATATGAATTATATTGCTATAGGCTAGATTTGTCTTTCCTAGAGTTTCATAAAAATGGAATAACATAATATATACTCTTTTGTGTCTGGCTTCTTTTACTTATATAGTGTTTTTTATATGCATCTACTTTGTTGCATATCAGTATTTTTTTCCTTTTGATTTCTGAGTAGTATTCCCTTGTAGAAATATACCACAATTTATCTGCTTTCTTATTAATGAACATTTGGGTTGTAATCAGTTTGGAGCTATTATGAATAAAATTCCTATGAATTTTCATGAACAAATCTTTGTATGTATATACACTTTCATTTCACTTGGGTAAACACCTGGGAGTGAAATTGTTGGATTATATGGTAAATATAGGTTTAATAAGAAACTGTCAAACAGTTTTTCAAAGGGGTTATACCACTTTACATTCTCATCAGCAATACATGAGAGTTCTAATATCCCCAGGTCATTACCAACCCTTGATCTTGTCAATTAAAAAATTTTTTTTTAGCTATTCTAATGGGTACTTTGGCATCTTCTGTGGTTTTTCTCTAATCCTGTTTTTCTAAATGTAAGCATTAACTATTTCATTTTTTTACTGTGATACAGAGATTAAATTTTATTTAAATAACTGAAGTTCTGAGGAACTCTCACTTTTTACACTGTTCTTTTAAAACATTAATTTTAGAACAGTTTTAGATTTAGAGAACAATTGTGAAGATAGTACAGAGAGTTTCTGCATACCCCACACCCAGTTCCCCCTATTATTAATGTCTAACTTCAGTAGGATACATTTATTAAATAATGAACCAATATTGACACATTATTAAAGTCCATACTTTATTCAGATTTCCTTAGTTTTTACCTAATGTATTTTTTCTGTTCCAGGATACATTACATTTAGTAGTCTTGTATTGTTAAGCTCCTTTTGGCTGTGAGAATTCCTCAGATTTTCCTTGTGTTTTCTTTTTTTTAAGATTTAATTGTATCTAGTTTATTTTTTATTTTCTAGCCCCCCCCCCCCACCCCCCAAGCTGGCTCCCTCATCTGTTTGCTCGGGGTTTTTTTGCTCGTTGTCTGCTTGTTGTTTTTGCTTATTGTTTTTTGCTCATTGTCTGTCTGGGTTTTTTTTAGGAGGACCAGGAACGGAACCTGGGACCTCCCATGTGGGAGGCAGGTGTTTAATTGCTTGAGCCACATCCACTCCCTGCTTGTTTTTGTTTTTGCTCATTGTCTACTCATTGTCTTTGCTCGATGTCTGCTCATTGTCTTGTGTTCTTTCGGAGGTACTGGGAACTGAAACCAGGACCTTCCAGGTAGGAGGCAAGTGCACAACTAACTGCTTGAGCCACATCTGCTTCCTTTCCTTGTTTTTGATGACTTTGACAGTTTTGAGTACTGGTCAAGCATTTTGTAGTATGTCCCTCAATTGGGATGTGTCTGATATTTCTGTCACAATTAGACTGGGGTTAAGACTATATAAAGAAAGTGCCATTTTTGTCATATCATATCAAGGATATATACTATTGACATGACTTGTACGGTTGGTGTTAACCTTGATCACCTGGCTGAGGTAATGCTTGCCTGGTTTCTCTCCTGAAAGTTGCTCTTTTTTCTCCTTTCCATACTGTACTCTCTGGAAGGAAGTCACTATGCAAAGCTCACACTTAATGAGTGGGGAGTTATGCTCAATCTCCTTGAGGGCAGAGTATCTACATAAATTACTTGGAATTTTCTGCATGGGTGATTTGCTTCATCTCCCTCATTTATTGATTGATTCAATATTTATTTATATTATTATATACACATCCATGCTATTTTATACTTTGGTTTATAAACCAATACTCTATTAATTTTATTGCTCAAATTGTTCCACCTTTGGGCACAGGAACCTCTTTCATTCGACTCTTGTGTTTCTTTGACATATGCCCATCATTGTGGGTTGGATTTTTTTTTTTTTTTTGACACTTCCTTTTTTCGGTACTACAAGATGATCCAGGCTCATTTTTTATATTCCCTGCTCTATTACTGAATAACCAATTTTCCAAGGCATCCTAGTTCCTATTATTGGAAAATGGTATTAGAAACCAAGATCTGGTAGTTAGGTGTGTTCATTGCTACTGGGGAGTGATTGCTTCTAGGAATTCTCAGCTGACATAGCAAGGAAATATATGTGTATGTACTAATCCATGCATATACACATATCTATAAATATTTCTACATTTAATCATCTGTATGTTATGCTAAACAGGAGTTCATACTGATGTCTCCTCTAGTCATTACCATATGGATCATTCTAGCTTCTTCCCTTACTTATTCATAACCTTCCTCTTCCATAGTGAGAGACTTGGTTCCCATCATCTGCCATCCATTTCCTTAATTATTCAATTCTATTATACATGTAGAGTATATCAGAATTCTTAACTTCTACTCCCGGGAAACAACTTTACCAACTAGAGGAGAGATTTTATGTACAGTTTATTGTGCCTTTAGTCTTACTGACTCTTCATTTCCATAGTTACTTATGCCAACTTTTCTCCCCACTTCCTTCAATGAGGTTATTTGAAATATTTGTAATATAGTCAGATTATATTGTCATACTCTGTTTGCCATCTTGGATCTTCCAGCCTCCATCACCACTGTAGAAACAGGTTGGTAGTTGCTCAAAAAGTTAAATATCGAATTACCAAATGATCTGGCAATTTCATTCCTGGGCATATAACCCCAAAGAATTAAAAGCAGAGACTCAAACAGATACTTGTGTACCAATGTTCATTTTACACATTAGCCAAAAAGTAGAAATAACCTGTGTTCACTGGCAGACGACTGAATAAAGTGTGATATATCCATAAAGCAGATTACTATTCAGTCATAAAAAGGAATGAAGTGGGGGCGGATGTGGCTCAAATGGTTGGACATCCATCTGCCATATGGAGGGACCTGGGTTCGATCCCCGGGACCTCCCGGTAAAATAAAAAAAAAAAAATTATATAGAAGGCGCATGGGCTGCCAGGCTCTGTGTGCCGCTGAGCTGTCGGGTCCCGGGAGCCAGGCAGCAGGATGATGATGTAACGGGAGAGACAAGACGAGATGCTCCGAAAGCTCCAGAAGTCAGGAGCTGAGGTGGCGCAGGCAGCAGAATACCTCTCTCCTACATCGGAGGTCTCCAGGATCGAATCCTGGTGAAGCCTGGAGGAGGAGGATGAGAAGAGATGGCAGGAAACAGACACAGAGAATTGCCCAGCAAATGGACACAAAACAGCAAATGGGGAAGGAGGGGTTTAAAATGGATAAAGTAAATAAATAAATCTTTAAAAAAAAAAAAAAGGAATGAAGTTCTTATACATGCTACACATGGATGAAGTTTGAAAACATTATGCTGAGTGATATAAGCCAGACATGAAAGGACAAATATTGTATGATTCCATTTACGTGAAATATCTAGACTATGCAGTTATAGAGACAGAAAGATTAGACTACCAAGGATGGGAGAGGTGGAAAGGGGAGCTACTGTCTGATAGGTAAAAGTTTTAGTTATGGAAAATGATGATAGTACCATGACACTGTATATGTAATTAATGCCACTGAACTGTATATGTAAAACCGGTTAAAATGGCAAATTTTATCACATATATAATATACATATATATATTACCACAATAAAAAAGAAATTTCCCTTTAAGCACTGCTTTTTCTCCATCCTATAAATTTATTTTGATATGTTATATTTTCATTTTACTTAATGAAAATATTTTAAATTTCAAAAAATTTAAAAATTTCTTCTTTGACCCATGTGTTATTTAGAAGTGTGTTGTTTAATCTCCAAATACTTTGGTATTTTCCAGCTATCTGTTATTGATTTCTAGTTTAATTCTGTTGTGGCCTGAGAACATACATTAATCTGTTTTCTATTGTTTTAAATGTGTTAAGGTTTGTTTTATGGCCCAGAATGTGGTCTATCTTGGTAAATGTTCCATGTGAGCTTGAGAAGAATGTGTCGTCTGCTGTTGTTGGATGGAGTAGTCTATTAATGCCATTTCATTCTAGGTGATTGATAATGTTGTGCAACTTAACTATATTTTCTGCCTACTTGATCTGTCAATTATTAAAGGATGGCTGTTGAAGTCTCCAACTGTAACAGTGAGCTTGTCTATTTCTTTTTTCATTTTTATCAGTTCTTAAGTATATATTTTTTAGGCGGTACTGGGGATTGAACCCAGGAACTCACACATGGGAAGCAGCACTCAACCACTAAGCTATATCCGCTCCCCAACGTGAATTAGTTTTTTGCTTTGTTTTGTTTTTAGGAGGTATCAGGGATCAAGCCTGGGACCTTGTACATGGGAAGCAGGTGTTCAACCACCTGAGCTACATCTGCTCTCTGCCTTATGTATTTTCATGCTCTTTTGTTAGGTGCATATACATTTAGAATTGTTATGTCTCCTTGGTGAATTGACTCTTTTATCATAATGTAATGTCCCTCTTGATCCCTGGTAATTTTCCTTGTTCTGAACTCTGCCTTACCTGAAATTAATATAAGTATTACAGTTTTTTCTTTTGACAGTGTTAGCATGGTGTATCTACCTCCCTCCGTTTACTTTTATAATATCTGAGTCTACAAGAAACGTATAATTGGGTCTTGGTTTTTGTTTGGTTATTTTTAAACCTATTCTGACAACCTCTGTCTTTTAAAGGGGTGATTTAGAACATTCACATTAAATATGATTATTATTATAGATGGATTAATAATTACCATCTTTGTAAATGTTTTCTATTTCCTGCATTTTTTTTCACTGTTTCTTTTTTCCCCTTCTTTGTCTTCTTCTCTGATTTTAAATAAGTGTTTTATATGGCTCTATTTTATCTCCTTTTTAATATATAAATTATATTTCTTTTTTCAAAAAATTTTAGTGTTTGCCCTAAAGTTTCCAAAATACATTTTTAACTAATATAAATCCTTCAAATGACAATACATCATTTCACTTGTAGTACAAGTACCTTATAACAGAGTATTCTCAATTCCTCCCTCCTATCTCTAATAACATTTCTTCATTTCACTTTTCCATTTGCTATAATCATCCCTCAGAGTGTTACTATTATTATTCCTTTAACCAAAGTTAGCTTTTAGATTAAAAATAAGAAAAATAAATATTTTATTTTACCTCTATTTATTCCTCCTCTGATGTCCTTC
Source organism: Tolypeutes matacus (assembly GCA_026826555.1). Lineage (NCBI taxonomy): Eukaryota > Metazoa > Chordata > Mammalia > Cingulata > Chlamyphoridae > Tolypeutes > Tolypeutes matacus. The sequence goes on along the minus strand of JAKSZT010054303.1, from coordinate 3,307,248 downwards.
TTTTATTTATGTAGATTTGCATTTCTGAACTAATTTTTCCTTCTGTCTGAAGAAAATCTTTTAATATTTCATATAGGGCAGGTCTGGTGGTGGTGAATTTCCTCAGTTTTTGTTTGTCTGAAAACATCTTTGTTTCTTTTACTTTTATCCTTCTGTTGAAGGATAATTTTGCTGGATATAGAATTATAGGTTGCAAATTTTGTTTTGTTTTGTTTTCTTTCAACATCTTAAATATTTTATTCTAGTCTCTCTTTTTACTCTCTATTCTCATACATGGTTTCTGACAAGAAGTCCATTGTAATTCTTATCCTTGTTCTTTTATAAGGTGTTTTTTTTTTTTCCCTCTGTAGCTTTTCAAGAATTTTCTCTTCATCTTGGTTTTCTATAGTTTGAATATGATATGTCTAGGTATAGTTTTTTTTGTTTTTTTTTTATTCATTCTGCTAGATATCCTCTGAACTTCCCGGATCTGTGGTTTCATGTCTGTCATTAAATTTGGAACATTCTCAGACATTACTACTTCACATTTTTCTTCTGTTCCATTTTCTCTGTCTTCTCCTTCCAGTATCCCAATTATGTTTATATTATACCTTTTGAAATTATCCCACAGTTATTATATGTCCTGTTCTGCTTTTCTCTGATTATTTTTTCTCTTTGTATTTCAGTTTGTGAAGTTTCTACTGACTTATCTTCAAGCTTATTGATGCTTTCCTTGGCTTTGTTGGGTCTACTTATGAACCCATCAAAGATATTCTTCACTTCTGTTAGGGTATTTTTTAACTTTTGATTTTTACATTCTTTCCTCCAGGGAGGCCTGTTACTTCTTCTTCTTCTTCTTTTAAAAGATACTTTAGATTAAATAAATGTTACATTAAAGATGTAGGGGATTCCCATATGCCCCACTCCCTGCCCCTCCCATACTTTCCCACATTAACATCCTTCATTAGTGTGGTACAAATGAACACATATTGAAGCATTGCCACTAACTGTGGATTATAGTTTACATTATAGTTTCCACTCTGTCCTGAATAATTTTGTAAGTTATGACAAGAATATAATGGCTTGTATCAGTCATTGCAATGTCATGCAGGACAATTCCAATGTCCCAAAAATGTCCCCATCTTACACCTATTTTTCCCTGTCCCTCCCTCAGAACCTCCAGGGGCCACTGCCTATACATCAATGATAAAAGTTACTCCATTTCTAGAATAACAATAAGTCTATAGTAGAATAATAGTGAGTCTAATTTAGTCCGTTGTTCATTCTCCAATCTTGAGGATTTGGGGATGGTGATGCCCACTCTGCCTCTAATTGAGAAGGGTCTTAGATCCCATGGGACAGGTGGATGGAAGTACCTTGTTTGCAGTTGCAGACTCTCTCTGTTCCTTGGGATGGGTGTTGTCCATCATCATCTTGTTAGTTGTCCTGGGTGAGTCCAATGAACTGGAGAATAGGTATTGCAATTCTGCTGAGATCCAGGGCCTAACTGGCACATGGACAGACCAAAGATTTAAGTCTCTTGGACATACACTTATCAAGTATAGTATTAACCATAAGTTCAAATAGAAGGGGCAAAAGAGCGATGTGTAGGGAAACCACAAATGAATCCAACACTGTCACACAGGGGAGCATAAATTCCAAAGGCCCACTGGCAGGATGCCAAACTCCTGAGCTGTCTGCTCTGCCTATAGTGTCTGGATATCTCTATAGCCCTCAGAAGCCCTGCTAGTTGAGGCAATATTTACTGTGGTAGTCAGTCAATCTCAGATCCTGCTGAGATGTGCATAAGCATAACCTCTGGAATGACCTCCCAACTCATTTTGAAATCTCTTAGCTATAAAAACTCAATTGTATTTACTCTTTCCCCCTTTTTGTTAAGGTCTTTTCCAGGTACATTGCTAGTTGGCGCTTGGAAACAATCCCTCAGTGCCAGGGAGTCTCAGCCCCGGGAGTCATGTCCCACGGCGGGGGGGCAGGGTTGCTGGGTGTGGGTAGGGGTGGGGGAAGGGTGTAGTGCATTTATATGCTGAGTTCTGCTTAGAGAGAGGTCACATTTGAGCAACAAGGAGGCCCTCAGGAGGTAACGCTCATAATACTAGGCTAAGATTCAATTTCCAAAGAAAAGGATCATAACTACATGCATCAATATCAAGGGCCCGTCACAATGGTCCATCCTCCTTCAGTAGTCACTGCCCTATTAGAGAATGTAGCAGAGCTCTCCAGGATGGGAATTCGATATTCTTTTGCTTATTGAGTGGATCTCCACCCACTGTGACAAGGATCCTCCTCTGCCACAGTTGTGACCCTTCTGTGATACAAAACTTCTCCAAAAATGAAGCCAACAAAATAACCAAATAAAACTAATGGGAAAATGAAACAATAATGATAGTTTTAAAAACAAATAAAATCCAAAAATTAAAAAAAAAATTGAAATAGTAAAAAAAAAAAAATTTTAGACATGTCTTTCATCACTGTAAGATTTGTTGTCTTGTATGTACAGTGACATTTTCTTCTTCCATATATTCCCTCAGTACCTTATTTTTTTTTCATTTTATCTTCAAAGTAGCTTTAGGTTACAGTCACGTACAGAATAGAGGGGATTCCCGTATACCCAACACCTTCCCCCTTTCCCCCTCTCCCCTATTAATAACATTTGACATGTGGATGGTACATTTGTTACAACTGATGTACAAATATTGAAGCATTACTACTAATCATGGTCAATGGTTTACATTATGATTTACATTTTGGACCATACACTTTTATAAATTTTGACAAAATTTAAAATAGCTTGTATCCGTTATTGCAAGATCATGCAGAACAATTTTAATGCCCTAAAACTGTCCTATGTTCCATCTATTCTATTCTTCCCTTCCCCTCCCCTCAGACCCTGTGGTAACCACTAAGTTTTACTTTGTGAAGAATAAGATTCATAGTTACTTGCAATAATATTGAGGGCTTGACATATTGGTCTGTTTTCCTTTATTAGGCACTGCATATGTTCTCGAGAGACTCTTGCCCCTCTATTTGAGAACACAGCAGGACTCCCCAGGATGGGAGTTTAATATTTTCCTGTTTATTGTCTGGGTCTCCACCCACTGATATAACACCCTTTGACAAGATGAACACTTACATATTCCATAGGTGCACCCTATCCTGTATGCCCCCCCACATCCAACACCCAACACCAGTAACCCACTCCTGCCATATTTGCCAAAAGACCATTCCCAATGTTGTAGTTTCAACCACATACCCACAAATCCCCAGAGTTCACCCACTCCCTCCCCCAAACCTCCCCCCAGTTCCACGGACAACCCAACCCACCCTTCCCACCCTAACCCCCTCACAAACCAGCACCACCCATCCCAATAGCATCACTGCACCACCGTCATGCCCATCCACTGTACAACTACATACTTCCACCTTATAGATTTTGCCCATATGGGCATTGGCTCACAACCTTCTTCTCCCTTTCTGTATCCTGTAAACCTATCTTCCAGGCTCTACCTCTGTGAGTCTGCTCAATTTACTTAATTCATATCAGTGAGGTGATGTAATATTTGTCCTCCAGTGCCCGGCTTACTTCACTCAACATAAGGTTTTCAAGATTCATCCATGTTATCCTGTGTGTTAATACTGCATTCCTTCTTACAGCTGAGTAATATTCCATTGTATGTATATACCACAATTTGCTCATCCATTCATCTGTTGATGGACATTTGAGTTGTTTCCAACTTTTGGCAATAGTGAATAATGCCGCTATGCACATTGGTGTGCATATATCTGTTCATGTCCCTGCTTTCAATTCTTCTGGATATATACCCAGCAGTGGGATTGCTGGACCATATGGCAATTCTATAGTTAGCTTCCTGAGGAACTGCCAAAATGTCCTCCACAGTGGCTGCACCATTCTACACTCCCACCAGTAGTGGATAAGGGTTCCCTTTCCTTAATATCCTCTCCAACACTTTTAGTCCTTTGCTTTTTTAATAGCCACCAGTCTAATGTGTGTAAGATGATATCTCATTGTAGTTTTGAATTGCATTTCCCTAATAGCTAGTGATGTTGAGCATCATTTCATGTGGTTTTTAGCCACTTGTTTTTCTTCTTTGGAGAAGTGTCTAAATCACTTGCCCATTTTTAGAATGGGTTGTTTGTCTTTTTATATGCAAGATGTAGGATTTCTTTATATATGCTGGATATTAGGCCCTTATCAGATATATATTACCAAATATTTTCTCCCATTGAGTAGGCTGCCTTTTCACTTTATTGACAAACTCCTTTGAGGTGCAAAAGTCTTTAGTTTTGGGGAGGTCCTATTATCTATTTTTTCTTTCATTGCTCGTGCAAAGTTCATGAAACCACTTCCTAATACAAAATCCTGTAGATGCTTCCCTACATTATCTTCCAAGATCTTTATGGTCTTTGGCTCTTATATTTCGATCTTTGATCCACCTTGAGTTAATTTTTGCATAAGGTGTAAGATGGTGTTCCTCTCTCATTCTTTTGGATATGTATATCCAGTTCTCCAAACACCATTTATTGAAGAGGCCATTCTCTCCCAGCTGAATGGGCACAGTGGCCTTGTCAAATGTCATTTGAGTGTATATGCAAGGATCCATATCAGAACTCTCATTTCAGTTCCATTGGTCAGTATGTCTATCTTTGTGCCAATACCATGCAGTTTTGACCACTGTAGCTTTGTAGCATGTTTTAAGGTCAGTAGTGTAATTCTTTTGATTTTCTTTTTCTTTTTCAGTATGTCTTTGGCTATTCATGGCCTCTTGCCCTTCCAAATAACTTTTATAGTTAGTTTTTCCAATTCAGTAAAAAATGCTGTGGTGAATTTTATTGGGATTGCATTAAATCTGTAGATCAGTTTGGGTAGAATAGATATCTTAAGGATGTTTAGTCTTCCTATCCATGAACAGGGAATACTCTTCCATTTATTTAGGTCTTCTTTGAGTTCCTTTAACAGTTTTGTGTAGTTTTCTGCATACAAATCATTTACATCTTTAGTTAAATTTATTCCTAGGTATTTGATTCTTTTAGTTGCTATTATAAATGGGATTTTTTTCTTGATTTCCTCCTCAGATTGCTCATTGTTGGTGTACAGAGATGCTACTAATTTTTGCACATTAATCTTATAACCTGCCACTTTACTGAACTAATTTATAAGCTCTAGAAGCTTTGATGTAGATTTCTCAGGGCTTTCAAGGTATAGGATCATATCATCTGCAAATAGTGAAATTTTTACCTCTTCCTTTCCAATTTAAATGCCATATATATATATATATATATATATATATATATATATATATATTTTTTTTTTTTTTTTTTGCCTAAGTGCTTGAGCAAGTACTTTTAACACAATGTTAAATAATAGCGGTGACTGTGGGCATCCTTGTCTTGTTCCAGATCTTAGAGGGGAAGCTTTGATGATTTCAACATTGAATATGATGTTAGCTGTGGGTTTTTCATATATACCCTTTATCACGTTGAAGAGGTTTCCTTCTATTCCTATCTTTTGAATTGCTTTTATCAGGAAAGGGTGTTGTATTTTGTCCAATGCTTTTTCTGCATCTATGGAGATGACCATGTGGTTTTTTTCCTTTCAATCTGTTTATGTGTAATATTATTTTGATTGATTTTCTTATGTTGAACCATCCTTGCATACCAGGGATGAAACTCACTTGGTCATGGTGTATAATTCATTTGATGTGTTGTTGAATATGATTAGCAAGTATTTTGTTGAAGATTTTAGCATCTAGGTTCATTAAAGAGATTGGTCTATAGTTTTCCTTTCTCTTAGTGTCTTTGTTTGGCTTTGGTATCAGGGTGATAGTGGCATCATAGAATGAGTTAGGCAATGTTCCCTCCACTTCTATAATTTGGAAGAGTTTAAGCAGGATTGGAATGTTTGGTAGAATTTACCTATGAAGCCGTCTGGTCCTGGGCTCTTCTTATTTGGGAGGTTTTTGATGACTAATTCCATCTTGTTTCTTGTGATTGGTCTGTTGAGTTCATCCATCTCTTCTTTTGTCAATGTAGGCTGCTTGTGTGTTTCTAGGAATTTGTCCGTTTCCTCTAAATTATTAATCTTGTTAGCATACAATTTTTCAAAGTATCCTCTTATGATATTCTTAATTTCTGTGGGGTCGGTGCTGATATCCCCTTCCTCATTTCTTGTTTTATGTATTTGCATTGTCTCTGTTTTTTCTTTGTTAATCTAGCTAAGGACTTGTCAATTTTCTTCATCTTCTCAAAGAACCAGCTTTTGGTTTTGTTTATTTTTTTCTAGTGCTTTCTTATTTGCAATTTCTTTTAGCTCTGCTCTAATCTTTGTTATTTCCTTCTTTCTACTTGCTTTGGGATTAGTTGTTCTTTTCCTAATTCCTCCAGGTGTGCAGCTAAGTCTTAGATTTTAGCTCTTTCATCTTTTTAAATATAGGCAATTATGGTTATAATTTCCCTCTTGGCACTGCTTTTGCTCCATCCCATAGGTTTTGATACGTTGTGTTGTCATTTTCATTAGTTTCAAGGTAGTTACTGATTTCTTTTGCAATTTCCTCCTTGACTCACTGATTGTCTAGAATGTGTTGTTTAACTTCACATTAATTGGTTAATTAATTAACCAATTGGTTCTCTACCCCTTACTGATTTCCAGCTTCATTCCATTGTGGTCAGAGAAATTACTTGGTATAATATCAATCTTTCTGAATTCGTTGAAAGTTGTTCTGTGGCCTAGCATGTGGTCTATCCTGGAAAATGATCCATGTGCACTCAAGAAGAATGTATATCCTGCTGTATTTGGGTGTAATGTTCTGTATATGTCTATTATGTCTAGATCCTCTAATGTATTATTCAAAGTCTCTGTTTCTTTATTGATCCTCTGTTGAGATGTTCTGTCTAATGGTGATAATGGTGTATTAAAGTCCCCCACTATAATTGTAGAGACATCTATTTCTCCACTTATTTTTTCCAATGTTTGCCTAATGTATTTTGAGGCACCCTGGTTAGGTACATAAATGTTTATGATTGTTCTTTCTTCTTGATAGAATACCCCTTTTATTAATATATAGTGTCCTTCTTTGCCTCTTACAATAGTTTTGCATTTAAAGTCTATTTTATCTGATACTAGTATAGCTACTCCCCTCTTTTTTGGTTATTGTTTGCATGTAAAATTGTTTTCCAACCATTCACTTTCAATATCCTTGCATCCCTATGTCTAAGGTGAGTTTCTTGTAGACAGCATATAGATGGGTCATATTTCCTTATCCATTCTGCCAATCTGTTTCTCTTGATTTGAGAGTTTAATCCATTAACACTCAATTTTATTATTGTCAAGGAATACTTACATTAGCCATATTTTCTTTTCCTTTATGTATGTCATATGCTCTTTTTATTTCTCTTTTTATCTTTTTAGTTATCTTACCAATAATTTTCTTTCCTACACTCTCCTCTAACCTTCTCTCTCCTGTTTTTTCCTTTCAACCTGAAGAACCCGCTTTAGTATTTCTTGAAGGGCAGTTTCTTGTTGACAAACTTCTAATTTCTGTTTATCTGTGAATATTTTGAACTCTCCCTCATTTTTGAATGCCACCTTTGCTGGATACAGAATTCTTGGCTGACAGTTTTTTTCTTTTAGCACCTTAACTATGTCATACCGCTGCCTTCTTGCCTCCATGGTTTCAGATGAGAAATAAGCACTTAATCTCATTGAGCTTCCCTTGTATGTGATAGATCTCTTTTCTCTTGCTGCTTTCAATGTTCTCTCTTTGTCTTGAGCATTTGACAGATATATGTCTTGGGGGTAGGCTTCTTAGGATTAATACTGTTTGGGGTGTGCTGTGCTTTTTGGACATGTATGTCCATGTCCCTCAAAAGAGCTAGGAAATTTTCAGCCATGATTTTCTCCTTCTGTCCCCTTTCCCTTCTCTTCTCCCTCTGCAATGCCTATAATGCATATATTTGTGCATCTCGTATTGTCATTCAAATCCCTGCTAGATTTTTTCTATCATTTTATCTATCTGTTCTACTATCTGATTTCAGATGTACTGTCTTTGCCATCATTGATTCTTTCCTCTGCCTGTTCAAATTTGCTGTTACATGCTTCCTGTGTATTTTTGATTTCTTGCATTGTGCCATTCATCACCATCATATCTATTATCTTTTTAGGCATGTTTACAATTTCTTTAGTGTGTTCCCCCAGTGTCTTCTTAATAGCCTTTATTTATCCCTTTACTTCATTAAGTTGATTCATGATATTTGCTTGGGCATCCCTGATTAGTTGTTCCATGTTCTGTATCTCCTCCTGTTATTCAGTTTGTTCAATAGACTGGGCCATGTCTTCCTGTTTCTTAGTATGGCTTGTAATTTTTTTCTTGATGTCTAGGCATCTGTTTATCTTGATGGGTTTATTCTGTTGGTTAGTTTCTCTTTCTACTCTAGGGTTTTATTTATTTATTTATTTATTTATTTATTTATTTATTTATTTATTTTTGTATGTGGTAAGATTCCTCTTTGACACTTGGTTCTTCTTATTCTATTTCCTTGCAGTTTTCTGTGTTCTCTTGAAAAAAAAAAAAAATAGTAGGACCAGAGAAAAGGAAGCGATAAAAGAAAAAAAAAAAATTTTTTTTAAAAAGGTAGAAGAGGAACCATACAAGAGCTAAGATAATAAATAATATGAGTAAAAAATAATAAAAAGTACAAAGGAATAAAAATAAAAAAGTGGAATAGAAAAAATGAAACAAGAAACAAAATAGAGAAAAAGAATAGAATGAATTAAAAAGCCAGAATGATGAGAAGAGAGGAAAAGAGAGAAATAAAAAAGAAGGCCAAAGAAAAAGGTGGAATGAAAGAAAAACAACAGAAACAGAAGATAGAAAAATGAGGGAAAGAAAAGAAATAAAGTAGGTAGAAAAAATAAGTAAAAGAAAAAAAGGAAACAAAGAAAAGGGAAACACAAGAAACAAAACAGTAACAACTAAAAAACAAAACAAAACAAAAAAACAACCTTCCCTCCTAGGCCCCTGAGGAGCGTCTCAGGCTGCCAGGGCTCATCCGACAATCACCTTGCAGCATGCTCTCCACAGGTGATGTTCCGGGTTTTAGCAAATAAAAGAAAAGAAAAAAAGAAACCAATAAAAAATTAAAAAATAACACATCCAAGAAAATCTAAAAAAAATAAAATAAAATCTGTCTATATGTTCCCTGTCATAAGGTATCAGCTGGGTGCCTGGTAACCCAGTGGACCATTTCTCTAAGGAGACCTGGGAATCAACCCAGGGACCTCATATATCCAAGGTGGGAATTTCCTCACTGAGCTATACCAGCTCCACAAGTTAGATGGGCTTCAGAAAGTTTTTGTGGCTCTATCTGGCCCCTTTCCCTCAGGCCCGTTAGGCTTCTAACAGTTTGCCAGAGCCCGGCTTGTTAGGTGCCTGTTTCTGCCCCCTCTCTAAACGAGTTCCTCTTTCCCAGGGTGGCTGGGTTTGACAGCCTGCCTGATCAGATCCCCCCTCCCCTCTCCCCATGGTTGCCTCAGGGCCACTTGGGGTCTTTTCTGAGATTCCGAGGGGCTCAGCTGGCCAAACTCACTGAAAAGAAACCTTCTCCACCCTCTGCCAGACCCCTCTTCTGCCCAGGGAACACTCCCTCCCACTCAGTTGGTTGCTCAGAAGGGGCTTTACCAAGGCTATTTGCCTTGAGGGTGGGGTATATGTGTCATTTCCAGCCACAGGGGCAAATAACTCATGGTTTTCCTTTGGCTTCTTTATCCTGTCTAGTTCCCTCTGGAAGATGCACAGCCCTTTCCCATTCTATATATTTCCAAAGCAGCTCCCCTGGCTAGGTTTTTGCCCTTTCTCCATTCTTTTTTTGTGAGACAGTTGGGTCTGCCTACCTACTTGGTAGAAGTCCTTAAGGTGTTTTTGATTTCTAGAATTTCCTTTTGAGTTTTAGAATTTCCACCTCTCTGCTTACTCATGTATTACTGAATACGTTTTCCATTAGATCCCTTAACATATTAATCATTGTTATTTTAAATTCCATTTCCAATAATGACATAATAACATCTGTGCTATCCCTGAGTCTGGTTCTGACACTTGTTTTATCTCTTCAGACTCTCATCCATGCAAATGCGGAGCTCTCTCCCTCTCCTCTGCTCCCTCGGTGCACTCACCTCAGCCATGTATCAGACTTTCTGTCTCAGGCATGTATCAGACTTCAGATGTGAATTTTCCCAATCCTTGGTTGAGAAGGAAAAATCCCCCTACTCTACTGTATTAGTTTCCTAGGGCTGCCACAACAAATTACCACAAGCTAGGTGGCTTAAAACAACACAAATTTATTAACTCACACTTCTGGAGGCTGGAGCCCAAAATCAAGGTGTCACCAGGGTCATGCTCCCTCTGAAGGCTTTCGGGGAGGAATCCTGCTTCGCCTCTTCCTAGCTTCTAGTGGTGGCTGGCGAGCCTTGGAGTTTCATGGTTTGTGACTGCAACGCTTCAATCTCTGCCTTCATTTTCACATGGCCTTCTTCCCTCTGTCTGTGTCTCTGTGTGTCCTCGGTTCTTATAAGGACACCAGTCATATTGGATTAGAGCCACAGTAATTCAATAGGACCTTATCTTAACTTGATTCTGTCTGCAAAGATCCAATTTCCAGATAAGTTCACCTTCACAGGTACTGGCAGTAGTTCATCAATATATCTTTGTGGGAGATACAATTCAATCCATAATACCTACCCTCTTTCACAGGTAAGAGGAAGGGAAAACATCACAGCAACCCAGCTTCTCACTGCAAAGAAATTCTACTCCTCTGTCCTCTTCAACTACCTCCCTTTTGTACGCTGTAACTGGGTGATACCTGACGTTAATAGAACAGGCTTCGCAATCTCGATGTGCCCTGCATATGGAGTCTAGGACCTCCACTTAGAGACACTTGTTACCTATTCTGTTGTTTCCAGCCATTGGGGGATTTATGCATAAAAAGACAGAGGGATGAAAAAATTCCTATTTCAACTTCCTTTTACACCAAAAAGTATAATCACTGGTATCTTCTCTATAGGATCTCTCTACCTGGTAGCCAAGCCAGAATGACCGAAGAAGGCATGGATTTCTTTAGATCAATAGTTTTTCATTCTTTATGGTCACAAACATCTTTTAGAAACTTATTAAAGCTGCAGCTTGGACTCAGTCCCCTCCTGCATCAAGCCATGGCACAGGCGGTAGTTCTCAACCACTGGTTGGCCCTGGTCACCCATCTGATGGTCTGTGTGTACAGCCAATAAGTGGCAAAGTTGGGCTTCAAACCTGAAGTTTTACTCTTAACTTCCCCTACAGCTGCCCTCAGGAGGAGTCATGCTATCCTGGAAGAAGCTTCTGAAACCATCTATTAACATCATGCTCTGAGAAAGAGTGGGGTGAGCATATGGCAACTTTCCTTTTACACATGATGTGTTGGATGGTGCATATTTTGAATGTGCACAATGTGCACCAGTAATTACTCTCATAGAAATGTGTTTGCAGATATTCCCCTGCCCAGATGGAGAGGACCTCTAATAAGAGTGCAGATTTGCTTATGTTGTATTGCAGTACTCTTGTGTACTGCATAATGAATTTGGTGTTTCTTTTTTTTTTTTTAACAATTTATTGAAGTATATCATTTCATACATGAACATACATAAACTATAAGTGTTCAGTAAACATTGTGAACTTACAAAACAAACATGCATAACATCATATAGGGCTCCCACACATCACCCCACCACAAATACTTTACATTGTTTCGAAGCATTTATTAACAAATTATGAAAGAGCATCGTCAAAGTATTACTACTAACTATAGTCTGTATCATTCTCTCCTATACTTTTTTTTTTTTTTAAGGATTTATTTATTTACTTTTATCCATTTTTACCACCCCCCCTGCCCCCGTTTTTGCGTCCATTCACTGGGCAACTCTCTGTGTCCGTTTCCTGCCCTCTCTTCTCATTCTTCTCCTCCTGTCTTCACTGGGCTTCGATCTTGGAGACTTTGATGTGGGAGAGAGGCATCCTACCACCTGTACCACCTTAGTTCCTGGCTTTTCGGCGCGTCTTGTCTTGGCTCTCCCTTGTGTCTTTCTCCTGTTACGTCATCATTTTGCTGCCTGGCTCGCAGGGCCTGACGGTGCACCTGTGCACGGGGTCTGGCGGCTCACCCACTCGCAGGGCCTGGCAGCGCACCCGTGCACAGAGTGATGTTTTTTAATTAACAAAACCCCTAACACTGGAGACAAGATTTTTTTTCTACTTGGGTAATGGTTGGTTCTTGTTTGCCATGATGTGGACTGGACATAGGGATACTGGGACCGGTAGTGACAAAAAGGCATGAAAAGTATTTTCTAACAAGAGGGTTGCCCCTAAAGGCCAATACATAAAGTGCTGGAATCACGGAGGTAAGAGGTAACAGTAGGCCTCCTGATATGGACTCACATTGAAGAAAATAGTGAAAATTGTGACCATGAACCCATTCGTAGACACCCATATGAGGTATAAACTATCATAAGACCAGGTTTTTCCATGCTGAAGTATCCTGGCTGGGAAGAACGAAGGTGCTCATGCAAGATGTCTCTTCTCTATTAAAATAATATTTAACTAAACAAATAATACATGATATATTATTATAAAATAATAATATATCATGCACTTGATAAATCTAAAGACTGCTGAATACCAGCCCTGATTCTAGTTCACGCCCCAGAGGTAACTATTATGAGTTATTAAAGGTGAAATAAAAACATTTTTTTCATTACATTGATGATATTTCAATGATTCCAAGTGCTTTACTCTAGGGAAGTAACTCATTGAAATAGCAAATATTTTGTGTAGCCAGAGCCTATTACTTCAGGGATGATACTTCATGAGGTTTACTAGTAGGAGAAGGTATCAAGTCTTCTTAAGAAGGATAAACTGGTGTGGATGACTTAAATGCTAAGTTTGAACGTTTCCCAGACTCATTACTAAGTCAATGATCAGGGAACTTTTAAAAAACCTCATTTCAATGGAAATGAGGAAATAATTCTCAGTGTGAAATCCTAAGACTGCATTAAGAGGTTCATTTACTGCTATATCCTAAATGGAAACATTTATACTTCCAGCCTGGAGTCTAGGAAGGAGCACTGAAAGGAGCTGAAAGGAGGCTAGAATGAGAGTTTCCTGTGTGGACTGTTACCTTGGTAGCCCAAATGGACCATGCCTCCTGGACTTCACACTTATGTGGTTCCCTTCCTACTGACTCTGAGCTTGGCCATGTGACTTGCTTTGACCAATGGGATGCTAGCAAATGTGACATGAGCTCCATAGTTGGGTTGTCCTCTTGGAACATGCAACCTTGGAACCCAGCTGCCATTGTCCAATGTCCAGGCACCCTTCTGGGGAGCCAGATGAATAGAAAGCAAGAGAGAGGCCACCAGTCATACCAGCTGAGGTCCCGGATATATAAATGAGGCCGCCTTGACTACCCCAGGCTGGCCCAGCTGAATGTAGCTGAGTCAGTGACCCCAGCTGGCATGGCATGGAACAGAAGAAATGCCTAGCCAAGCCCTGCACATATTCCCGACCCACAGAATCGTGAGAAATAATAAGCAACTGTTTTAAGCTGCTAACTTTTGAGGTAGTTTGTTATAGAGCAATAGAAAAACTTTCCACAATAACATTCTAATAGAACTCTCTATTAGAACCACTGAATACTTGTGAGTTAGGATTTTCTACTTGAATAAAAATTAAGGATTAAGAAAAAGAGAGACTGCATGGGAATCATGTCCAGCTGTGCTGAACATTAATCCTGATGTGACTGATGACAAATACTGTCCTTCTCACTGTTTCAAAACAAGTGGAAATGATTTAAAATATTGTTTTTATTGTTTACAAAATGTGTTGAAACTCTAAACATCATTTAAACTAAAACAATGTGAATATTCTTGCTGTCCTGATTTTGTGATAATCAGGGTAGGCTAAATATTCGCTATATTAGAAACTGATCATGTATCCCCAGACCTAGTTTTTCTCCCTAGGTCTGGGTTTTAGAATGCTGGTGATAAACTAAGCCTGATTTATTGTATGACCATCCTGTATGGGAAATGACTGTAACTCTAGGTATCTTTGGACAACCTTAAGAGATATAGCAGGGCGATGGACGTCCGTTTCCCATATGGAGGGAACTGGGTTTGATCCCCGGGACCTACTGGTAATAATTAAAAAAGAAAAATACAGAAGGCATGCGGGCCACCAGGCCCTGTGTGCAGGTGAGCCGCCAGGCCCTGTGAGCCATGCAGCAAGATGTTGACGTAACAGGAGAGTGACACAAGGGAAAGCCAAGAGGAGACGTGCAGAAAAAACCCAGAACTAAGGTGGCGCAGGTGGTAGGACACCTCTCTCCCACATCGGAAGTTCCAAGGATCGAATCCCAGTGAAGACAGGAGAAGGGTGAGAAGAAAGGGCAGGAAATGGACACAGAGTTGCCCAGCAAATGGACACAAAACAGCAAAAACGGGGAGTGGGGTAAAAATGGAAAAGTAAGTAAATAAATCCTTAAAATAAAACAGCAGATGTGCCAAATACTCTGATGAGTGAACCAAGAGCCTGAGAAGTCTCGCTGTAGGAGCCCACACACACAACTGGCTGTGCATCAGGTTGTATTTCCAAAGCAGGGGGAAAGAGGGAAAGAAGCTCCTGGGCTATTAAGTGACAAAAGGCAGGTTTCAAAATAGTACATAATATATGATCCCAATGAAAGAGAGACCTGCTTTCTCCATATAGCACTATGGAGGGAGCTCATGGAAATAATGTTGGCAGGAGGGAAGCAGTGGAGAAGTCTATGTAGTATGCTTCTGATTTTCTAAGAGGAGGAGGAGGGTATATGCTTATATTAAAAAACAACAATACAAGTATAAACATAAAATTTTAAAAATAGTTACCTATGGGTGGTAGAAATGACCAGGGTGGAGAAGACAGGAATAGAAGCTGGACTTCTCTGAATATGTCTTGTTCTATAAATTTGATTTTGGAACCACATAAATATTTCACATTAATATAAAACAAAATTCAATAAAAAAGAAATCCCTAAAAATAAAAAAAAAAGCAAAATGAAACAAATGCACCTAACTTTGAGTACAGCTGGTGGTAACCTCACAGAGAACAACAATTCTTAATAACTTTGCAACCAGTAAAAACAGAAAGAATTGAAAAACCATGAAAATAAACTCTCTTCAGCAATCCTGTTGGTGTGGCTATTCTGAGACTTTGTGCATAACATATTCTGGGAGAGCCAGTGAGTGATTATGTTGATGTTGTTCAGAACCTGGAATTGGGGTGTACGACTGATGCAGGTAAAATAAACCTCGCAGTCCCGAACTGGAGTTGCAAGTGTCACTACGAACTCACGATGTAGTTAATCTTAAATACACACACACAGACACACGTACATACATGTATATATGTGTGGGTGTGTGTATATACATATTTCTTAGCTTTAACCACCATAAAGGCCTAGAAACAATCACCTACTTGGTAGTCATGAGCACCCCCAACCTGAAATACCATTTCCCACAAAAGGTAAACAGGGCTTCTTGGAGAAATGGGACAGGAAATGTACATAGAAGCTTGGAACATCATGCCATACCTGAAAGCAAGGAAGTTTTAAAGGCAACTGGGTTTGTATGAAAAGGACTCAGGAGCTAACTTGAATAGCTTCTCCTAGCTAAAGATGGGACAATTTGAGCATCATACAGATAATACTTGCAATGGATTGGGACACATAAGATATATTTAATCCATGAGTTCATAATGATACCCTCCAAAAAGCTCATTGGTTCTCATTGAAGGATGTTAGGCAATTAAGCCATTTTTTTGAAAACCGATAAAGAAAAAGAATCCAATATATGTCCTGTCTTTATGATATGAAATATACCTCTAGGCCACCAAAGAGTTGATGAAGGCCAGTTTCTCTAAACAGGCATATCCTAGCTAATACATGGAGACGTGATAGGATTAGAATATCACCATTTTGCAACACTTAATGAGTTAATGGTTCTAGGCATTTTGCATCAATGGCTGCTGACATTTACAAAAAGAGAGACAGGATGTATGTGCCTCCTGGTGGAAGACGACAATCACCTATGAATTAGACTTGCCACAGAAGTTAAACTTGAATCCAATCAAGGCTTTAGATCTAACTGCAGGTTTACAGAAAATACAGAATACAGTGGAATATGTTAAATTATACTAAGGGGATGCAATCAGCAAAGTCCAGATTACAGGAAAGAATCTGATTTCTACAATAAATAATTTGCACATAAAAAAGGAGAGGGAGATGAGAAGAAGAGACCAGTTTACAGTATAGGTGACTTAAGAGACATTATAACCGACTGGAAATTGTTTGGGTTCCATTTCAAACAACATTTGGAAAAAATATTAATGAGACAATTGGGAAATTTGAACACCAACTGGATATCTGATGATATTAAGAGATGATTGTTAATCGTTACTAAGTGACACAATGGTATTTTGGTTATGGTTTTTATTAAAAGTCCTTTTGTTGGTACATATTGAAATACTTATGGGTCAAATTATATTTGCCAATCTGAGGTTTGCCAATTTGAGAGGAGGAAGTGGGTAGAATTATAGATGTTATAATATTAGCAATGAGTTGATAATTGTTGAAAGTGGGTGATGGGTATAGAGCTGTCCACTCTATTATTCTATTTCTGCAAGTATTTGGAATTTTCCATGATTAAAGTTCACAAAAGCGATTTCATGTGAGTGTATGCATGTGCACACACATATATTACAGAAAAAGGAAACATGCCAATTTTTATTTTCATTTTGTGAAATCTGTTAATTTTTAAATAACACATGTATGATATGAAAAATTAAAATAAAAGTAAACAAATATAAGTGAACAAAAAAGAAAAAAATGGGAACTTCTCTTCCTAATGTCCTTCCTCTTCTTCTCTGATCCTGCTCTTAACAGTTTATCTGTCCAGATTGCTTTTGTACAAAGCTGCACAGTCCTCCACTCTGTGGACCACGTTTAAATGTTACCAATTTTATTTGCACGTGATGGGATTAAGAGCACTTCAAATTTCCTTGGTTGACCTAGTCTGCAGATGTTCTGCAATGACATTCGTAGAGTCCCAGATATAGAGGGTCCCGGCTGTGGAAAGAATTAGCGGCCCGGGTACGCTGGTCTCAGAGGCTTGGGGTTTTCAAGAAGGAGGTTTTCATAAACTGAAGCACACCTGTATGCAAGTGGAAAGTCCAAACACATGAGGTCTCCTCAGGGTGGTCTTTGGCCATAAAACCCAGAGAGTTGCTCCAGTGGGGATGGCTCAGGAACCTTCCACCTTGGATCCAAGCACCAAATGAGATTTCTCATTGAGAGGATTAAAAAATGGGCAAAGGACTTGAATAGACATTTTACCAAAGAGGAAATACAAATGATGAAAAAACACATGAAAAAATGTTCAACATCACTAGCAATTAGGGAAATACAAATCAAAACTTCAATGAGATATCATTTCACATCTACTAGAAAGGTCACTATTAAAAAAGCAAAGAACTGTAAGTATTGCAGAGGATATGGAGAAACAGGAATGCTTATTCACTGTTGGTGGGAATGTAGAATGGTACAGCCACTGTGGAGGACTGTTTGGCAGTTCCTAAGGAAGTTAAATATAGGTCTGGCAATACCACTACTGGGTATATACCCAGAAGAACTGAGAGCAAGGACACCAACAGACATCTGCACACCAATGTTCATAGTGGTGTTATTCACTATTGCCAAAAGATGGAAACAACCCAGGTGTCCATCAACTGATGAATGGATAAATAAACTGTGGTATATACATATGATGGAATATTATTCAGCTGTAAAAAGAAATAAAGTCATGAAACATAAGACAACATAGACGAACCTGGAGGATGTTATATTGAGTGAAGCAAGCCAGACATGAAAGAACAAATATTGTATGATTTTGCTATTATGAACTAAATATAATCAGTAAGCTCATGGAGTTAATAGCTAGAATATAGGTCACCAGAAGATAGAATGAGGGTAGGGAATGGAAAGCTGAGGTTTAATCTGTGCAGAATTGGTAAAAAGGTTGTTTGGAAATGTTTGGAAATGAATAGAAATGTTGAAAGTACATTATAGTGCTTGTAATTAGCAGCACTAGTATTTGGGTATGATAGTGGTTGAAAGGGAAAGTCTAAGTTCATGTATATCACTAGAAAGAAAACTGAAAAATGAAACATGGGACTGCATAGCATAGTGAACCCTTGTGTGGAAAATGAGTATGGTTAATAGTGCCTATATATGAATGTTTTTCTCTGAAACAGAACAAATGCTTGGCAATGTTACAAGATGTTAATAATTGGGTGATATTTGGGTAAAAATACAATGAAAGCAAGGGCACAGTAATATAATGAATTTTCTTCCATCAATGGTAAAAAAAAGTATGCTAAGTGAAAGAAACTAGACACAAAGTACTTCACATTGTTTGATTTCATCTATACCAAATTTAAGTATAAATAAATCCATAGAGACAGAAATAGATTAGCAGTTATGTATGGCAGGGGAATGACAGAGGGATTGAGAGGTGACTACTCAGGGGTACAGAGCTTTTCTCTTTGGAGTCATGAAAATGCTCTAATATTGCTTACAGTGATGAATGACCAACTCTGTGATTATACCAAATGTCACTGACTGTACACTTCCGATGGATTGTGTGGTTTATGAATACATTTCAATAAAACTGATTTTCAAAAAAGCTGATCCTAGAAGTCAGGCAAGTGAAAGGATTAAGGAAACCCCTTGTCAGCAACTGGGAGAGAATTAAAAAACAAACAAACAAACAAAAAATAATACTGTTTACCCTCCTAGCCCTGGCTTAAAACTCAGGGCTGATGCAGCATTACTTACAGGCTGTCTAGTCTAAACTCTGCCCATTGCAGGAGAATTTGATGAGCTCCTGCACAGGGCTGAGGCCATGGGCTGACATCCCGTGCTTGGGTCCTTGAAAGGCTTCAGGGTGGAGAAGGCTGCAGAACACCCAGAGCTTTCTTTCTTTTTTTTTTTTTTTTTTTTTTTTTTTA